>OZ010673.1:39746618-40109859 GCA_963932185.1 Troglohyphantes excavatus
TACTTCAGTATCGGTATGATTAATTGTAAATCCTTTCAACTGTTATGTGGGAGGCGGAACACACAAGATTGATGATTCTGTGAGTGTTATACAAGATATTTCAGAGTATTTTCTTTTTATGCATTGATTACCCTCATGTCATGTTGATCTATTTTCTTCGCCGACATTTTTTTTAAACTGTTTTTTAAAGAGAGTATAAAATAAATATTATGCGAATGATGTCATACAATCAATGAATGTATAAGTACTTCCTGGTGAGTGGGGGCTTTTTTTCTTTCTATTCCAGTTATTCTGCTTAGGGTTCAAATAAATGATCGGATCAAGTAGGAGCTTTATGCAAGGGGAGAGGCTATTTTTTTTATAACCATGGAAATACCTAATATTTTACTGTGTTGTCTTAATTTAATTAATGTCCTATTTTTGTGCCGTTCTAAGTAAATTTGTTAATTTTTTCAAAAAGTAGAGTGGCCCTAACTGCCTTTTCCTTTTTTTTTTTTTATTTTATAAAAATCTGCAGTTAGCTCTTCGAGCGGCCATTAAATTATTGAAATTGTCAAATTGTTTTAACTGAAGAAAGTTTTGTTGTAGTTTTTTTATAGAGATCCCATGGAGAAATAGATATGCAAAATAATAAATTATTTATGCAAATTTAAAAATGACGTGTGTTGCTGGAAGCTGGTGAAAATTCGGGAACAGCTGATCTTTGAGCTAGTAATACAATTTTAATGTGGTGTTCTTTCTAAATTGCTTTTGAAATGAAAATAGTATATATGTTACCGTGAAAGTGCGAAAGCCATGTATCTGCAGAGTCACTAGTGACTCTGCAGATTCACTGATTTGTTCAGTGAAAGTGCGAAATCATTCTCCAAAATAAGATTTTTCCGCACTTTCACTAGGGATTCCGCAGATTTACGTATTCCGAATCGTGAAAGTGCGAAACGCTCCATCCCAAACTTTATACAACGTAACCACCGCTCTCCGAATAGAAAGAGTTTAGCTAATTACAAGACATGGACGCTAAGTGTATCTGCAGAGTGTATTTTAAATGCATCTGCGCAGTGTATATGCAGAGTGTATTTTAAATGTATCAGCACAGTGTATTTTAAGTGTATCTGCAGATTCACTAGTGAATTTGCATAAACCCTGCTAAGGGTATTAGTATTATCTTCCTCTTTACAAATTGTCAGTCTTTCTATTCTTTATACTATAATGGAAAATCTAGCAGATATAGAAGCAGGGAATAATCTAAAACGCGTCGCATTTCGAAATTCATTCTTACTAACAGCATTTCTACACGCTTCCCATACAACTATCAAATTCAAATTATCAAGTCATCTTGACATCCTAGACACTAAAAACACATGTAGATACGTAAAAATAAAAATTAACAGCTGTAAGTGCACGAATTCTGCACAGTGGCTGATGCTGTCGCAGATTATACCGACAATCCTGTTTCGTTTTCGCTTCTCACCCTTGCTTGTTTATGTCCATGGATCATTATATCCCGGCATTCCATTCGGACATCCGGGGCTCGCGCCGACGTGAAACCGACGTGTCGTAATTCACGACACGCATTGTCCGACAAAGGAAGTCGGGAAGGGGTCGTTTTTTGGTCGGTGCGTGCTGTTGTTGGTTTGACAGTTATTATTCCACTGGGGGCTCGTGTCTCGCTCAATGTCGCCACTATTTTGGGCATTGTTGTTTTTTCTGTATGGGATGCCTTCATTTACGCTTGGTCTGTCATACCTTGAAGGACTTCCTTCGTTCGTTTGAAATTCTTGCGGCGTAACTGGTTATTTAATCTGCGATTATCCGTTTCGAAATGCGTATAGCTTGATTGTGTGTTGGTAATTAATTTCATGCTGTTTTTTTTGCGCAATCTTTTGCTGCTGTTTGGCATGACTTTTGGGTAAATAGTGGTCTTTAATCGTTCATTGTTTTGATTTGACCAATTTAAATTCCATTGAAGTTTCCTTGTTCGCATTGGTTACCGCTGCATCAAATAAAAGTATCGGGCGTTTCTATATAAACATTTTCAGGAAGCACTACGCACATAGAAAACATCGCAATGCTCATTATTAAAGACATTTTGAAAATGGCTATTGGCAGATATTTAATATTTTTTATGTATACGTGATCTATTTACCTTTCTTCCCCTTAAGCGTTATTACTTATTAACGAATTCTGTCTCAAGCTGCATAACTCCAGTAGACAAAAAAAAAATTCAATAAAATTTTTACTAATAATGTAAAAACAAATTTTAACGATGATCAATCAATTTTCTAAATCCTTAAAGAAAGTTGATTGTATGAAAAATTATTTCTTAACGAAATTGTTGAAAAATAACCGTGCTGGCTATTATGTAGATTTTCATAATCAGGAAATTTTAAAGATATTTGTAATAAGTTAGTGTCCCAAATACCTAGTTAATTTATACAAAAAATTATTATTGATTATTGTGTATATGTAATAGACGCTTTAATTTTGACGGAAAATCGGCAACAATGGGTAATGCTATTTAGTATTAAAATTTATTTGTATTTCTTATCTATTTTAAATGTGTTTAAGGTTATATATATATATATATTTTGTTTCATATTTCAAACTATATATTATACGTTTATTTTAAGTACCGCATTGCTATTGTTTACATGATTAATTTATTTTCTTTAACTATTTGTGAACAATATCTAAAGAAATTGCAATATTCAAAACATATTAGTAATTTCACTTGAAATTTTTTTTATATTAAATCATTTATCCAGCGTAGTTATTTTAATTAAATTTTGTTCTTAATTTCAATACCTCTTCAAATATTTCCGTTCAATCGTTTCTTTTTTGTTATCACAACTATATTGTAGCAATGACATACATTGTGTCATACTTTACATAACAGCACTGTGTTGTAGTTTTAAAAACATATTACTTTAATTGGAAGCAATTAAATTATTTAATTGATTGAAAGCTAAAATATACACCAAGTTTAATTACATCGGGCTTTTAATTAAGATTGTGTTTTATTAATCGTGTCATTTTAACCTCATTTTATGGTTTTGAAATATGACTTGTTGCAGCATAAAAATAGTTAATTGGCTTTCTGTTAACATTGCTTGCATATTTAGAATACTGTTTTTTCTGTTTTCTAATGAAAGCGACCTAAGCCCGGTTTGACTACTTTCTTTTCCCCCATACCCCCCCCCCCCCCCCCCCCCACACACACACACACTCAAATCATGAAACAAATCCTAATTAATTATGCAACGTTTTAGATTATTCATTATTCATTATTACTAGTTTATATGAGATAGCACACATTTCAAAAAGTTTTAAATAGTATCTATTTAATGTAAACAAGGAAAATTTTCTTTGATACAGTCCATTTTGATTTTGGCGTTTAGTCTTCAGCAGAAAAGAAGATATTTATACATGAAAACATCAAGATTAATACGATTTTTTTATGCGATTTATTTTGTTAAATTAAAGTTATATTAATTTATACTGGCCTGCTGTTAGGTTTTTTTAAATTAAGTGAATATCTTTCTAAAAATCAAACTTTAACTACCAGCGAAATTTTAAAAAAGTAGATGAAACAAAACAAAAAAAATAAACTATTAAAATACAGATTTAATTAAATTTCATTAAATAAAATAAAACAGCATCACAATATTGTGTAAAATATCCTTTTTTTTTAAAAAAAAAGACATTTTTATAGACTCGGCTACCATTACGATCAAATCCAAGATGGATAGTATCAAAGGTCCTTAATAAAAATTTTAATACAAATTATTGTATTTAATTATGGTAGCTAAACTCTTCTTATTTTTTGTGATAGAGATATTTAAATAATTTATTTTTCTATATTATAATATAACGTTACATATCAGGTTATATATTCTCATCGTTGAAAGAGTGGATAAGTATTGGTTGGATTGACTTTTTTTTATGAGAAATAGTTGAAAAACATTTTTTTACTTAAGAGCAAAATCTCCAGAATTTTCGTTCACCGTCAGATGATAACAATGCATAAAACTAATCAATTTAGAAATTTAAATGGCAACAAAAAAATACTACGATTAATATCAGTAATAGCCTTTTTATAATTCAAAATTGCTTCCGAGATGTGATTGTACCGAAAAAAATATTTTTCTGATTGAAATTCAAGATAGTTTTCCGAACTTATGATTAAAATACCTGCGATTTTTAACCTCATCGAGGACATAATGTGTATGATTGACGATATCCCATTTATATATTATTTTTCTTTCTTGCAAAATTGTGTTTTTGATATTAAGATGACGAGGTTGCGTTCGGATTTAAATAGCCAATACGAAATAACTATTAAAAAATTCTAATTTAAAGTGATTATTGTTTCGAAACTCGATTCTTTAATTGGCTATTTTATAAAGCGCACTTTCTCTCTCTAAAGATTTCCGATCTCCTTACTACTGTAAGTTATGGTAGGGCTGATTTTCTTTTGAACACATTAGACCCGGTCATAAGGACCATAGCTTTTAATTAATTGTGAATAAATTGTAGCAAAGTTGGCTAGACTTTAACAAATATGTTATTATTATCGCAATTTTTTATAACTTTTAGGCAAGTTTTCCAAAAACATTATGTAATTTCATATTTTTTAGATGAGTAATGCACTGTATTTACCATGTTTTTAACACATACAGGCTATTTTTTACAAGAGGAGCTTCCATTAATGATGTTGTGCCTTTAGTACTGAACTTTTGAAATCAGAGCCTAAGTAGGGAAGCAGTTTTTGACGTGAGCAGTCTTTAAAATTGGCGACACGGAGTATCAGAAAACATGTTGCGTTTTTAGGATGATCCATTTCGACAATATCACTTCGTGACAAATGGCACGATTGACATGAATTTGTTCTCGCTCGGTAGAATGTCATGTGCCAAAGCTTGTAAAAAAATTAAATAAAGATAAGCAAGTTCGGGACATAGTTGGGAACTCAGAACTGAATGGTGACTCGTGGATTTATGCAGAAAAGCTTGTTAATCTCTCTTCTGTTGACGAGATTTTCTGCGTTGTCTATCAATCCCTTTTTCTATAAAGCAAGAAATCTTGCTGACTGAGCTTCGACACAGCCACCCGACTTTTTCATGAAACATATACGTTTTACAGTATTTTATATGAAGGTGCGTGTGCATGGAGAAGTCAGCTCCACTTTTTTCTGATTTAAACCTTTTCACTTATTCCTGCAAAGTATAAAATCCTCTATCGATTAGTGCGAGAACCAGACAGCTCTAAGCAATGGCTATATAGATATCAATGAAAAGGAGCTGTACTTTTGTATTATACAATGCAAGAAAGGTCCAGTGTTTTTCGTCCTTCCTGAACAATTATCAAAACTGGAGCTGCCTTGTTCTTGCGCCCATGTCTTCAATTATGCCCATTCAGTTGTAACTTAAATATATTATGTCCTCACTGCAAGACCACATCTACCAAGCGATTAACATTACCATTACCTTTCTCCTGCATAGCATTAACATCGTCTTCGACCTTCAACTTGCCTCGTCTACAATTTACATTAATTTAAGGTTTACAGCCACCTTCTCTCTTTTCCCCAAGTGCCCTTGTCCGTTGAACTCGACATCATGCAGCTGTCATGGGTACACCTTCTAACGAGCTGTAGAAAATGAGCCTTTGGGTGCATGGGTTGATTCAGCGGGCGGCAGTGGGACCGTCAAAAGGGTCTGGGTCTGTGTTGCGTTTAGTTCTTTAAGCGATATCATTAGCGGATTCGTGGTAATCTCATTTGGTGCCTGTTTGGTATGCGAAGTCTGTTTCTCATCTCGTCTGATCAAATCTCGATTCGGATTGGATCTTCTGGGGATTTCAAAAGCTGTTATGAAGAGTTGTTATATCCATGTCGTAAATGCTATTTTTGAGGAGTGAAGATGATAAATAAATACTCGGGAAATCTAATGAAGTAAAATCAACTTTTGGAAAAGCTTCTGTTATTGTATGGGGAGCGGTTACATTGTATTATCCATAAATGCAATAAAACAACTTTTTTCGTAATTGTTTCGTAAAATAACGCTTGGTTATATTTATGAATCATGCAAAATGTCTTTATTTGCTGCTTTAAACGATTTTCCTCGAATACCCCCTCTCCATTTTCCTAGAAGGTAACTCGTCTGTCTGGCAGTTTTGTTACTCTAGGAGGTAACAGATGGTGTCATAGACAAGGGGGAGGAATCACTCAGAGAGGTGATCCATTCTTCTTTTTTTTTTTACATGAGATGTCTTTAAAATCAGCAATCTAGAGTGTAGGGATAGAAAAACACCATTTTATGCTTTTATGGTGATCCCTTCTATATATATCTCCATAGCAAATTGTCCGATCGACGTAAATTTGGTCTCGTTCGATAGAAAATGAGTGCATGTCAAATCTTGAAATAAGGCAAAGTACCTACTGGGTGTGAATAATCCCATGGCGTCAGATAGAAAAGTTTGTTTATCTTCTGTTTCACGTAAAACTGGCAATGCTCAGACAGCCACACCTATTTTTTTCATGTCAAGGAATTTGCCCAGTTTTTCTTGCATATGATATACAATTAACGACTTTAGATTAAAAATTCCAATTAATTGTATTTTATATAAACATTATATAAAAGTATTTGATTTATATGCTTTTTTCTTATTTTTGAAAATTAGCATGAGTGCGCATACCTTGAATCGCGAGGTTTGCACGCGCGAGTTAAATCGCATGTGTTTTCTATACACAGGGACAACCTAAGTTGAGTCTAAATCAATTGAATATTTATACATATCATAACTTCCGCTTCAGGTTCAACTTAGGTTGTCCCCGAATATAGTAAAAAATAATGCACATTGCAACGGTTGGTTTGAAATTGGGAATTTGAATTTCGTCATTTTACAACATTGATATATATTACTTGATATATTTCACGAAAAAAAAACCTTTCATGTTACCGGAAACCCTGACATTGTAGAATCTTGCATTCCTAAAACCCGCTAGAAAATTACAACATTCCAGCCAGTTTTAAATTTCCCTTTACACAATCCTTACCGTACTATTTAAAACAATCACATTCTTTATTTTTTTTCGCTGTCGGTTCGTGGAAAGTCAACGCATCACTGCACACAGCATCACACTGATGTTCGCACGTACCGACTGCAATGCTGGCTACTGGTTGTGGATTATTTCTTTAGGGATATTATAGTTTGAATAGCTTCTGCACGGGAATCGGAATGAGGAAATGAACAGTCTTAATGAAATAAATAAATTGTCAAATTTGGTTTAGGAACCTGGTGATTGAAAACAACTTCTTAGTTTTAACTCGACTAACGGTTGTTTCTAGATGTGAAGAGTCTATGCGAAAGATGAGGATTCGCATTTTATTGAAATCGATTTGTCATCGCCTTATGTCAGACAGTGCTGTACTTTTATTGTACAAAGTTGTGAAACAGAAAGAACAGCAATGGTCCTTTAAAAATGTTAGTGGATTGGAATGTTGGGCATGTCCAGGGCCGTAGAATGAATGGAAGCGCACATTAACAAGCAACTTCAAGCACAAGATTAATGTAGTGTATAGGTACACATATTTTCCAATTCACTGTATGATATTGAAGTCTGTTTTTTATTAGATATATAATAAACATATTTTATAGCTAATTTACCAATCACGAAGGTATAGATTTTTCATGGGGGGGGGGGGGGGGGGGGTTCAGTGACTGAGCAACAGATTTCTTTAGGTATACCCCCAAATTAAAAAGGGGGGGGATAAGGTACCGTTACCTAAAGAAATCCTTTGCTTTTTTTGGGGGGATAAGGATTCCCCCCTTAGAGGGGAAACCTTAATCCCCCCAAGAAACAAGAAAATCAACTAACTCCCCCATTTAATATCCAGACACAGCAAAAGTTATCATTCTCATTAACTACTTTTAAAAATTGCAAATAACTATTTTTAATATTAGTAAATCACTCCCTAATTATGAAATAAATTTAGAGAAAAAAATTTAATGTTTGATAATTCTTATTGTTAATATATGTGTGGTAATAATTAGTGACCTACGTTCCTGCTAACTATTGTATTTTCAGTGATGTACACCCTGTTGGCATCACACCCTTATTATAACTATTTCTTGTAAACTGGACTTTAATTAAAACGAACAACCTTTAGCCCCTATTGGTCCGTTGGCAATAACCCAATTGCGGCCGAAGGGAGCCGGGTTACCATAGTCTCAAAGAAGAACACAATTTTTTATCGCCCCGATTAAAGGTTGCCGTGGGCCGCAATTGGAACTTTCCGGGTCCGGCATAATGAGGTTCTACAGTATTGGAAACGGAGGCAATCGAATAGTAATTGATAAGTATGTATTTAATTGTACAGTTACTCACTACGCGACATAATAAGGTATATCAATATAAAAAAAGAAATATATACGTCGTAAATTATCATAAAAAATAAATGTGCTTGTATGACCAGGCAGAAAATATATTGTCATCTTTAAGATAAAAATATCCAGCTTTTTATCTCAGAGGTATATTTTTTCGTATTCACCTTTTGTGTTGTTCTTGGATGACAGTTTTATGTAATACGATGTGTGGTACGTACAGGTGTGTATATTATATTCCTTTGTCAGTGTGTATAATCTTTTGGATTCAGCTAAGGAACCTTTACTTTGAGACCCAGCTTTGGAAACAGACTATCTATCCTGAAGGAATACATTTTCATGTTACGTAAACTAGATATTGTGGTCAAATATTTGCATTGTTCAATTTGGAGATAAAATAACTTCTCGAGCAGATTAGATTTGAATATTTTGAATTGAATTTGAGAGTGAACAGTTTCATTGTTATTTTCTACGAAATATTTTTTTCAGTTTTGTAATATAAAAAATACAAATTTAAAATTCATCAAAATCGTTTAATTTCGATAGATATATAATTAAAAAAACTCTTCGTCTATTATTAAGTTGCAAAATAAAATGAAAAACTTAGATGTAAAACATCTCCCACCCTCAATATAAATGCCGTCAAGAAGCGTTTCATTCGATTTCGAGTTTAGATCAACAACCTTAGGCTTTACTCTTTTAAACTTTTTCGTCGATTACACAAACATCTGTGTTAACCTTTTTTTTTTCACAGTGCTTTTAATATGGCATGGGTAGCAAATTTGCTATAAATTAGAAAAAGATGCATATAAATTGAAAATGTCATTTTCTGAAATTTTAATCACGTACTATTTCTATATGGATTTCACTAATTTTCATCTTAAAAACTTATAAATATTAGTGGTTATCGAAATTTTAGACAAGGGTTACAGTAATTTGTGAGTAAGACAATGCCCAACAAATACAATGATAGTTCCCATTTTTGAAAGTGATTTTGGTTGGTAACAACTTCCTTAGTCGGCATTAGTAACATCTTCTTGCCGGTAATGTTATATTATTACTACTATTGCAGTGTTAATGTTGCGTTCTCACGGATTACGAACATTGGTAACGTGTAGAACTGGATAATTCGAGCTTATTCTGTGGAGATGTTTTGCTTAAACATACCAGCTTTTTTTTAAAAAAATACTTAAATATGCAGAAACCGCGCAAACTTGACATAAAATTTTTAATCAGAAAATCATTAATTTCATAATAATTCTACTATACAAATAAGTTTCCTTATCAAATGCATTTGTTGCTAATTCTAATAATTAGCTTATTTTGACCAATTCTAATAAATATATAATTTTTTTTCAATGCAAAAGGGAGTGGCAAACTTTGTATAACCCACAGGCGGCAAATTTACAAATTCACCACTGAAATCGTGTAAGTTATAAAAACTTTCACGACAAAGTACAATGTCAGCTCAGCAAAAAGCCAAGTTAATGAAAAATATAAAGGTATTTAATATTTCAGCCAGGCCACAACTATATGATGGTAACTACACTGTTAAAATAAAGTACTTAAATGAGTACCTGAACCGACTCATTTTTTTGGATGTACAATTGCATCGTAAATGAGCGATGACGTACTCAAATTTAAGTAACCGTACTTTATCAAAGATGAGTGGTGTGATTTAATATTGCTAATCTCAGCTTCTGTTCAAGCCATCTTAATAAAGCAACCTGACAAATTTAAAATAGTTGTTATAAGATGATTTTCCACATTATTTGATATCGATTGCTTAATTGGAAACCGAGTTATTGCAATTCAATTATCTTACTTCCCATTCTTTTGACACACCTTTTTTAAGAAGTCTTTTGTTTATAACTTCTTCAAGTCGCCCTGGTAATTTAACGAATAAGGCTCTGGACTGCATCCGCATCTGGGTTCGATTCTCTGTAAGTCTTGTTGTAATTGTCGATATTTATTGAAAGTGATTGATGAAGGCAGCCTATGTAGGCTAGCATCTGTTCTCTTTTAATAATTTTTACTCATTTTTGAGTACATTTATTTTTTTAAATTGAAACTTATGTATTCGAAGCCATGATAAGCATAGAATGTACTTAAAAACAGTGGCGGCCCGTGGTCGAAAATGTGAGTGCAGCCGAAATCACGTGAATCCCCCCTTCTTTTCTACAACCCATACATGAACGGAAATTCTTTATTATTTACTACTCAAATCAAAGTTCCTTTAAATTTTTACGAAATGATAACATGCGAAAAAAATAGAAAACACTTATTTTTTAAAAATTAAAGCAATCCTCCTTCTTTTAAATATGCGAATTGGTCCATTTTAATATTAACTTAAATAACAAAACAACAGCAGGACCATGTCCTGAAACAACAGCACACAGTAAATTTATCACGAAAACCATTTCCGTTTGGAGATATTCTCGTAAGTTATCGTTTCACCCACCCATCCCAGCGTTTCACTCAAGAGCCAATCAGCAAATCGAATCTCAAGTGCAGCTAAAACAATAAAATTCATTTCGGCTGTACCTTCTCACAAATGCAGTACATTAGCATAGGGAGGAATCTCCATACTACGTAGAGGTTGCCATGGCAACGATGCAACAAATTTCGAATTTCGTTTTTTGGCTGCAGTTTTGATCGAATGGAGTTTTTTCCCCTCCGGAATTGTATATTACGGTAACAGGCTTGCTATTTATCGGAGATTTTAGTTACTACCGTAGAAATTTCATTTTCAATTCTAATCTTCATTTAAGAAAATTAGTAAAATGTCTTATTTTAGTTTTAAAGTACTGAATTTAGGTGCAGCTCGGCTGTACTTGCTGTAGTGGACGAGCCGCCACTGCTTAAAAATGAGTACATTTTACTTATTTTCGAGTACCTATATTTACCAGTGTAGGAGTAAACTTAACAGAGAGTCAAAAGAAGACCCACGGATGTGATCCCCCCAAATCCCCCCCCCCCCCCCCCCCCCCCCCTCTAAGTAGGGAACATCGCCGGAAGTTAACGGATACCTTGAACAGATGGTGACCACCGGTGCCAGTCTGCCATGCATAAGCTCATGTTACGTCATCCTATCTTTTTCGTTATCCCATTACTTTGTGAAACGCGGGCGATTGTTCTTGGCAATGTTTGGCGCATTTTGGCATCTCATATTGTCCTTGTGGAAAATGTCCAACAAACCAAATACCTTTCACTACTACTAATATTTTTAAGATTCATGTGGTCTTTTATTATTTCATATCTGCTTTCCGTTATGTAAATTATTTTATATCTGCTTTCTGTTACGTAAATGCTTTCTGTGTTCTTTTCAAGCTAACCAAAACAACCTGTGTTAATAACAACTTAATGAAATTGTTAAATAAATTGCACAATTTGTTTGATTTTTAAAAGGAAATATAGAAAATTGTAGAGATTTCACGGGATTCTCTTTTTTAAGAGATTTTTTCGAAAATGTGTTTACACTTTTTACAGCTAAACAGCTGTAAATTGTAATGAAAACAGTAAAACACTGTAATGTCTTAACATTTTACTTCTCGAAATGATTTTTTTCTGTTAAAATTTTATGTTTTTTTTAAGTAATGCATTTTATTTTTATAAAGGAAACAAATTCAGTAATTAAACTACTATTGAACTATTTTAATTAAAAGTTATTTTTCATATTTGATATCAATTTATAGTATAATTTACCAAGCGCTAGCACTGCCCTATTTTAACTCGACCAAATGCGTTGTTCTATTTTCTTCAAATTTAGCAGGAATGTTCCTCTAAATCACTAAAATCGACGTAACGTTATATTTTTTTATTGGTCGAGAGATGTAATGTTTCCAGAACTACTAGTCCTACACTAAACCGTTTACACAAATTTGTAGTTTAAGAAAAGTTTGTTAACGTTCCACCAATTAAAAATCTCCAAAAAGATTGTCTGCGATTTATTTGAAGTCAATCTTTTTCTCAGTTTGTTTTACAAATCTTTCTGTTTGTTCTTCAAGGGTGTAAGTACTTCTCTTTGGTCTTATCTTTCAATACGAGCGCTTTTCCCCTCCACTCTTCTGTCGCTTATCGACAAGTGTCATTTTCAAAATCTTATTTCACTTGTCAGCATTTAAAAAAAAAAAAAAAAAAGGAAGAAAAACCGCTATGTTCACGTATTTCAGTTATGACTAGCAAAATCGGTGTTCGTGTCTTATTAAACTGTGACAGAATCATTGTCTTTTTGCCTTCCTCTGTCCTGTGTTATTCGTGACAAAGCATTACGGGCGTCTTTTTTTCTTCCTGAATGCATACCGAATCCGCATGAGAAGCCTGATTTATCAGTACATCTAAGTAAAGCAACGGCTTAAAAAATAAATGGCGCAAATCATATCCGATTTAGTAAGGAATTCGAAATATATGAAATTGTCAATATTTCGCTATCAATTTTAAACCGTCTTGGTAATCAGTTCAGAAAAAAAATTATCTTAAAATATTAGCCCGGTGACATTGACCCTTAATTTTATTGTTTTAATCCTTACCACACCATTGTCACCTAATGTTACAAAATAAGCCCCCCCCCCCACACACACACTTTTATTCGTTTTGTATTAATATCTTTATTTTTTGTACAATTGTAATTTCTTTCTTACTCCCTTATCCAGATATATTATCGTTCTTTCCATACTTATGCATAAACAATATTTCTTTTAAATCTTACTTTGTAAATTTATTCATTCAAATAGAGTTTCATATATTTTCAATCAAATATCAAGTTACTCACTCATCAGTTTATCAAATTCACAGTTGTGGTTACCAAAATATTATTTCTAAAACAGCTATTATTTATAATTACTGGTTTTTTAGAAAACAAATATTTATCTTCATGTCCATTGTTTCATTGTTTAAGAAAATATATTTTATTAAAATTATTTTTATTTTGGGTATTGGTCAACAAAATATTAGACCATTTTGGGTCGTCTGTTCATTCTTTTCGTTTGATTCGGATTTATTTTTTTAAAAAATTAAGAACGCTGATGCAAATAAATTAACCGAATAACATGTATTATCACATTTCATTGAAGAATTCCTATTTGCATTCTTATTTGTTGAATTCCTATTTGAATGACCTACATTATACAGAATAAACAACAGAATCTAAAAAATAGTCTCAGATAGTAGATAAAAACCCCATTAAAATAAGTTCATTCACAAACATAAAACGATATAATAGGCTCCCAGTTCCTTTACTCACCATAAT
The DNA here is from genome assembly GCA_963932185.1 of Troglohyphantes excavatus. NCBI lineage: Eukaryota > Metazoa > Arthropoda > Arachnida > Araneae > Linyphiidae > Troglohyphantes > Troglohyphantes excavatus. Next base: position 39,760,249 of record OZ010673.1, read on the forward strand.
ACCCAATTTAATGTCCCAAAATTTTCATTTTTTTTCTTTTTTTAGAACAAGTTTGTCGTGTTAATAAAAGAAACAGACGATAGTGCGAAAGAGTAAAGGGGGAAAAAAATGAAAAAAAAAACACTACTACTTTAGTTTCAAACTGACCGTTTGCTACGACATGTTTGCCATTACACAATAGTGGATTTATTTTTTTGTCTTAATGAAAACGGGTTTTAGTTTTGCACCAGACAGAGCATAGCCGTTACCTTGTTGGATTTTCTAAGAAAAATTTAACAAGATAAAAAAGAAAACCCCGTCTTATTGTGCATGCTTTCACCTTGGGGAATTGCCGCACCTGATATTATTTGCAATCGTAAAAGAATAACTAGCTTTCGAAGATTATTTTCCATCTCCGTTTGTTTACTTCCTGTATCATTTACATACACGCGTGTGTATTATCTTTTTGTGTTTAGTTTTTTTCGATTGTGACCATGCTAATTATAAAATTTTATTATAAGGATATATTTCGTGATAGTTTATAGTGATATGATTTTTTTTAATACTGATTTCGCTAATAGTTTAGGAAAATAAAAATAGATTTGACACAATTTTTTTTTCAATTATATAGTATCAGAAAATTAGATTTTTAAGTTCAACTCCGATATTTTTTTCTTTAATCGCTGTAATAGAAAATTCTATCTTCTTCGATTTTATCAGAATAACCCTTTAGGAAAGTCGCTTCGAAACGAATTTTATTATTTCACTTACAATTTTTTTTATTAACACAAGCAAAGTGTTAATGAAACGAGATATTGATTCTTAACATGATTTTTTTTACATTAAATCCAGTTACGATTATTCTAATTTAAATAATTTACTGTACATATTTCAGGAAATAGCATTTTCATTCTACTTAAAAAAAAAGCCAACTTTCAGGGAAAATGTTTTTTAATTAATTCGAAATAATTATTCTAAACACACATGTCTGAAGATATATTTTTGTTTGAATGCTTATTGAGTGTGATTAAGTATATCGTCCGTCTACTATGACTGTGGGTACAAAATTTGATGACTCAAATCTAATTTATTACGTTTGCAATGATGATGTACAAAGGTCACGTGAAAAGTGGTTTAGTGGCCGACCTGTTTGAAGTGGCCCAACTTCCTCTACCGATGGTAAATCATTTCTCCTCATAGACTGTTTTTCCGCGTGTGTTATATAGGACTTTGAAATATCAACACTTTTCGTGTCGTTCAAGTTTCCGGCGATGACCGCTATACCTGGACATATTTAAAGTCAAAATTTAGCTTCAAAATCTTTTGTAAACAATTCAACCCTACCCGTCTAATTAACGTCCGCTTTTGTGGTGGTGGCGATTCAACTCGATAAGCCATGGCGATTTCTTAATGTTTCTGCTAAATGCCCTTTCCACTCTGTCAAACATTTCGTTTGTAGCTTCTTTCCCCCCGTTCCTCGCAATTGTGACGGGGACAAATAGACGCATTTTTCATGTGCATCAGAGCATTTGCTGTCCGCTTTGTTAGAGCCGTGGCGATTTGATGGAAATGTTTTATGCGGCAGGGAAATGGGTCACATTTGCTGCTTTGTTGTCTGGCTGCATTTTGGAAGAGGACAGAGATAAATAATATGGTTTTGTGTCGATTGAGTTAATAAAATCTCAATGAGGATTCGTATCGGGAGTATCGTACTGGAGTAGAATTAGGTTTTTTATATGGGATGAGATGAACAAATCCGGGAACAGATTCGGGATCCATCCTGAAGGAAAGACTCGGGATTTGCTTCGTAATTTTGAACTATGGTCAGATGATGGGAATAACATCTGAGTTGGTACCCCACGCAACGCAATAGGCGTGATGGACATTGGACAAAGATATGCACAAATCCCATTAAAACGATTGATTTAAAAAAAAAAAATCTACATATTTAAAACGAAATTTCTCATTTTAAAAGAAATCTCTTAATTTAAATTCGATTCTACAATTATTTAACTACATATCAAAAGCCAATCAACTATTCAAATTTTTCTTTTTTTAAAAAAAACTGCATTTTGACGCCGCAATTATTCCGAATTTGATAACGAAACTATAATTCATGCAGATTAATTGCATTTCTCAATATTTATAGGCTTTTTTTTAAAAGTTTTGGTTGGGTTAGTTAGGTATTTAATCTCATACCAGATTACCAATTTGATCGAAAATCTATTTTGCATACTTGTTAAAGTCTCCTTGGGGGAGAGGGGGGCGTGCTTTTTTACTCAAAATAGCACCCTGTCCTTTTTTATTTTTAAAGTTTAAAAACAGTCGCTTTTTAACATAATACATCCCAACACTATGGGTATTTTATTTTTACCCTGGAAAAATGTTTATTTCTTGTAATCTGTAAATATTAGTGGAAACATTTAAAGAAAAATACACCTATTATAAATAAATTTATTTTTATTACTGTGGTTCTTTACTAGCACTTTTAAAGTGATCAGATTCTTAAAAAAACCTGGGATAATAAATATCTATACTAAATAAATTGTCATATTCTTACTGCCTTAGAGCACAAATATGTACAATGAAAACACATCATCATTAAATGCTGTTTTATGCACTACTTAAGAAAAATCTTACCTTACGAAAATACTGAATTTTATTTATATCATTTAAAAATTAATAATAAATGAGGTGGTAAGAAGCCAAAGGGTGCAAGTGACTTAAAAAAATAGTGAAGTGTGGTTATGAATAGTCAATAAATAGAAAATATTGGTGGTCATGCAGAAATCTAGCGCTGTAAGAATAAACTACTTCAAGAATCAGTTGTTTTGTTTTGACTTTATTCTGAGTTTTCCCGAAATTATGAAATTGTCACTTGTACCCCTTGACCTCTCACCCTCTTGTGTGTCATATTAAATTTAATTTTGAATGGGTGGGCTGTCTGCCAAGCGGTATAAGTCACAAAAAATCCAAAAATAAACTAACACCATTCTCTATTGGTAGTCAACTAATTCTATCATTTGGCTATGGGTTCTAGCTCAATATGTTGCCCAATAATAAGTTGAATATCATTCCACAAGTTGCAAACTTTAACATGATGACTGCCGATCACCCATCTGGTGTGTTGTACATTATTCAACTTTAAAACTTATAGGCAAGCGTCGACTGGCAATCAGTTTATTTCATGTTGGCATTGTGAGAAAGGTTAATAAGGTATTGTTACTGTGCCAGAGCCGAATTTAGAGTTAGTGGGCTTCTACGCTGAATATCTGGTGTGAGCCCCCAACTACTGGGGGGTGGGAGAGGCATGGTATAACCCCAATGATACAATTGTGGGGGGGCGGGGGTACTAAAAATTAAATAATTTTTAAGTGTACGAACAAATTGAGATTTTTTTTTTTGTAAATTTCCAATATTTTGTTAAAAATTTTGAACGGTTTCAAGGAATATCCAACTACAATGGTATCCTGGAATCTATAAAAAACAATAATAAAAAACTGCACTCGTCTTTCTGTGGTGTGGGCCCCTAGGCCTAAATCTTGCCCTAGCGAGTATGCATGCTAAAGCTGTGGTCAGATACTAAACATTTCTGAAAAAAGTACACTGCCAGTCAAGTAGTTGAATGCTTTTTTTTAAAAAACTTTTTCCATAGTTAACCCACTCATCCGACTGTATATCAATTTTAAGAGGATTACATAATTTTTTTTAAAAAATTCTGTAGTCACATCATCTAAACCAATGTTTTCCTAAATGTGTCTCTCTTTTCCCTTCCAGGGTAATGTGAAGGAGAAGCTATCCCAGAGAAATGTCGCAACGGGAAGATGCCATCAAATTCGAGACTGGCCGAATCAAAGCCCTCCAAGAGGAGCGCCTTCACATTCAGAAGAAGACTTTTACCAAATGGATGAATTCATTCTTGCAGAAGGTGAGCCCCAACTGTTTTTTTCACTCGACTTCCGAAAGAGTTACGAGAAATGTTTCATGTTACGCTAGATCTCGAAAGTTAATTACATTGACTCCAGGCTTGGGACGTTTTGAGAAATTTTTGTAACACATGCAAACAGGATTTTGGTGCCTTTATTTGCACAAATATTTTTTGAAGCCAATTGGGTTTTATTTTTTAATATTTGAATTTTAACTTATTCAAACAAAAAAATATATTATCGCTTCTTATCATATTAGAAAAATGGGTTTTTTTCGGTTATACGGCCTCGTATGCCAACGAGCGAAAATGCGCCAAAGTTGTTTACCTTAGGGATTACCATACACAAAAGATCGCGTTTCAGTTGATTGTATGATTGAGTGCACTGAGCTAAATAAAAACGGGAGAGTAAACTGAACGTGCCTTTTTTAGTGTCATTGCTCAAAATAGTTAAAACACAATTTCTTTGGAGTTGATTTTAGTATGGGTAATTAGCGTCTCACTAGAGCTACACACTGGGCTATTGGCCACGGTTCGGGGCCTATATCGAAGGAAAGACCCGGAAACGGGTGCCTCGTATTATATATTTACTTTCTTCCTGCGACAAGTTTGTTTGGATTACGTGCATTGGATGCGTGCGCATTTTCCTTCGCGATCTGACATTAAACGTCTATTGCCTTACGATTGTTGATTGGTTAGAATATATAAGTGTTTAACGAACTCTGATTTGTTGCACGACTATGCGAACTATTTAATAGTTACAAATATTTAAATTCGGATATTTGGAAATTATGGGTTTGGTTCAAACGATTTTAAATTGGGTTTGGTGAATATTTTTTATATATTTGGAAAGATGTTTGATTGTTAGGATAGCTATTAAAATAAATTTGTTTAGAATGCGCTTAAGAATGCTGTCGCAATGCCCCAAACGACTGCCCGAAGGATTACCTGTAAGCACCATGATCTACTGCCCGGAGGGGGTCATGGATGTAATCCTGAGTAGTCGGAGGCCGCAGGCCGGAGACCACAAAATCGACGGCAGGAGCCTGTGACTTTAAGCGCGCGGAACTCGTGTGCGCTTAAGAGTGCCATAGAAATGCCCCAAACGACGGCCCGGAGGATTGCCTGTAAGCACCATGATCGACAGCCCGGAGGGGGTCACGGATGTGATCCTGAGTAGTCGGAGGCCGCAGGCCAGAGACCACAAAATCGACGGCAGGAGCCTGTGACTTTAAGCGCGCGGAACGCGTGTGCGCTTAAGAGTGCCATAGAAATGCCCCAAACGAATGCCGGAAGGATTGCCAGCTCAGGTGATGTTCTCGCCATCTGACCGTGGTTCAAAAATACGAGACATTGTTCCCTTCGAGATAGGCGCCGAACTGCCGCCAACAGCCCAATGTGAAGCTCTAGTGCGATGTTAATTAACCAAATCAAAGCTTCGAGATGAATTCTAAACCGTCGACATTAGCCCATTGTGGAGCTCAAGTGCGACGTTATTTTATTCATTCGTGCAGACCTTAAAGAAATCCTTCGGAAATAATTTTGAACCGTCACCGCTAGCCCATTACGCAGTGAACGTCATCCACCGTGGTTCGAAAATAAGACACAGCGTTTGAGTAATTAACCGTAATTGTGCATTTCTCCTTAAGTAACCATAAAGATCAGAAAAAAAGACGCATGCGCAACGCATCCGGTCGTTTAATGTTCACTTGAAAATACATCCAGATCCGCTGACGAGCGAAAGTCTTTACCTCGAACCGTAACTAATAGCCCATTGCACAGGTTAAGTGCGTCTTATTGTCTATAATTTAGAATATACTTTTTGACGTCATCTAATCGTAAATCATTTACGACTGTTTTTAACATTTTATTTTGTGAGTGGCAACATTAAAATTGTAAATAATCAATATGGCGACAAACTTTCTCTTGGCGACTATTTGAGGCCGTTTAGAAGAGAAGTACCGAAGTTTCTTACTTACCAATATTTTTTTCCTTTAATGTGCAAAATGTCAATATTTGGGGAAATCACTGGCCTGCAAGGGTGAAGAGTGTGTTTTCAGATAACGAAATAAATAATCTATAAAGTAATATGCAAGTAAAATATTAATAAACCAATATCAAAGTAATTAATTTAATTGCAATATACGATTTAATTAAAAATATAAACCTAGAAAAATAGATAATATTGACAACAAATTTCCAACCCAAATTATTTATATTTCCTATTTTCATTACATTTATTTTTATTTTTCTTGCACTTATGTGTCTATAAAAATTGTGAACTAGTATCCTCAAACATGTGGGGTTATCATTTGATTTTCATAAAACATTTTTTTTATATAGCAGAATCTCTAAAAAAGGAATCTAAAGTGGAATTATCTCTTGAAAAAAATTGTATGCTTATGTATATATATATAGTATATATTGTTTTTAAATTAACATAGATTTTTTTATACAAATGTGTACAAACCTTTAGATTAGTTTAGAAATAGTTATTTTATAATCCTGACTTGTATATGGAACCTAAGTGGAAAAAATTTAAAATAATATTACAAGTCAAAACTAAATAGATAAAATAATTATTAAATTAAAAATTGAAATATTCAAAAATTTATTTCAATGTATCATCCACGGTGTGTGGAATGCAGTTTATCTCCTTGCTTGAGCATATGTAGATTGTATATCAATTGTTATTACTTATGTACAATTTTTGTTAAAGCTATATACACACAATAATTTATAATTCCTGTAAAAGCATATTGGGTCTGTGTTTCTGTGCTCACTTGGTGACTGCACTGAACAAAATAATACCTTTCTAAAATGAATTTATGTAGATCTCACTTCTTATTACTTACCTTTAATAAAAAAGTAATTTTGATGATTCCTTGCAGGCAAGGATGGAAGTCGAGGATCTGTTCACAGACCTTGCAGATGGGAAGAAGTTGCTCAAACTTCTGGAAATCATCTCCGGAGAAAAGCTTGGGAAACCAAATCATGGGAAAATGAGAGTTCACAAGATAGAAAATGTTAATAAGAGCTTAGCCTTTCTTCATACAAAGGTGAGGCATTTCTTTTATCAGATCTGTAATAACATGATTACTTCATTTGGTTCTTTTTCATAAATGTGAATGGATTCAGGTTAATAATTTTCTTGTATTATGCATTCTATTTGTATTTGAAAATAAATTTAAATAATATTTTTATTTAGTTTCTGTAAATTCAATTTAAACTAGTACATAAAAATATTAAAATGGAATTTAAAGTTTTTGATAGGGTAAATTTAGTTCAACCAATACTTCTGTAGAGTTTACATTCTGTTGTAATTTATAAAAAATTTCAAAAATAACATTTTATTTCTTTTAAATTTTTATACATTTACCCTTTCTTATAAAGAACTGCTTCTAAACTATTGTTATAGTACTTAATTTATTAAGGAATCGAAAAGTCGTTTTTGACGTTATCACTTTTTTGTATTGTTACTTTATAATATCGTTTATCATAGAGAGTTATATTATAAATATGACATATTTTTAATAAAATCTATTAATAATTTTTTCCTATTATTTTTTTTAATATATTTTTATTATTCTGCTATACTGTTGTGAGAGTGATGTTTATAAAAGTTACGAAGCAAGTATATATTTTTTTTTTAATGTTTGAGATAAATTTTATATTTTACCATTAAATATTTTACATATATATAATTGCATATGTTAATTTAACTTTAGGTGAGATTAGAAAGTATAGGAGCTGAAGACATAGTCGATGGAAACCCTAGACTTATATTAGGTTTAATTTGGACTATTATATTAAGGTTTCAAATTCAAGAAATTGAAATTGATGTTGTAAGTATAATTTGAGTTGAACTTTCATTTCTTGCCATTAACTTCTTTACCCTTCGATATATAATAGTCTTGAAACACTAATGTGGTGTCAGTTATTAAGTTTTAACACTGCATTTGATTTCTTGTAGAATGAAGATGATGAAAGCAGTGAGAAAAAATCAGCTAAAGATGCTTTATTGCTATGGTGCCAAAGAAAAACAGCTGGGTAATATATATTTTCTAAAACTTTGTTAACCTTTAGAAGGGTGGTGTTTGGTTTTAATTATGGGGTTCTGGTTGAAATATCAACCAATCCTCCTGAAAATATTAAAAGTTATTGAATTGTTTATAAATATTTGCAAGTCTATTTTTTCATATTAAAACTTGTGTGTTGAATTCTTTCAATAATTTTGTTGAATGTTATGTATTTTTTTTTCATTGAAAATGCTATATTAAAAATTAAAATAATTAATTTTATTTTAAAATATGTAAAATGTAACGATTTTTAAATAGTAAAAAACAAATAAATGACCTTTTAGATTTATAGAAATATCTTTTTATAGCATGATTCGACAAATTATATGTTCAATTACACTAAAAGTTTTTTTTAAAAAAAGGAAAAATTTCTTCAGTTTGGGATATAACTATTATTTTACTCATATATTTGAACTTAAATTGCCAACTGTTTAATTTACTTACTATTAGGGATGAAACGAATATTCGCTGTCTGGCTTAACTGGCTGATTTTTAACTATCCAGAAGCATTGTGTTGGATATCTGGATGAATAAAATTTTGCAGTTTTTTTTTTTTTTTTGATCAATTATCATTTGTTCTTGCTTTAAGTATTTTCCTGAAAATACTATAAATGTATTCTGCATTCCCTCTTGGATTTTTATCGAGCAATTCAGGTGGGTAAGGGGTGAAGTGATAACTTTTACATTAAGACCAGGCGCGTTTCAAACACTGTGGATCACAGAGATAGGTAGTAAGGAAGATATGCTGCAGAAATTCGGAACCAGCCACTAGCTATCTTAGAGTTTGAATATCCACATGGGTGGTGGTGTGCCCGGTGCATCTGTTTGTTATAAATTGTTTTATTCTCCAGTCTAGTAAGAGCTAGTTTTAGCATTTAAATTTTTATAGGCAATTTTGAAATATTTACATTTTTAAATGCATCGTACAATACAGCTCCGGCCATTTGAAAATTAGTATGAATAGATCAAGTTTATCAGGTTTGTAATGTGCGCAAGATATCTGGTATCCAGCAAAAACTCAATCTTGTTCATCCCTACTTACTATTAAAGCAGTACATATTTAACTGCCCTAAATGTGCATGATATTACTTGATACACAAACATGTTTTATGGGAAATAATTTCTCTTTACAGCTATCCTGGTGTAAATATACAGGACTTCCATGTTAGTTGGAGAAGTGGACTTGGTTTTAATGCCCTTATTCATTCACATCGCCCGGACCTTCTTAATTTCCCAGCACTTCACAACAATAGTCATATTCAGAATCTCAATAATGCATTCGACATTGCACAGAAAGAGCTGGGCATACCACGGCTCTTGGATGCAGAAGGTTAGTTTGTCATTTTTAAAATTCATTTTGAATAAGTTATTTTATTGATGTCATTTAATTATGCCTATAAATATTGACACGGATACAAATACTTTTCCTTACTTCTAATTAATTTTTTTGCAAACATATAACCTTATGAAATATTTAGTCTCAATGATCATTTGGAAAAATAAAAATTACATTATTTTCAACTACCAAGAAAGGATGTTTATTTAAGTGTATGGTATTAAAATGTGTAAATATTACAATAGCAAATATGTCAATTTTCTACTAAAGTATATTGCAACTGGCCTCTCTTTTATTTTGCATTACTAGATAATATAATTAAATTACTAGATTAATGTATAAAGAAAAAAGCTTGTTATAGCTTCAAAAGCAAAACCACAACATGAAAGACCATGTCTCGCCGTATGTGAATTCTTCGTTCATATGTAATAGATTATTAAAATTTCCACCTTTTTAAATTTAATTTCCACCCTTTTTAAATTTGAGCTTTAATTAACATTTAAATTTCCCGTCTCCCCTTTTTATAAAACTATTTTTCCCAGGCAACAATCATTCTCCATTAGTTTTAGGCTTTTATTCCATAATGCAATAAATGTCCTGTCGTTTATTTTTTTTATGACGATGACAGCAGATTCACTCTTGCGAAGTCTAAACATCTGTGTTCCTACATTCATTTCTGCGGGCCATTCCTATAGCGGTTCCTTGGAGATATTAGAGTCGAGTCACACTTAATTCCTTAATTAGGGAATAAATTATAGGAAGGAATAATTAGCAAGAAAGCTTTTGACCAATCATGTGTGTTCTTTGACTTGGTTTACCTGAAATTTATCCATAGATTCTGTGAACTTCTGTATGTAAAATATAAGTTTTCCCCTAGCTGACAGCAATCTCTATGAGACTATGTAAACTAGTTCGTTGTAGCTTTGCTCTACAAATAATGACTATTATTAACATTTGGCTATTCTGCTACCATGCTTTAATAATTTAATATTGTAAAGACTGCAACCTCTAAAAATTTGTGAGTACTGCTCCTTAAAAATGGTGGTGTTTCATATATAGTTAAAATTAAAAATTATTCCTTTAAGTTGTTTAATTCCGTAAATAGATAATTATATGCACTCCAAATTTTCTATTTTAACTGCTAATATATTTAGATGTAGTTTGATCAAGGCAAATATTTATAGTACATTTATTAATCAGAATTGATTGTGTTGCAGATGTTGATACCAATAAACCGGATGAAAAGTCAGTTATTACATATGTGGCATCTTATTATCATACATTTGCTAGAATGAAGAGTGAAATGAAAGGTGGCAAACGTATTGCAAATGTAAGCATGGCTTTCCTCTCTCCTTTATTTAAAATATTTGAAATTTTGATGTTATTTTAATTATTTTTTTACTATCTTAATTTTTTCTATTATATTATTATTCATTTTTCAAGTAAGCTTAATATTGCATTAATATTCAATTCTTGATTCCAACTTTGTACAAATTTCCAGATTGTCGGCCAAATGATGGAGATTGACAAACTAAAAGGCAACTATGAGCTTTTTACAAGCCAACTTCTGCAGTGGATTCAGATGAAAACTAAAGAATTGGACAACAAAAATTTTCCTAATTCCCTGGAAGGAATACAAAAGGAACTATTAAGGTTCAAAGAGTACAGGACTATTGAGAAACCACCAAAGTATGTTATACCAATGTTTCAAATTATAATTGATAAACACTTGACAAAGGTTATATAATTGTAGAAAGTCCAAAATCCGAACATAATGATCTAATTTCCGGATCTTTTTTAATTTCTTTAAAAAAAAAAAAATTCCAAACTTGCTTTTTCTTTTTCCACAAACTAACGAATCCGATGGAAGAACATAGTAGGAGTAGTTGTGAAGCTCACCCCATGTGTATGCATTCATTTAAACCTTGCGAAGTTATCTTTCACTTTGACACTCAAAATAAACTCTGAATGTGAAGAAATTCTGTTTCTACAATAACGTTATCAATACTTTTCCATAATGTATCAGCTGGTTTTGGAGAGTGGAGGGGGATGAAAATTGCCATATGGCCATGCATCCATTTAAACCTTACGAATTTATCGTCCTACGTTCTTGGCACACAAAATGTACAAACCTATGTGTGGAATGTTAAGATTCTGCTACAATAATGTTATCTAGCGAAACCTTACCGATTTAGGCATTCCGGCTCCAATAAAACAATAGCTAAAAAGTCTTTTTTCTCTCACAAATTTAGAGATTTCTTGAATAGTTTTCATATCCATGTCAGAGAAAATTGAAATTTGATATGGGAAATTTCATTTCTTGACTAGAATCCGAACTTGTTTTTGAATAGAGAGTATGGAATGTTAATGGAATCGTGATGATCTAAAATCCGGAAATCCCAACAATTCTGAATTTGGGACTTGCTACAGTATTCACATTTAATATGTATTATTTCTTTTGAAGCTTGATTGAGTCTTATAATTAGTTTGATTTTTGTTTATATTTTTATTTATACCGCATGCTTTTTAAAGTAGATTGTACCCCGTGGATTAACTTCACATTCGCTTTGAATATAGATACAAAGATAGGAGTGAAATCGAAGCCTTGCTGTTCTCCATCCAAACCAAAATGAAGGCACTTGGTCAACCGCTGTATGTACCCCCTGAAGGGCAGCTAGTTCACGATATTGAAAGAGCTTGGGACGGATTAGAAAAGGCGGAGCACAGTCGAGAAGTCGCATTGCGCGAAGAGCTTCTCAGGCAGGAAAAGTTGGAAAATCTGGCCTATCGATTTGAAAGAAAGGTATGCTTCTTACAATAGTTTGTATTAAGAAAGATATTTGCTTCCTTTATTATTTGAAATTAGGAGTATGTTTGCTAATTATTCATAAATGTGTAAACATAAATATGTTTATAAATGTATTTGATGGCGACATTATTTCTCCCAATTTTTATTATCCGAATATCATGTTTTTTTAGAAATGCATGGTTTTGTGTATTAGTAAAAAAAAAAAATTATTCATTTAACTATTTTTATAAATTTTGTTTTCTGTTGAAGTGTAGTAGAAACTAATGTAATGATTTAGATTTAACCTTTAGAAAATTAGTTATATACAATGATTTTAAAAAAGGTTAAATGTTTTAAGCAAACAATTTTTTTACAACATGCGCATAATGGAACAGTTAATTTTTTCTGCTTTAAGATTTGTTTTCCAACTTATATATAATTTCAAGGCATGTTTTTTAAGTTGTAAAGTAATTAAACAATTAGTGAGTTATTCATTTGTTCTATCTTTCCTTCAGAGTGTGGTACGAGAAGGGTATTTAAAAGAGATGATACAGGTGCTTTCTGATCCAAGGTATGGCAGCAATTTGTCCCAGGTAGAGGCAACTGTAAAGAAACACGAAGCAATTAGTGCTGATATACTTGCAAGAGTAAGTAATATTACTTCGCTTATTATTTTATTTACTAAAGTTTAAAGTTTTGCTATAATTCTAATATTTTTTCGAAATATTACAGGAAGAAAGGTTTCAAAATTTAACAACAATGGCAGATGAACTAGTGAGGGAGAATTATCATGGTAAAGATGACATTAAGTTAAGGTAATTTTTTAGACTGGCTGCATTTTTACATTTTGGAAACTATGAAACTCTTATATCATTTATCTGTAAATCTTAAATTAGAATTTTTCTATAAATTAATCCAAAGCTCTTAAACTAAAGCTTTAATTAACTTAAAATATATTTTAATATGTTTTGTTAATCTTCATGTAATCATCACTTAAGACAAATTATGTTTTGCTAATACTTAAAAGTAACCAGGAAAAAATTTGCATTTTGAAAAATGTAACATTCATAACATAGAAAATGACTTTGTTGTCTAAGATATCAAAATCTTTTTTAAAAATATCTAAAATGCTATGAATGTTTTGTGTAATTTTACAATATTATTTTGCTTATAAAAATTATTTGACATGTTCGCTGCCAACTACGAGATATCTCTTCATGGAGTTCCAATATACCGTGGAGTCAACGTGTTAAGGAATATTTAAAAAAATTAATATATAATTTTAGTATAAAAATTAAGAAAAGCCAACCTTGTTGTACGTTTTCACATTACTTTGTATTTTTCAGGGAACAAGAAATTATGCAGAGATGGGAATACCTTTTAGAACTGCTAAAGAAACACAGATCCACTTTGACAAATTTAAGCAATTTGATGAGTATGCTTCGAGAAATAGATACTATTACAGCTGAAATCAAAGAAATGGAGGTAATTGCAAAAGTTTATAACTTAGTTACCCTAATTCTTTGGATATATTTCGATAGTCATCTTCCATAGAATATTTACAAAAAAACACATTTCCTTATATAAAAAATGTATTACTGAAGTTTGTCCATATCAATTTATGTTCAAATGTTGTTCATTGCAAAACTATCCTTCAATAGTCTGCTAAGTAGACTAATAGTTTTGTTGGGGTAGGGAATACAATTTCTTGACTTTAAAAAAAGGAATGTTTCGCAATGATTAGTACTACTCAGGCATTTTGGACTTTCCAGTATTATTGTGAGGTTAAGTATACCCTAGCTTTGTATATATTAAAAAGTTTGATTTATGAATGTAGGGTAGTTTCTACACTGAAGATCTGGGACGCCATCTCCTTGCCGTTGAAGATTTACTTCAAAAGCACAGCTTGGTGGAAGCCCACATTTCATCTCAGGGAGACACGATACGAAAGCTCAACACTCAAGCCATGAGCTATATCAATGATGGCCACAAGGAAGCGCCTATTTTACAGAAGCGTCTAAATAAATTGAACGCCGAGTATGACAAGTAAGTAGCAATTGGTGCATATTAAAATAGTCAAATTTCTATGGTATAGACAATTTCCTAATATATAACAATAATATATTAAGTGTTGTAAATATTTGTACATAATATAATAATAGTTCCAAAGTTATGTAGGATGTCTATGGAAACTTCTATATAAAATTAAACCATTGAGCTAATTTAAATACTTTACTTTTGTGTAGAGATTATCTTAAACAATATATATATTTTTTAATATTTGTTTTAACATTTCTGTGGGATACAACAAATATTTATAATGATATTTTATCTACTTTTGAAAATTAGCAAAGTAATTTCATATGTGTTCTAGTTATGTCAATCTGAATTGTGACGTTCCATATATTGGACATGTAAATAAGAAAATAAGATTTTCAGTAAAATTTTAATGTTGTATTTCCTCTTGTTTGTAATAATAATTTTTTTTTAATTAAAAATATCCTATGTTTTTTAAAGGTTATTGAAACAATATTAAGTTTTATTATTATAAAGTTGTTTAACATTTTCATGTTATTATATTTAAGTTATTGTTGTTCTACTTTCCAAAAATTAATATTAGTGTTAAAAATTAATTAATTTATGCTGTCTCATTGAAACTGTATTTTTCAAAATTTTAGTGCAGTTTATTTCCTGTTCAACTTTGCTAACTTAACTCTGTAGGTCTTTAATGCATATTAACTAATTTTCCTTAATTGATGAAAGAAAGTAATGCACATTTATTGTTTAGCAAAGTAATTAATATTACAAATTTACAAACTATTAGGCAAAACGTTGCAAAAAATTGTAAATACACTCGATGCTTATAAATCTTTCGCTTTCATTTCAGCTTGGTTAATTTAGCTGCCAGCCGAAGAACAAAGCTAGAAGAATCTCGTATATATTACCAGTTTGTCCAAGACCAAGAGGAAGAGGATGCGTGGGTTGTCGAGAAACAATTGATCTGCAAATCTGTGGTCCCAGGAAGAGACCTGCAAGGGGCATTATCTTTGCAACAGAAACATAAAGTAAATATTTAATAATTTTCACATTAATATATATATATTTAGTTTCTATTAACTTTTCAACCATATGATTTGCACTATTTCTGTATCAATATTTCCTTGAATAAAATGTAATTGCTTTAAAAATTTGTTTTTGTGTAATAAAACAAAAAAAATGTGAATAAAGTAACATTTTCTTTTGAGAATAATATATCACAAAATAATAAAATTCAAGTTAATGCATTCAAGCTTTTTATTTTTAGGTATATCTAAAAATGACTCTTGGGCCATTTTACAGCATATGTCCTCGATTAATAATTTTTTGTTATTTTATATGCTACTGTAACTACTGTTTATATGCTATATGTAAAATAAACCCAATTGTTTTAGTGGGTTTAGCTGGTTTTTAAAAATTGGGTTTATTTTAAGGAAATGTAACATATAATAAAATAACAAAAGATTGCAGAAGGTACAAATACTGTGGAATGGCCCACTTGTTTTATATCGTAATATATTACGCATGGAATAACTACATCATAATTTATTTTTTTAAATTTCAATTTTCATATCTGAACACTACACATGTTCACCTTTAATTAGCTTAAGTAGTTGATTTTTATAAACATTAATGCTCATTCAATGTCTAACTTGCTTCTTATTCAATGGCTGTTTTCTGTCTTTAGGCTCTAGAAGTAGAATTTAATGCCCGTTGGCCTCGTGTCACAAAAGTGATTGAAGCTGGAAATCTATTGAAGGCTCAGAAACACCCCGAAAGTGTTGATGTCTCTCAACGTATCGAAGGTTTAAAGAAAAATTGGGACAAGTTGCATGAATTGTGGTCTGCAAAATCGAAACAACTGGAAGATGCATCTGCTGCATATCAAGTATGTCATTGTTTATTTATTTGTTAATGTAAACATTTTCCCAGCTAAAAATATATATTTTTCAAAAAATGTAGTATTTATAAACTAAATGGAGCTTCAATTCTATTGGTGATATTTCATTTTAATGAATTTTAGTTGTAATAAAATCCCAAAAATTATTATTTCTATAGATTTAACTTGCATGGAGTATTTTTGTCAACACTATAATTACATACCTTAAGAAATAATTTGCTGTTTTACTTATTTTATGTTAAAATTCTTAATTCAGTTTCTTAATAAAAATGAAGTTATTTACATGTGTCTTTTTATTTTCTAAAATTCTATCTTTAAGCAGTTAATTTTCTTAAAATTGTTTTAGATTCAGATTATATACTTTTTTAATGCTGCTTATTATATAAATCTAAATGAATTTTGAACTTTTATATGTTATAACTTGCATTTAATCTAGAATACAGGTATACATAAACTTATTTGTTTTTATTAGTATCAAGCTGATGCGAATGAAGCAGAATCTTGGATGAAGGAAAAACGGCAGCTTATGTCAAGTACAGATTATGGCAAGGATGAGCCGAGTGCTCAGGTTAGTATAATAATTTTTATTAATTTTTTTGCTAAAAATTATTTACTAAATATTTTCCCAGTTTCTATATAAAGCTGTAGAATTTAAAACAAAGTTTATGGCAATTTTAATCCTTATTTTTTTATATTCTTTTTTTTCCCCCTTTCAATTTAAAGTAAGCTACTGAATAATACTTAAGTATCTTATAAGTGAAAACAAAAGTTCTGACTTTTTTATTGATATATATTTATTTTGTGCTTTCTAATTCAAATTTTTTTACACTTTGTAGGCTCTACTGCAACGGCATACAAGATTGGAAGGTGAAATTAAAGCTTATAGCTCTGACATTGAAAGGTTGAATGAACAGTCTGAAATAATGATTAAATCTGGAATGGCCACATACTTTGTATGTATTGGTTCCTTTTATAATTATCTTATATTTTATACTTGGTTGCATGAAAGTAGCATAATTGACAGAATTAGATTATACAAAATCTTATATCAAAAGCATATTTTCTAAAATTTTAGTTGATGCAGATTCAAAAAAACTTTTGCTGTTAGATTTTAAATATAATTATTTGTAAAATAAAATATATATTTTTTTTTTTTTTTTATGTGCCCACCCTTCCAGGTTTAAGTTAATGAACTGGCTGTTTATTAAAATTATATAACTTATTATAGATTTAAAACATGAGAACAGTTCTTTGAAAATTTTATTATTATTCAACATTTTTTAAATTAAAATAAAATCTTTAAAGCATGATTCTTTTTAAAATGATTTTTTTTTTGTGTTTGATGTGGCCAATGTGAGTTGAGGCTGCGACCATGCTATTGTTGACTCCATTTAGTTTAAATTCAGAAAGTTGTAATATTTATGGTAAAGAAATAGGGTAGTGATTGCGGGAGTTAACAATAACAGTTAACATTTAATGTTGAAAGCACAACAATTAAAGATTTACATTTAAGGGTAACATTGCTATTAAAAATGCTAAAGAAATTGAGGAGTCAGAGAAACGTCTTTCTCCACTGAGGTTTGAGTCTAGGAATCGGTTCTCTTGGTGGGCTGGTGTCTGGAATCAGTTGTCTCCCTGTACAGGCCTCAGTGCATTGGAGATATCTGATTGGCCCTTCATGTGAAAACTAGGGATGAAACGGATATCAGTTAACTATCCGATATCCTACCTATTCGGCTTATCTTTAACTATCCAGTATTTATCCGATATCCAGAAGCAAAGCGTTGGATATCCGATTACCATGCTAGATATCCATATGAATAAAATTCGACAGATTTTTTTTTTTTTTTTGGCAATCAATTATCTTTTGTTCTTGCTTTAAATGTTTTCCTGAAAATATTACTATTGTATTTTGCAGTCTGTAGATTCTCCCTTGAATTTTTCTCGGGGTATTCAGGTGGGTATGGAAGTAACTTTCTCACTAAAACCTGACCGGGTGTGTTTCAGATACAGGGGTTCACCAAGAACAGATAGTAAGGAAGATATGTGCTGCAGACATTCCAGCCACCAACTATTTTAGAGTAACTTTGAGTTTGGACGATCCAATTGGGTGGTGGAGTGTAGGGTGCATAGCTACATCTCTGTTCGTTATATATTAGAAATTGTTTTTTTCTCCAGTCTAATAAGAGCTAGTTTTAGCATTTAAATACAGCACAAAATTTAGATCAGTAATTTGGAAACATTTCATAATTACATTTTCAAACGCATTTTATAGTACAGCTCCGATCGTTTCAAAATTTGTATGAATATGAATAAATTAAGAAAGCTAACTATGAATAAACTTTATTAAAGAACTGTTAAGAGAAAATCTTTTTGCAAAAAAAAAAGTTTGGCTAAACCAGGCAATATCTAGTTCGAATATCCAGTTCGAATATCCAGTTCGCAATGTGCACTGGATATCTGATATACGGTATCCGGCAAAACCACATCCGGTTTATCCCCAGTAAAACTTGAGAAGTGGAATGTTCACATGAATGATGGTTGTGAGAGACGGAAATAAAAGTGAATGAACTGCAGTGGCATGTAAAAAAATATTTAATTATTCTGTTAAAATAAAAGTGGTATTTTAATGATTTGTGAATTATTTTCTGTATATAAATTATATGTCTATAACCATTGAATGTTTACAATCTAACGATGTGCATTTTTTCAGCTGTCTGAAGCCCTTCAGGAACCTGAAACTGAGGAATGGGTAGAGGAGGTTGTTTTGGCTCCAGTTGATGAATGGGTCGAAGAGATTTGTGAGAAGGAAGTCATCAAAGAAGTCATGGAAGACAGAAAAATTCCTCAAGTTCGTGCCATGTATAAGTTTAAAGGCAATGACTTTGATATTGATAAAGGAGAGGTAATATAACAATTTTTTTTTAAATAAAAGTTTATTTTATTTGACTTGTGGTTGTTTTTACTATATTTTAAAATATTTTTGAATTTAGTAAAAAATTAACTTATTAACTATTATCAAATCTTTAGTAAGCTTGCTTACCTACAGACTACTATGGATTGTTCATACATATACAGATCCAATTTTTATCTGTTAAAATACCATGACAATATTTTTTAATCTGTGCATTCCTTTCTAAAGTAATTTAAATTAAAAGTGTTAACAAATTTAGTAATTAAACAATTTATGGTAAGTTTTTTATTAGTCTAAAAAAACAAACTTATTTTTCCTGATGTTAGATAGAATAATTTATATAAAATTGTAGAATAATTTATGATTTTATAAGAAAATCAATGACATTTTAAACCTATTTGATATCTTTTAAAGATATGCGAATTATTTTATGTGTATATAAATTATACTTGAGTAAATTATATATGAGTAAATTATTACTAAAATAAGTTAAATATTTTCAAATACTCATTTTTTTTCTAGAAAAATGATACCAGTAAATTTGCTACATTCTGAATATAAAATATTAAATATATCATGAAACCATTGATATGGACATTTCAAAGCATTTCCATTTAATTCGATTCATTAGAAATATTTATATGTAATAAAATATGCGAGTGAGCCAAGCTCTGTCCTCCTGGTACTCTGTATAATACTTCGTTTTTATTTTGGTAGCTTTATAGGTTAACTTTATTTTTATTCTTAT
Source organism: Troglohyphantes excavatus (assembly GCA_963932185.1). NCBI lineage: Eukaryota > Metazoa > Arthropoda > Arachnida > Araneae > Linyphiidae > Troglohyphantes > Troglohyphantes excavatus. Next base: position 39,779,955 of record OZ010673.1, read on the forward strand.
ACTTGTGAAGCTAATAAATTAGAATTTGGTGTTGTTCAAAGTAACAACTTTATATTTTCTTTGTTATCCAGGTACTGATCTTACTACAGAAAACAAATGCTGATTGGTGGAATGTTCGTAGATCGAATGGAGTAGACGGTTTTGTGCCTGCAAATTATGTTATTGATATTGAGCCAAAAGTTGTAAGAAAGAGAGGCCAAAGGATTGTGAAAGTTCCTGAAAAGCGGAAAGTTAAAAAGACAGTAATGAAGAAGCAGATGGTCAAGAAGAAAAAACAAACTTTGCCCTATAGTAATATTTTCACTGCCTCTTTATAAAATATGTTTAATTGAATAATTTAAAATTTATATCAGTGAGAACCTATAAAAATTATAAAACTAAATAAATTTGACCATTTAAAATATAATTACTATCTATAATTATTTTTATTTATTTTAATATATATTTCATAATAAGTTGACTTTCCATACACAATGTGCCGATTTCAATTGCAATGGAATTCAATGTGTATAAAATATTATTATTCTAATGGCATAAACAACTTTAATATGAAGTAGTAACTGTGAGATTATTAGGATATCTAAAAAAGTAAACCAAAATTTTAAAAATTAAATTTAATAGTGTTTTAAATTAAATTTCAAGATGTATTGGACTATATTTGCATTACTTTAAAATAAGCCTATTACTCATTAAAGTCATGCCAATTCACAATACATATCAAATCTAGCTATAGAAATATTTTACAATGGAAATAAATTATTTAATTTGATTAAAACAAAGATTTTTTTTTATTATGATTTTTTTAATAACTTAATTTTTTTAAAACAAATTTATAATTGTTTAATTTATAAGTAAAAATTGCAGATTCTACTATGCTGAAATTTAGTATTCCAAATCTTTCATTAAATTGTTGTTTTAATCCACCGTGGGCAGCTGACGTCACACTCACGCCCCACCGGCCAACCAGTAGAGGGAAGAAACATGGGTGAAAGCAAATTCAGATAGATTTCATCTTTTCCTATAGAAATATATTGGAATTTTGCCTAAACACCGAATTTTAACTAAATAATTGTGCAGCTACAACATTTGTTTAGCAATAGGATTAGAATTTAGAAAATATCTCACTTTTTAGAAAGTATGAACTATAGAATCTGCTTTCAGCATAGCAGAAACATTGTTTGCGGATTACGTAGGAGGATGAAGGGTGTGTTTTGGAGCGAAATTTTCAGATGGACTAGTGGTTTTACGTATGCGTGATCGTTTCTTGTTGCTAAACATTTGTTAAACCTTTTTATTCTCTTCATTGCAGAAAAAGTACTGTCTCGTTCGCCAAGCAAATCTCAAGAATTCATAACAAGACGTCAAAAGCATATAAATGAATCGTATGAAGAGCTCATTGAGTTATCAAAAGTAAGTATTATTTATATAATGTGCGCCAAGATTTTAAACATATAATACTGATGAATATGTATGAAAAATTATTAAACCAGAACCATTTATCAGCGTTAAGAAATTGATAAATATTTTTATAGTTCTTTACATATTGTTAAATACATTTTGTGTTTTAAAGGATGATGATATAATGACTAAGATTCCAAAATTTGTATCTGGTGAGTATTCTGCATGTGTGTTATGACAAAAACGAAGCATGATATACTTGCAGAACTACCCTGCATTCTATTGTGCATTTACTTGGCTTGTTTCCACAATACCTTGGTTCATTGCAAGGCAAATCAAGATGCAATGTGTGCATGTTACTTAGATTTCATGAATTATATTTGTTATTTGAAAGATAATAGTTTTAAAGTAGCTTTTGAATTCATATTAAATGTGTTCTTTAACAAAAAATACCTTTTTTGTTGTATTGCAAGTGATATTGCATGGTTTATTTATTGGTTGCAACGAAAAGATAATCACTTTTGACTAGGTTTCCAGTTGCTACCTGTAATTAGAACATTTCAGATTTATATTAATATTGCAAATATTTCTTTAATTACTTTTTAATATTTTATCATTACATTAATTTAGTATTTAACTATAAAGTCTATTATGTACAGAATTAATGAAAATAATAAAGGTTTTTATAACAAACTTGGATTCAAAATACGAATATGTTTAAAGACGAGTTAAACATTTATGTAATGATATTTACTAATAAGTAATGAACAAATCAAATTTTTGTTGAAGCACATACAAATATTTTTAAATGATTTAAAAGAAAATTATTTTAATATGTTTGAATATTTTTTATTGCTTAATTATTATTTTATTTATAAATTTATTTACTCAGAATTGAATTCAATTTTTCCTTTAACAATAGATAATGCTTCAATGTGTAAGTACTTTGTGAAGTTAATTTTTTTATTGTGACAATTTAGCAGTACTAGTGTGAAGAATTCTAACGCTCCTGTTAATTGCAGGCACGGAGACACTACTTGGAAGATGCCATTAACCTTTTCAGCTTCTACAGAGAATGTGATGATTTTGAAACATGGATGAAAGAAAAGGTATGAATTTTTTCCTTGAGTACTAAAGTATTTTTGTATCTATTATAACAAAATTATTTTTCTAATTATGTTATTAATTTTTCAAAATTTTTTTCATTTTTATTAGGATCGAATTCTTACCACTAGAGATCCAAAAGAAGGAGTTGAAGTTATGAAAAAGACTTTTGAGGTAATTTTCAAAATTGGCTTTTTTTTTTATTGGCAGCTGATGTTGGTAATATTTATGTGATTTAATTAAATGTCTGTTGATTCATTTTGTAAATAGAAATAATCTTTGATTTAACTTGTTAATTAAGTTTATAAGATGTCAATGCATTTAGAGTTTCTTTACAATGTGGGTATTTTTTCAGTGTCATTTACTTTGAAATTTATATTGCATATATATTATAGTTTTCATTAAATTTCTTTCCAGAACTTTTTGACTGATCTCTCGGCCACCAGCCGTAGAATCGAAGAGGTCGATAGCTGTGTAGAGGAATTTGTACGAACTAAACACAGTCAACTTGGTGGTGTGAAAGCAAGACAAAAGCAAATTCACGAAAGGTTTGTTATTTTATTCTTGTTGCATTTCTGTTGTGTATATTACCTGTTGAACATATATTGTTATTTTTCCCTTTTAGCAAAAACAAGTTGCTTGTTTTGCTTTTCAAAATTATTTAAACTAGCTCAATGTTTTTTTTTATCCTCATTAGTTACCGAAATATTTTGGTGAATAGCTAATTAAAATTTAATTCAGCTTATATAGTGGTTCCCAACCTGCGGTCTGCAAGATTGTCTGAAGTGGTCCATGGCGCCATAGACCAATTTTATATCGATGTTGTCCAGGGTGGTAACATAACCGGGAAATCAGGGAATTGTCATGGAAATATTTTATTCTGGAAATATCAGGGAAAAGCCGGGGAATTTTTCAAAATTTCACAAAAAATCAGGGAAATTTTCAAGTTTGGATCACTAAAACAGCGATTATCGTCTATTCTGGGTAATGAAGTTTTCAATATTTCCTTTTAGTTCTAAAAAATATTTTTTTTTTTTAAAGTATGTGCACAATCACATATTTTCAGTTTTTTTTTTTTTTTAATGTTAACCACTGCTGGAGGGAAAAGTGCATTGGACCTTGAATTGTAAGCAACATGTGAGGGACTAATAAATATGCGATTTATTGAAGTTTGGAATAGGAAATATTAAGCATATAAAACATTTAAAATTATCTACAAATTAAATAATTGTATTAATAAATTATTATTTTAACTGTCAATAAGTATTACTTTTAATTTTTCATTTATAATGTAATATATTTATAGTATTATTGTAGCGTGGATTCTTTGTTTCTATACAAAGCATGTATTGCAACATTTCTTAATGTAATTATAAAATCAGGGAAATTTTTGTGACACCATCATGGAAATCATGGAACTTTTTTTCAAGAATGTTGTTGCCACCCTGTTGTCATTTTATATTTTCAAAAACCTGTTGCCTGAGAAGTATTCCTTTTAAACAAAAAACGTATAAATTGAAAATCAAAATGTCATAAAGGTTACAAAATTGTATCCTCATTCTCTTATTATAGCAATTCACCAGGAATCCATTTGTAATTCTTAAGACATTACATTAAAAAATGTAGACTTTTTAAATTTATAAATCTATTTACAAAATGAGTACATATTTAATAAAAGAGTTATATAAGAACCTACATTATATTATGGTACTCAAGTAATTTTTTTATGTTATTGAAAATGGTGGTCCTCGACTTGTCATATTTTTGAATTGGTGGTCTGTCGCCATTTAAAGTTTGGGAACCACTAATCTAATAAGTACCTGATTTCTTTTTATAATTTTTAGAAGATAGAGTTGTAAGAAATAATTTAAATAAGTATTTATTAATAATAAATGGTTTCCTTTTATTAATCTTTAGTATATAAAATATTTTTTTTATACTTAGTATATGGCTAAAAAAATGCGTAATGTTTAATAAATTGCCTTTGTAAGTCAAGAGAATCTCCTTTTTCGATGAGGATTTTAAGAAATTACTTGTTGATAAAATTCTTACACTAGTTCTTATTTTCAGATGGAATAGACTTAATCATTTAAAAACCGAAATAGAAAAAAGCTTGGAAGGAGCAACTAGGTATGTAGCATCCAAATAAAATGTATTATTTTAAATATTTTGTTTATTGTACAATAAACTTTCATTTAAATCCCATTTGATTTTTTACGTAGTGTTGAACTGTTCGAGAGAACTTGTGATGATGCATATGAATGGATGCTGGAAAAACTAGAAAAAATTGAGACTGATGATATTGGTCGAGATAAGAAAACAGTCCAAGCACTGCAAAGGAAACATCAAGTAAGTTAAACAGCCTCAAAAGTATGAATTTTGCTTTAAATTAAATGTGCATTTATCAATTATTTGGTACATTTTATAAATGTGTTCCACATCATTTTGTTAAAATTTTAATATAAGTGCATTTTTTCCTTTTCAGAATATAGAAAGGGAATTGGCTCCAATTGAAGAAAAATTTAACCGAGTAAATTTACTTGCGGATTCGTAAGTATTTCAATCGATTTAGTTTGTTTCTTAATCTTAACTTGTAAATTGTTAGTTATATTTTGATGTATTCATATTTTTCAAAGATTTATAACTGTACAAATACATTTTAGCTAAAATAAAAACGTTATTTTTTTAGTGTGAAAATATCATATCCTACAGAAAGAGCAAATGTTACTACTAGGCAGCAGGAACTAAATAATCTTTGGGAGAAAGTCAAGGTGAGATTTTTAATTTCATTTTTATCATTAAAATATTAAAAAAACAAATTTTTTGTGAATATTTTTATTTAAAAATATGACCAGAATTACTTTTTTAGGCCCATTCAATGCGAATGAATAAAACATGCTCGAACTTTTCTGTCATTCGAGAATTCATACCACAATATATGAATTCGCGAATCAATGAGAAGCTCGTGCATTTTTTACTTGTTTGTGTAGAATGGGCCTTATGCTTCGCTTCAAATATATTAGATAATGTTTATTAAAATCTCATTAAATCAAGGACTGGTTGTTTTCTGTAAGATTGACATTGTTTTCTTAACCATCTAATTTTTCTCTGTACTATGCTCATAATCTATATGTTTCCAAGTTACAGCAAGTTCCCATCTATTTATATTTTTATTTAGTTATATGTTTAACTATATTGAGATTTTTGAAATAAAAAAAAATTTAAACTCATTTCAGGAAAAAGCTGCCCAGAGACGTGCCATGCTCGATGAGTCCTTAGGATTGCAGATATTTAGAAACAGTGCAAAAACTCTGGTAAATAAAAGTTTATTGCTATACTGCTGCATGTTTGCACCTCTTGTTGTTCTTTGTAAAATGGACTAATCTGGTGTAATTCATTTTGCAGCTAGTCTGGGTGAGCAATGTGAAGCAGTCTTTGAACAGTGACGAACCTGCAAGGGACGTTGCTACAGCTGAGAATCTTCTGAAGAAACACCAAGATCTTGGTGATGATATCGCAGCTCATCAGGATGAGTACGTTATTTACATGGAGCTGTTTTTATCTCAAAAATTGCTTTATATCATTAAGATATTAAAATATTTCTTGCTATATACATTAGATTAGTATTAAATGTTTTATAATCAATGTCAGATTGTTTTTCAGCTACTGTGCTTAATTCTTAGTTTTTAATTACAATGTGTCCAATCTGTGGTAATTGTGGATTATTGCTGCATTGATTGTATTATTCTGTTTAGAGAAGCTAGTTTACTTGCACTAAAATAGTTAACATTAGTTGGATGTTTTTTTTAATAATATTTTTAAATTTTATCCTAATACATTTGCGAGTATTGTTTAAAAATAATATAAATTGGTGCTGAGATTTTAAATAGAAATTATGTGAAAATTAAAATTATGGATGGATACTATTTTGTGTATGTGTGAACTTAGCTGTAGTGTTTAAAATTTAGATTTTTTTTTTATAAAGGACACAATTTAGTAAGAGGCACTACAAACTATTAGAATCTCAAAACAACAAGCATTTTTTTAAAAAAAACTTTTAGAATGAACCATTCCATAGTGACAAGTTAGTTAGTAATCTTCAAATGAATTACAGATTAATATATGTATTATTTGATGTTTTAGATTGTCTTTCCCCCTTCCTCCATTTGTTTAAAAACAAAGGGGGGGGGGGGGGAAAGACTGCAATAAAACAAAAGTTATCTATAAAAAAAAACATTGCATCCATTTGAAGATACTTGCAGATATTATGATCCTTTATAAATCTAAAAAATCTTTAAATTATGCTGTACATTGAACATTTTGTTTCTAGTGTACATAATACTATTTATTCAATTTTATAAATTGTATTTAATTTTTATAGGTTCTCAGACATCCAAGGTCTGGGCGTGAGCTTGCTGCAGAAAAATCCTGACTCAATCGAGATAAGAGATTCGTTAGTTCAACTCCAGGAGGAGCAGGATGCCATACATAGGGGGTGGCAGGAGAAAGGTGATTGGCTGAGGCAGTGTATGGATCTGCAGGTGTTCAACAGGGAGGCTGATCAGATAGACAGCATAACAAACAGTCATGATGCTTTCCTGGATTTTGAGGATCTTGGCGTAAGATTTATTTTTATTTATTTATAATAGTCAAATTTTTTGTAGGAATGTTTACAATGCTTAAAAGCACAATATAACATATTTTAACATGAGGTTGTTATTTACTTAGAAAACAAGATAGTCTATCATGAATAATAAAAATAACCTTTAAAATCAAGGAATAATAAAGATTTTATATATATATATATATATAAGTTGCCCTATTACATTCTGTTTATCATCATTGATGTAATTTTCTTTTCATTTTAATAATGGTAGTTTTTTAATTTTCTATACATTTCTATGTTAATTTTGACAAGCACTTCATTTTTATGGACTTCAATATTGATATGTGAGGAATTTTCTATTTTAAGTCAAAGGAATTTTTATGAAAATTAGCAACCTTGTTAGCATTGTGTCTGATTTTGATTATAACAGATTGAGTCTTTTTGTATAAAAAGGCATTTGTAATTTAATGACAGAAAAGCACACATACAATTTTGTGCACATGATTTTTTATAAATTGTACTTCATAATATTTTAAGTTTTTATAATTTTTTTGCATTAATTATCTGGTGGAGCTGAACGATTTAAGTTGTCCATGGATTTCCAGTTTTTCTAGCAATACACATAAACTTTAAATTTATAAAAATATTCAATGTTATTTTTTTTAACCTAAAGTGTCGGGTTTTTTCTTCGAAGCTATATCTATTAAAATAATAACAATTGAAAAATATATATTATATACATACTTAATAAATATCAAGTAAACTCTTTTGCAAAGAAAACAACTTTACAATTTTCTTACTTTTCTAACCACTCATAGGGTTGAATAGGGTGTGTTGTTTACTTATAATTAATCTTATTATTCAATTTTTTACTGTTTAGTATTTGATGTAGTCATATAATAGTTTATTTTATATTTTACAGACAACTCTGGATGACGTTGAAACTTTGCTTAAGCGCCATGAAAACTTTCTGAATACCCTAATAGCCCAAGATGAAAGACTTCGAACTTTCAGTGAAATGGCAGATAAATTAATTGCTGCTAGACATTATGAGAGCAAATAGTAAGTTTTTGCATTTAATTTTGTTGTAAGAATTTTTTCTTGAATTTTTAAATACAAAGAGTAAAATGTGTATGAAATAAGCATTTTTATCAACTGGCCATTATGAAAACCCTGCTATATTCTTATGCATTTAATGTAAATAAGCTTTAGAAATAGATCTAGTTTTTTTAAAGAAACTAATATTATTTTCTTTGTCGTTTTTTTTTATCCTTTCTATTATAAAATTTCTTTTGAGTTAAAAGGATTTATTTTCATAAATGAGAGGTTTTGAAATATTTATCTTATTGGGGAGCCGTAAAGTTTGAAATGGGCCAAAAAATATAGGGTAGTCACAAATTGGTAGGCAATGATCATTGTTTGGCTGTATTGCATTTAGCTATATTGGAATAATAAAATGTTATTTTTACCCAACTACTTCACTTATATTTTAGCTTTTATAGTAACAAAGAAAGTAGTTAAAGCATAGTATTGAATTATTATGTGTAATTAAACAGCCGAACAATGACTATCGCTCAACAATTTGTGACCATCCTGTATCTTATTTTGAGAATATATGCAATGAGCATATATATTACTTATAATTGATTTGTCATCTGATTGTGTTAACCAATTGATTAAAGCAACTTTAAATGTATTTTTTTTTCATTTTCTAAAGCATTGATGAAAGAAGAAAGACTGTCTTAACTCAGAGACAAACAGTGAAGCAGAAGGCTGAACAACGTAAAGCTTTGCTGTTATCTTCTCATGCTTTCCAAGAATTCCGCACAGATGTGAATGAGGTGAGTTTTAATAGCCAAACAAAAGACATTAACTTTAAACTATTTTATCTAAAAAATATTGTTTTATTTTTCACATTTGTAAAGTCAAACTGAAGGTTTTAATAAATTTCGAATTCATTTATGTTTGATTTTAACCAATATTATTTTAGCTTTCAAGTTGGATTCAAGATAAGCTTAAAACAGCCTCTGATGAATCCTATCGAGATCTTACAAACTTGGAGCGCAAGTTACAAAAACATGAAGCCTTTGAAGCAGAACTTAAAGCCAATGCGGAAAGATTAGATGTGATTAATAAGGTATATTAGTGAATAAGTTTTTGTTTTATTATGAAACTATTTCTTTAAAGATGTAGTTTTTATTTATTATTTTCATATTGAAATAGTTTTTCATTGATGGGACACATTTACGAAAACAGCCTTAATGTAAAAGAATTTACAAAAAGTTTAAGCATATGAGTATAAATGTTTATAAAATTCGGAAGTTGATAAAAAGTTATTTTTTTATGCTAAGTTTACAGTTACAAATGTTTATAAAGTTAACTAAGTTGCAGCAATTGCTTATAACAGTGATAAATATTTAAACTGCCTTAGACATATGACTGTGATTAAACATTTTAGAATACACTGAGCATTAATTTCCTTACAGAACGGTGGTGGTCTATTAACCGGAGGTCATTACGCTGCAAGTAAAATCCAGACTTTGTTGAAACAAGTGAATGAGCAGTGGGAGGAATTGTGTGCAAAAACTCTAGAGAAAGGCCAGAAACTGAGAGAAGCCAATGCCCAGCACACATACAACAGAACTTTAGAAGATGCTAAAACCAAATTAGATGAGTTGGAGAACTCGTTGGCATCGGACGATCTCGGCCACGATCTGAGAAGCGTGAAAAAGCTTTTGAAACGTCATCAGGTAATTAGTTTGTGGCATTATTTTTTTATGAAATTGTATAAGTAAAATTTTATATTATTATATTTAAATTTATAAATATTTTTAATTTTCATTGAGTATCGTTATTGAAGTATATTTTTATTAAGACTCGGATTTGTTTATTTTTAGATGCTTGAAAATGAGCTTTTAACATGGGAGACCAAAGTTACAGAACTTGTATTCCTTGGTGAAGAAATGGCCAGTCAGGGGCATTTCGACGCTCAGAACATTCTGAAGGGCACGAAATCTGTAACTGACAGGTAATAAAGATTTTTTTTTTAAAGTAAACTCATAAGGAGAAGCATAACAAATAAATTAGTACTACTTGATATATGAGTTGATTTTAAAATTAATAAGGACATCAGTATTATAGGAATCATATAAACTTTTTTTTAATAATCATATATGAGGCGGTGAGAAGGCAAGGGGTACGAGTGACAAATTCATCATTTTGTGAAAAGACATTTTAAAATTAAAAAAAAAAAAACAGGGGTTGGCGAAGCGTTAGAGAAGCAGGGGGCGGAGCCTCCTAGTTATATTTTAAATTACTAGTATTCTATGTAAAATGCTTATTAAGTATCCCCAGTGGAGCAACAAAGTCCACTTGACTTTCAATATTTTTTTATTTAATGTTATTTATAAAAAATTCTGTTCCAATTATATATTTAAAGAAATTCTAATTAAAATGTGCAGATTCGTAAAAATGAAGTCTCCTGCTGCTGAGCGACGTAGAGCTTTAGAGGAATCTTTGAAGCTACACGAGTTCAACTTTGAGGTCGACACAGAAATACAATGGATCAAAGAACACCTACCTGCTGCTACATCTCAAGTATTGGGTCAAACTCTGATTGATGCTCAAAACATTTATAAAAAACATCAGGTATGTTTATGGATATTATTCAATTTATGTATTATGCGTACAATTCAGTATTTTGATTTTTATAAGCTAAATTTCCATATGGTTTTAGAAACTTGAAAGAGAAATTCAAGGACATCAACCAATGATCGAGAAAACTTTGGCTGCAGGACAGCAGTTAGTTGAACAGAAACATTATGCATCGGATTCTGTTAAGTCCAAATGTCAGGAATTGAAAGATTGTTGGAAAGAATTGCTAGACTGTGCTTCAGAGCGAAAGAAGAAACTGGATTTATCTCTGAAATCCCAATCAGTAAGATTTTTTTTTAAATTTATTAAAATTAAAGGGTGTGGTAAATTTTTTATTTCTGATTGAAAATTAAATAATGGTGTCACTTGATAGCTGACCACAAACAGAATTGTTGAATTACTTGTTAGTATGATAAATAAACCATATTGTATTTGAAGAAATAAAAGAAATGGATACTTTTTAAGAATGCTGAACTACAAGTTTTTTTCTTTCTTAGAGATATTTGTCTTTAATATTTTCTTTTTTAGATTTTATATATATTTTTTTAAATGTGGCATATAAAGTTTTTTATATTTGACTTATTTAATAACAAAATAAAAATATATTATATTCTAAAAAAAATTAGTATTTAGCTCAATGTCATTTTTATTTCTATATTGCAATTTAATTTATCTATAAAAATCAGTGATTTAAAAATATTTAAAAAAGATTTTTTTAAATATTTTATTAATAATAATTTATATATATATATATAGTTACACATTATGTTTGGTGTTAATACCATTAAATTGTGTTGCAGTTTTTTGCTGAAGCGAACGAAGTGGAACTGTGGATGAATGAAAAAACAGACATCTTGGAAAGTACTGACTATGGAAAGGATGAGGATGCTGCTGTTAAGCTTTTGACTAAACATAAAGTAAGAATTTAAACAAGTTATAAAAAATATACTGCACAAAGTACAAGTTTTAAAAATTATATTTGTTTTATATAACTGCTATTCCCTCATTGTTTTACCATACAGTATATTTCAAAGTTTTTTTACATTTGTTTACTAAAAGTATCGGAATAAATTTTATTATTCCAGAGTTTTAACATTTTATTGTTTTCTATTTTTAACTTACTGAAAAGCGCTCCTACCAAAACTTTAACATAAAACAACTAAAAACTTTTAATTAAATCGCCAAAAGGAGAAAGGTTATCAATTCGACTGTTATGTCTTTTTTTTTTCATGTATGTTTGCGCAATATTTCTGTTTTACTTGGCATCTTTTGAAAAAATATCCGGTTATCCGGCATTTAAATATCTGAAATTGTCAATTAACCGAACCGTTTGAAAAAGTTTTTTCAAATAGCGCCAATTTCAAAAAGTTTTAATAATTATAAAATTCATATTAAATATTTTTTTTTTTAAATATTTTATTTGTTAATAAAGCTACTATTTTTACTATTTACTGATTGTTTATTTATTTAGACAGAAATGTACAGATGTGCTTTATGTATGAGACCATAAGAGATCAACTCGGTTATAGTTTTTTTTAAAAATAGTTTATAATTTATTGTTCGTTTTAAGGTTTTTGTATGCTTTATAACTATTTTAAATATATTTATTAATTATATTTGTTATATATGTATATAATTTTATTTATTAGGCACTTGAGCTTGAAATCGATACGTATTGCAGTTTGATTACTGAAATGGGTCACCAAGCACAAATTATGATTGACACAGACCATCCAGATTCCAAAATTATTAGCAACAGACTTGTAAGTATATCTCAATAAATAAAACTCTTGAAATAAAATGTATAAAACTTTATGCCAATAATGGGTATTTTTTTTTAAATTCCAGCAAGTTGTAAATCAGCAAATGAAGAACATTCAGAAGTTGGCTAATGCAAGAAGACAAAAACTAATGGAGTCTAAACACTTGCACGAATATTTTAGAGAAAGCGACGAATTGGAGAATTGGGTTAATGAGCAGATGTTGATGGCAAATTCTGAAGATTATGGTCAAGATTACGAGCACTTATTGGTAAGTTCACTATTATTATAGTTTGTTCCAAAATTCATGTGAATATTCTTAGTGTCTTTGTAAACTGAACTCTATAGAAAGTTGTGCAAGTACAGAAGTTGTGCTACCCAAAATAATAAATTAATTTAAGGGTCATTGTAATGTGTGCTTTTCTGACCAATAGTAAGTTTTGATTGCCTTCAATATTAAATTTCTTTTATATAATGATATATTTTTCAATACAAAGCTGATATTACTTTCCTATTTGTTTTATTAAAAATTAGTTGTTTGCATTGAAGGTGTATGTTAAACCATATAAATTTTTATTGTAATCAAAGTTTACAATCCTTGGAATGCGTACTGTTATTTACCCGTCATTGAATTTTATCATAATTCAATATATTAATTATGTGTATTTTTTTCCTTAGCTGTTGCAGTGTAAATTTGATGATTTCAAGCTTCGAGTAGAAACTGGATCTGAAAGGTTTAATCAATGTGAAGAGCTTGCCAAGAAATTAATTGCCAGCGATACCACTTATTCAAGTAAAATTGAACAGAGACAGCAACATTTAAGGTTAGAAGAATACAAGCCTATATTTTCCCTATTATTTTCATTGTAAATAAAATTTAAACCCTACCAAGAATTTAAGAAGTATATTTTATCAGATCCAAAATCATAAAAGGTTTATTTTTATAATTCAAGTTTTTTAGTCTAAATTTTATTGCTTTATACTTCAGAGTTGCCTCTAAGGTGATAAAATAACAACTTCCTCTTTTGTACCCTGTTCTTCAAGATAAATAATAACAGTACTCTTTAAAAAAAACACTGTTCTTTGGTTAACCTGTTCTTTTTTTACCAAACAGATTATTTTATTTGGCGTCTAAGGGCAATAAAGATTATACTTAAAACAAGGAAAAAGGATAACTATTCCGTTCAAAGATTGTAAATTCGAAAATTATACTTGTACATTATTGCAATAAACTACTTTATTATGAGAAATTTACGAATACTTTAATAAGTTAAAATTAACAGAAATATCTTATTTTTATAAAAAAAAATTAAACCTTATTTTTATTTAAAAAAATTAAACCTTATTTTTATTTAAAAAAATTCAATATATAAATTAAAAAAAAGTAAACAGTGATTACTTACAAAAATATTAATTCCGGTTATTTATTGCAATAAAGTATCTTTAAATTTCTAATGTCGCAGTACACCATCATAATGATATGCTTTACTATTTCCGTTAGGCAAGCCTGGTCGGTATTGCTAGATAACATAGAAGCTAGGGACCAGAAACTTCATGCAGCTGGAGAAATCCACCGTTTCAATCGAGATGTAGCAGATGCCTTGTCCAGGATACAGGAGAAATATGCTAGTATTCCAGATGATTTGGGACGAGATTTGAACAGTGTTCAGAATTTAATAAGAAAACATGAAGGATTCGAAAATGATTTGGTAGCTCTTGAAGCTCAGGTAAAATCAACTTAAATTTATGTCTTGGATATTTAATTTCCCATTTTATTGATATTATTAAATTTTATATATGTACATATGGACAAAATCATTGTAATTTTATATTTAAAATAGGTTTTCTTTTTTCAAAAATTTTGTTCAAATAGATGAATTAAATTACAACTTTTTTGAATTATTATTTTAATATGATTAATATCTAGTTAACAGTGCAATCTAGACTGCAGTTATTTCCTATTTAAAAAAAATGAATGCATGTATGCAATAAACAAAATTTCTGTCTTATAGTTTCATATCGTAACTACACTATACTACAGTTTATTTTTCCATAATAAATGCGTATTAATCTTGTGACAGGTAGTTAGGATTTCTAGTATAGAATATTGTTCAATGAATAAAATTTAAAATATTTTACTTCCTCAGTTTGTTCTTTAAAAGTGAATGAGAGTGAAAATTATATATTTTTGTTTTTGACAGCTTCAAATATTAGTGGACGACAGTGCTCGACTTCAAGGTTCTTATCCGGGCGGAAATGCAGATCATATATTGGAGCAACAGAACATTGTGATTGAAAACTGGAACACCCTACAGGATCGGGCTGCACAGCGCAAAATAGAATTGCAGGCATCTTACCAACTGCAGCGGTTTTTGGCATCTGTAAGATTTCCCTATATATTCATAAAACATTTTAAAGGCCCTTTTATTTTTCTTTACATTCTTTTTTATCTTAATTTCAAGGACTTAAAATATTTTTTTAATAATTGTGAACTTTGTCATAGGTGCGAGATGTCGAAAATTGGGCCCTGGGTTTGTGTTCTTCCCTCAACACCGAAGAGAAGGTTCGCGACGTGGCTAGCGCCCAAATGCTGAAGGCGGAGCATGAGCAACTCAAGGCTGAGATTGAGGCTAGAGAAGGAACTTTTGGTACAATCGTAAATGCGGGTGAAGAGATGATTGAAGGGGGCCATTATGCTCATGATGAAGTAAGATTTAATTTGCTTTATGATGTTAACTATGTGTATATTCTTCTATTGGCTTGACAGCCTATTGGTGGCCAAGGCCTTCCTTGGAGTCTTTTCCCATTCTGCTCTCCTCTTTACCATTCTACTCCAGTTGGCTAATTTTAATATCTTAAAGTCTTCGTTCTTAACCACCTGGCAGATATAGACATGTATATTTAATCATGTATCTCCAGTTTTCCCAGTAGTGCACATAATATAAAAGTTCATAAAAAATATATACTCTATGAAGTATTTTTTTAATTAAAAGCATTGGGAAGGGCTTTTGAATCCTTCTCTATTGAAAATACTACAAAAAATATTTTGGAAAAGGAATGTGTTGGAAATATTATTTAAACATTTCCAAAGTTGTTTACGGGAGGTCAGTCCGGTATTTTATTCCTTAGATTTCGTAACGGTGAAGGTTTTACAGGGTAGGGTTATCAGTCCTATGCCCAACATAGAGGGCCAGTGCCCTGATATAATCCCCAGAAGAGGGTACCTGGCTAAACCCCCCGATACTGGGTACCCATTTTAGTGGCCTCTTGCGACATGCATGGGTTACTGTGGGACTATTCTTTAGTTAACACTTTAAGCTAGTGTTTCTCAAACTTTTTACAAATACAATCAATTAAAGGTTAGTACAAATTTTTGGAACCAGTATCGCATAATCCCAGCCTAGATATCTGATAAAGATTTCTTAAAAGTTTGTCCATGATTTTTGATAAATAGTTGACAATATCTATGTTTTAACTTAATAGAAAAAAATTATTACATACCAACAACCTCAAATGATAGTTGTCAAAATATTTAATACTTATTTTGAGTTTATTTCAGTGAACATGCAGTTTTAAACATAAGGTTTCTGAAAAGTTTAAGAAAAAAACCGATGCTCACAAGTGGATATTGAAAACTGATAAATACATTTGCAATTACTGTCTAAAGTTTTAAAAGATTCAGAGAAATAAATATGGGGATGAAGTGTTTTTCCCCTACCAGATATCGACTAGTTTGGAGTGAAAATGAATAAACTGGAATTTCTTATACAATCGTCTGCACTTTCAATTCCATTTGCAACTTCATTATTGTTCAAAATAAATTTCTTTTCTATGATTATTTCAAAACAAAAAAAGAATAAACTACTTTGATGAAGAAACCTAATTTTAAAAAAAATAACCACATTTGAAAATATAGTATTTGAATAGCTTGCATAATTACCTTAATTCTTTCTCATCCTTTTTTTTATAGTAGAGAAAGATTTTTATTCCTCTTAACCGAACTATTCTACTCTCCCTCTAGTAATTTTGTGGTATATCCAGAGTTTGGGTTTTGCTGTACTAAACAATACATATTTGTTTCTTGTAGATACGAGAGCGACTCGATCAGTTGCTTGCTGTTCGAGGAGATTTGCACACTGCATGGCATAAGAAAAAGATATATTTAGATCAATTGTGTGACTTGCAGTGCTTTTTAAGAGACGCCAAACAGCTAGACACATTGAGTAGCCAACAAGAAGTAAGAAAATCAGCTCTTATTTTAAGCAATTTACTTTAAAATAATGCTTTTTAAATAATTTATACTACATAATTTGTTTCTTGAATTGTAGGTTTATTTGTCAAGTTCGGATATGGGTAATACTGTGGAAGAAGTTGATGTTCTAGTAAAAAAGCATGAGGCTTTTGACAAATTGCTTGCAACTCAAAATGAAAAGGTAATATCCTAAAACAAACATATTATTACAAGATTAACATATTATTAAGATGACTTATTTTTTGATGGGATATAAAATAAAAAATGTCTATTCTCAGCTGCTCTAAAATCTAAATGCTTCTGGTTGTACAAATATTTGCTGACATTTTGAATTAATTTTTTATAAAAAATCACAGTTTCTACATGTATTGACTCCATTGAAACAATTCTTAATTATCAAGTTTGACAACTTATTTTTTTGAAAACAAACAAATTTTTTTTTTTAGAAAATAGGCAAAATATTTACAATAATTTTTTCTAATTAATTATTTTTTTGCCTAATAACAAACAATATCTTAAAAATCTGTATTCTATTTTTAATTTAATTTTTTGTTTTATTTTACTTTTAATATATATATTTTTAAAAATTAATGCAAACATTATAAATCTTCAGTTGATTGCCTTGCAAGATCATGGTGCCAAGTTATTGCAGCAAAACCATTTTGATTGTGAAACCATCAGGACAAGAATGTTGGAAGTCACTAACAGGTAAAAGTCAACATATTATGTTAAAGTTAGATCTTGGATTAATATTAACAGTGATAGTTAATTTTGGTTCTTATCGGATATTTATTAACAATGTGGTGTATTAGCAATCAACAAGTGCTTATATTGTATGCATGTCTAAAGAGTTATTGAAATTTACTTTAAATAAAATTCATTTAAGGTTTCCAAATTACATAAAATTTTATCTATTTGGTATTTTTTTATGTGGCTATTTTGATTGAAATAATGGCATATTTTATTTAGATTATATATATAGCTTGAATTTTATGGTTTAAAAATATCTGGCGCATTATATATTTTTTAATATAATTTTTTTTATTTCTAGCAAGCACATTATTTTATATATTATTACATTTATTTATAGGAGATCTAAAGTTAGAGATCTTAGTAATTTGAGGAAGCAGAAACTGGCCGATAGTTTCCTACATGCTCAATTCAAGAGGGATGCCACTGAGGTAGATTCTTTTTCAACTCTATGTTTTTATAAAAATTTCTTTTATTTAATTTAAATTAGTAGCAACACTTTTAGATAGCAATAATGTCAGAACGCAGAATTAATAAAAGTGCATATACTTGGAACATATTGCAATTATGTGTGAATTTTTATAATTAGGCTGAGGCTTGGATCGGAGATAAAAAGAAGTACCTTGAAGCTGAACAAGATATGAGCCAAATAGCTAGCCTTGAAGATAAAATGAGGAAACTGCAGAAGCATCAAGCTTTTCAAGCCGAATTATCTGCTCATGAAAGTAATATTCAAAATATTAAACAGGTAAGTGAAAACTAGTATCTATTTACGAACTTCAGCATTGTGCATTGTTTATTAACAATTCTAATGGAAGTCAAAAGTAAATAAAAAATTTAAATCAATTAAAACATCGTTCAATGTTTATTCAAGTGTTGAGTACCTTGAATATTAAAAAAATAAATTTGTAAAAAGTGTTTAGTTTGTAACTTTTTTATTAACCCTCTGACAGAACTAAACGACTTAAGTCATCCGTGGATTTCCAGTTTTTCTAGCGATACCCATAAACTTGAAATTCATAAAAATATTCAATCTTCAAATATTTTTCAAATTTAAAGCGTTGGCGTGTCTTGGAAGCTATATCTATTAAAATAATTAAACTAAAAAAAATCATATAATATACATGCATTCTAAATATAAAGTAAACTGTTTTATAAAGGAACCAACTTTACAATTTTGCCCTTTTTCTAACTGTTTGGAGGGTTAAAATACTAAAAATGCTTTATGGATACGTCATAAATGAAAGGACAAGAAGCCAAGTAGTACAAGTGATAATTTCATCATTTTGTGAAAAAGCTGTTTAAAGTTATAACAAATCAGCTGATTTTTGAAGTAGTTGATTTTTACATTGCTAGGTCTCGGCATATGACAGACATTTACTTGTATCCCTTTGCTACCAACATTTCATGTGTATTAACTATTCATAACCTCACTTTACTCTATTTTTAAAAATAAATTCACTTGGATCCCTTGGCTTGTCATCCCCTCAACTGTAATCTAACATAACACATTTTCAAAAATTAAATTATTGTTTTTATACTCTTTAGAAAGGAGAGCTACTCTTATCCAAGAACCATGAGAGCTCCGTTCAAATCCGACAACAATTGGAGAGACTTCTGAAACAGTGGAATGAGCTGATTGCCTCATCTACCAACTTGGGACGAGGTCTCGAGGAAGCGCAGGATATTCTGGAGTTCAACAATCAAGCTGAAAAGATAGAAGCCTGGATCAGGGACAAGGTTAGTGGCATTATTTAAAGCTATTTGTATATGGATTAATTAGAAAATTGCTTGAATGAACATATTTTCACTGTTCTTATCAAATAGGAAATGATGGTTCAAGCTAGTGATACAGGAAAAGATTTTGAACATTGTCAAGCACTCCAAAGAAAATTAGATGATGTGGATTCGGTAAGTCTCTATTGTTATTTCAAAAAGTTTGTTGGATGCCTCATACTTTTTATGGGACTAGTCATCTGCCTGAAATAGGGTTTATGTGCTCCTTAAAATGTTTATAAACTTTTTTTATTTTGGTTTCATTTCTCTCTTTTATATTTTGGTTAACTTAAAGCCCTTGAAAAGTACTTATAAACTCCTTGTTTTTGTTCAAAAGGTATTTAGAAACTTCCAAATTACAGAAGGCCTTTAAAAAGACATTGAAACGGCTATCGTTTTACTAAACCTCTATTGAAAATATTCTATCTTAATGGGAATTAAACACAATTTTGTATCTAAAAAACCAACACCTTTTTTGTTCCCGATAGATTTGTTTGCACCTATTTCATATGCATTTATTTAATATTTTTTTTTACTAAGAACCCTATTTGTGACTTTGGAGCTAACTTTTCAATACAAATGTTTGAATTACAAAATAAGGTCCTTATAAATTGCGTTTAGGGTTCTTAGAATTTTTTTTATTTTTACAAAATGCTTACGGAAAATGTGTATTCTTTTACATGCTCTAATTGGCTTATACAGAAAATGCTATAATTGTTCATATTTTTCACTCTCTCTCTAAACTAATATACTTCCAACAGTTTATTCTTGCTTTGCGATGTTTGGAAAATGTAAAGCTTTATAGTGCTCTATAGTAAATTGATTTGTATCTATTTTTTTCTTCTAGGATATGAGAGTTGATGAAGTCCGAATGAAAACTATCAACTCTCTAGCAAACAAACTCATGCGGCAAGGACGATCAGACACACAATTTGTTCAACAGAGGCAAGAAGAGTTGAATACAAAGTAAAGATAATTATTACTGTTGTTGAAACTGTGGAACTTTTTGACCACAGTTTTACTAAATAGTTAATTGACATGCAACTGTATTTGAACTCTTATAGTATACTCTAAAAAAATTTAAAACCTAAAATCGTTAAACTGATTTTTTACAATTCCATTATAATATTTTATAAATAGAGTAATGACAGATCATTTAAAAAATAAAATCTTTACTTGATTTCTTTTTATTTGTGATCTAAACTAATGCTTAAAATATATAACAATTTTAATTGTTTGTAATTTTAAGTTTAAACATTATGTGCCATATTTTTATTGAGTATAAATTTAATTCTAAAACACTATAAGGAATTGTATGTATTAAATAGATAGAGTGTGAAGGAATGACTTGCATAAAAATGTATACCAACATCATATACATATGTGCAAATTAGTGTGCTAAATTAATCTAATAATGTTATAATTCAGATGGAAAGCTCTTCAAGGTGCTTTGGACCTGTATAGGCAAAAACTCGCAAATGCATCAGATGTTCATGCTTTCAACAGAGATGTAGATGACACAAATGACAGAATTAATGAAAAAGTAATTATCATTTATTTATCTTATTTTTTTCGTAACTGGATTAACGTAATGAAACTGGATCTTTTCGAATTTGTTCCTAATGCGAAGAATCTAAATGTTAATTTTTAAATTGTTGTTTAGTCTCTAGCTTTATCTGTCGAAGAAGAAACGAAAGACTTGGAATCTGTAGAAACGTGCCAACGCAAATTGGAGACTACGGAAAGAGATATGACTGCAATTGAATCAAAACTTAAGGTATGTGTTTTATAAAATTTATGAAATATATTTTAATTTAAAACCAAAAACCTTTTTATATATGTTACAAGTTTTATTGTGTTTGACTTGAAAATTCTTTTTTTGTTTTGAAAGGAACATGACGTTGAAGCTCGAAGGCTTGTTCAGAAAAATTCAGAAGTGGCTCCACAAACTAGAACAAAGCTGACAGAAGTACAAGAAAACTGGAGGAAGCTAACTAATTTATGCTTATCTAGGTATATTTCTTTTATTGTATATACTTAGTATTAGCATATTTTTATGTTTCATCATGCATTATTTAATATTTTTTTTAAATAAACACTTCTATTTAGTTTTGTACATACCAGATATTATAGAGTTATATGAATACATTTCCAAAATTGTCATTTACTTTTTTCTTGCTGCATTTTTGCGTTATTTACCTAGTTGTTTTTTTAAAGCAATATATTTTGATTTATTGCATTGAATATATTCTATAAATTCAAATTTATCTAAGGTACATGTTTTTTCTTCTTTTTGAAAATATAAGTTTCTGTAACTGTATTTTATAATTAATTTGATGTATAATTTTTTCTCATAGGAAACAGTCACTTTCTTCAGCTTATACACTTCATAAATTCTTATCAGATTTTACAGAACTAGTAAGTATAAGTTTATTTTATGATCAGTATGAAAGAGCTTTATAAAAATGTACAAATTCACTATAACAGTTAGTAGTAGAAAACTCAAAATATGTTAATGTTACAGTAATTAACTATTAAAAACTCAAAATAAATTATTTCTTTAAACAATTTGTTGGTATCTAGAAATTGTTGGTGAACTTTCAGCAGTTATCAGATTAAGTTACTAAATTGTTGCAGTAAAATTGACTTTTTATTTTATTTTAAGGAATCCTGGGTGAGTGATATTACTACTCGAATGACATCTGATGAACTCGCAACGAATAATTCAGAAGCTCAAAGCATGCTACAGCTTCACCAAGAACGAAAAGTAATTTTTTTTTGTGTCTCATTTACTTAAATTACCTTAAATAAAACAATATACTTAAATAGCCCTCTTAATTGATTTAGCATCTAACTCAGGATTGAAAAGTCTTGAGTTTGATTTGCG
Organism: Troglohyphantes excavatus; assembly: GCA_963932185.1. Lineage (NCBI taxonomy): Eukaryota > Metazoa > Arthropoda > Arachnida > Araneae > Linyphiidae > Troglohyphantes > Troglohyphantes excavatus. Next base: position 39,802,142 of record OZ010673.1, read on the forward strand.
GTAATATTAACCAAAGATTCATCATGTGGAATGAGTTGGTGGATGTCAAATCTGTTGTCTAGTATATTCTTGTATTGGTCACAGTATGGAAGTCTGGAAAATAGGGATACCACATTGTTGTCTTTGTCATCTGATCACGGTTAAACATTACAATGTAATGTTTCTTAGATTTTTTCATCAACATAAACTCAACTTTGGGACTTACTCTAGCACCATCAAGTTTAACTTGAAATTTCAAGTAATTACAGGCCAGACAAGATCTTCTATGCGATACTGTTTCCTAATAAAGCAGTTGCAGAGTCTTATGGATTAAGGCATTATGCTTTCAGATTAATTAATATAAAGTTGTTTAATGTAACTCAAAAAGCCGACCAAAAATGACCAATCTTTAAAAGAATAGATAATTCTATTCAAAGCTGATAGTAGGAAGACAAATATATTTGCTTCTAAATACAGATCATACGAAATACTGTTATTCTAATTGAAAATTAATGTATTCTCGAGAGACAGGTAAATCAACATAGGAAACTGATTATTATGCCCAGTGTTGATGTGGATAACATGAAAAAGAATTGCTGAGATATTAGCTATACTAATGATTCTATAATATTTTTCTAGGCTGAAATCAATGGCAGACAAGAAGCTATCAAAAGTCTGAAAGAGTTTGGACATCGCCTCTTGCAGCAGAAGCATGCCTCGAAAGAAATTATTGAGACGAAACTCCAGCGATTGGAAGAGCTCAGAAAGAATCTCACCCAAGTTTGGGAAGAAAGACGCCACATTCTCACTCAGTGCAGAAACCTGCAGGTATTTTTAAAATATTTCTTTTAATGCAACTATTTAATAAATGCATATTTATAAATCTTGTGGTTTTGAAAAGTTTAACTATTGTACACATTGTAATTAAAAGCTGTTTATTTACACTGATTAAAATTAGTTGCATGGTGTGTTAGGTATTTGATTTAAAATAATACATGCTTGAGTCCTATTGCAATATGCCCAATATTCATAATATATTTTCTAAATAGATTAATGAGAACGTCATAAACAAAGGAAAGCCTAATTCAGAATTGATATGCATTAAAAGAGTAATACAATTCTTGGTTTTTGTTAATATATCAATATTTTATTATTTTGTTTATCTATTTTTATAAACTGATTTGTGGGGCCTCCGTGGCCCAGTGGATAAAGGCGTCAACTGGGAATCGGAGGATTCCTGGTTCGGTCAAGTGCGACGAACTTGGCAAGGAAAAGTAAAAAAATAGTGATCTTGTGATCGGAGGATTACCAGCTTCACTATAAAGTACTAGAGAAGTCGTCCAGAACATCCACAAAAAATTATTGACGTGTATACGAGATTAGTGAACGATAAATCTGATTGGGGTCCAAAGTCCTGCCGTCTATTGAAGGTGTTGGGTGCCAGCTCAGGTGTTGCCCTCGTCATCTGACCATGGTTAAAAAATACGAGGCATCGTTCCCGGGTCTTTCCTTCGAGATAGGCTCCGAACCATCGCCAATAGCCCACTGTGCAGCTCTAGTGCGACGTAAATTAATCAAGTCAAACGAACAAAAATAAACTGATTTGTATAAGAAAAACAATCACCATTGGATTATCACATGATTGCAAGGCTCCTTATGTTTGTTTTTTTAAACCTTTTTATGCCATAACTTTAATGATATTGTAAACTGTTTTAACACCAATACTTTCACACTGATTATATTGTACAAATATATAAATGTGGTAGAAGCTTTAGTATGTTAATACCTACATGCACAAAAGTATAAATTTATTAGTGGAAAATAATTATTTCATATATTTGTAGTGTAGATAGCTTTTTTGTTTCCATTAATAGATTTTCAAAGAAATGACGGAAACTGCAGAATCTTGGCTGTCTGCTAAAGAAGCATTCTTAAATAATGAAGATTTAGGCGTAAGTAATTTTACTGCAACATTTTATCAAATTTATTTAATTATTGACTTTGATGTATTTAACTAAAGTGCCTACTGCATAGTAAAAAATTATATAATATGCAATAGCACATAAATTTTAGTGATGTAGTAAATGTAGAAGTCTATATATAGTTGTTTTGTATGCCGCTTTGTTCATGTGGGTTTATCTCACCGAATTTCAAATACAAAGTTTTCAATGTCAATCTTCAAAACAGGATGAAATACAAGACATCAGTGGTTTTATTCATTATTTTATTGGTTATAATCATAGACATTTTTATTTTTTTTAAATAATAATTTTCTTCAATTTCATAATGGTTTTTAAGCATTAAAAGTGTATTAATTTTTTTTAGCATTAAAGAGATGCTTAGAACAGTTTAGTAACACTCCTCATACAATATGATTTTGGAGTTTATATTAAGTTTACTTTTAAGTCCTAGGATAACCTTTGACTAAGATTAAAAGTACCTCATATTTCAAGTTATTTTAGCTATCAAACATGACATAAATTCTACAATATGCTGTTTTAGCTAGTAAACTTTTTTTTTCTCTTTACCTATTAGGACTCCATGTCCAGTGTTGAAACCTTAGTTAAGAAACACGACAACTTTGAGAAGACCATGAGTGCCCAGAGCAACAAAGTGGAGGAGTTTGAAGAGTTCACCACCGAACTCGTCACTGCCAAACATTATGACAGCCAGGCCATTCAGAGCAAATGTCAAGCCATTTGTGGTAGGAGGGATAAACTGAAAGAAAGTGCTCTGATTAGGAGAAAGAAATTGCAAGAGTCAAAGGAATTGCAGAAATTTTTACGTAACATTTATGAGGTAAATAAAAAAAAATGTCTGTTATACCAGAAGTTTATACAGTTTTGATAGTATAAATTTTAGCATACTGATTTTTTTATGTATTGAAATGTTTTAATGCAATGTGATCGCTTGATATCCTAATAATTGAAATAATTCAGATGGAGAAAATTATATTTAATTGCATAAGACAAGACCATTTTTTAATATAAAATATTTATTTTTGTAATACTATAATAATATACTTTTAAAAGTTTCAGATATTATTATTTATCTCTTAGCTTGAATAAAATTAGTAAGTAATCTACTTTTCATAGTTATGATTAATATTTTTGTGTTCATAGTAAAATGGCAGAGAACAATCTGTTTATTTAAAATTTATTCTAAAAATGTTTAGTGCGAAAAAAATAAGAAATTTAATTGCTAAATAAAAATATTAATACTATATTTCATATACTTAGAAATTTAATAATTTCAATAGTAAAATTAGATAATACATTTTTCAAAAATTTTAATTTAAGAATAAAAAAATATATAACCAGAGTTCAAAATTAGCGATCATTAGTTGTATTTTGCACATAAAATTTTAGATTTGGCGGCCGTAATTACTCCTGGTCATAATTTTTTTTATGCCTATTTTTTTTATAAACATTTTTGTTTGGTAGTGTAACATTAGTCGTAAAAAAAGATGACTGGGTTGTTACACCCAGTCATAATTTTTTACGCCTAATGTTGATTTTCACTAACGTTCTCGTACTTTTCAGTAATTTTTGTCAGTAAGACAGTTAAATTTTTAGGGAATAAATGGAAACAATCTTCTAATTGTATGCAAAAGAAGCTTTAACAAAAATATCGTAACAGTTGACTGCTCTGCTTAAACAATTTGAATTATTTTAAAAATTACGCCTAAGCAGAACATTTTGGCAAAAAAAAAAAAAATTGCTAGGTTCCAATGTTGCCTAACTTTTATCTTTTAATTTTGAACTCTGGATATAACACATTTTCCATAAAATGGTTAGTTTAAATTTAAATATTACGGGATTTAAAAAATGAATTTATATATTTTGAATAAAAAAATTATAAATAAGCAGTATATACACTTTTAAATCATTAAAAATGAATATTATGCTACAATTTAATTTTAAAATTTTTATTTAGCTTTTTTTTAGTGCTTGACTTTTTTTATTCCATTGCAGGTTTTTTCCATTTAACTTTCATTTCCATTAATGCCATTTTTCCCGATCACAATTGTTATTTATTATGGTCTTTTTCTGCTTTTCTATGGGTTTTGCACATATTTATTTCAGGTTGTTGGATGGATAAATGAAAAGCTACAGGTGGCTTCCGACGAGTCCTACAGAGACCCAACTAACCTGCTGAGCAAGATTCAGAAGCAGGCGGCATTTGAAGCGGAGTTGGCTTCCAACAAGGCCAGGGTGGATGCTGTGATGACCGAAGGAGAGAAACTCATCAGCAGTGGTCACTTTGCATCCGTGGACATCCAGAACCTCCTACAAGAACTGGAAATGCACTGGAGGCAGCTGCTTGACCAAACAGCACTGAAAAAAGAACGACTGCAAGATGCTTACCAGGTAAAAAATTGTTTATCTACTTTTTTATTAGCCTTTATAAATATATCTAAAAGTCCAAACTATACTTAGCTTTATTCAAAAGTGCTTAAGCATTTAAAAAGTAAATTTTAAAATATCTTTTATTACTTAAGTTTTAATTGTATTTTATTTCGTTATTTTATTACTCTGCTAGTATATTAAAATAGTCCTACTTCGAAAATCTCTTTTTAAAAAAATCATGATCAGTGTTTTTTCTATGTGTTATCTATTAACTAAATATATGTGAAACTCGGAATTTTTTCTGATACATGAAGTTTGACTATAGAAATAACTTGTGTTTTTTCTGCGTAGCAATGAAAGCTTGTATTTGAATACGCTTTCTTTTTCATAGGCTTTGCAATTCAATCGCATGCTTGATGAGTTGGATACATGGATGGATGAAATTGAAGTCCAATTGCAGTCTGAAGATCATGGCAAAGATCTCACTTCGGTTCAGAATTTGCTGAAGAAACACCAGGTGAGATATTTTTGTTAGTTATTCTTCTTAAGTATTTCATTTATTCGTAGTTCATGAATTTTTATGTATGCATTACATTCTCACCCCTAGCATTTGGAGACCGATATTAACAATCATGCCGAAAACATTGAGCAGATTAAAGATCTGAATGCCAGTTTTCAAAATAGTAATCACTTTCTTAAAGAGGAAATAGAAGAGAAATCTGTCGCAACTGTGAACAGGTAAATGTATTTGTTATACTTGAAGTCCAATATCAGTCAGATAAACCAGCTGTACTTGCTACTAGAAAAATTTAAATTTTATAATGCATTTTAATATTTAATTTTTTGCTGAATTATTCTTATTATCCGTGTTAATTTGAACCAGATTCCATCTGGATACTTGATGAATAAAAGGTTATTTCTAAGTAAAAAAAACGAATTAAAAATAATTTTACTTTACAATATTTTTATCTTTTGACCACTCAGGTATCAATCCCTTCATGATCCTGTGCAGATCCGGAGAGAAAACTTGGAAGATTCTCTTTTACTTCACCAGTTCAACAGGGATATCGAAGATGAACTCTCTTGGATTTGCGAAAAAGAGCCTCTGGCAGCCTCCACTGATCTAGGAAATAATTTGGTGACAGTGCAAAATTTGCAAAAGAAACATCAGGCAAGTACATTTTTAAAGTTTAAATAATTTTTTATTTCAGTATTGTGATTACAAATACAAATTCTTCTACAATTCAGTGTGAGACTTGTTTTAATCAGAGGTAAATTTTAAGTTTAAAGACACCATTGCAAAATAACAGTGTGGTTAATTTTTCGTACTATTAAAAAATAATATTTTTAGGATTGAGAACATGCACGCATGTCATAGTTGGAACTGCAGCAAGTTTTTTATTGAAGGGTTGCGAGTTTGACTTAGTCATATAGCCAAACATTGCTATGTAGAGGGCTGTGTATGCTGAAACTGTCATAGTTCAAATGTCTTCACATATTGGCTGTGGATTAGGAAGGAAGTGGGATGCCAGCTCAGATATTGTCTTTGTCATCAGAAGGCAGTGTTCTCAAATCTGTTCATTCAAACATATCCTGAGAGATTGTCAGTAGGTAACTTGTAGCTCTAATGCAACGGTTCTCAACCTATGGTTTGCGTACCCCTGGGGTATGTGGCGGTCTGGTTGGGGGTACGCAAAAATAATAATATTAATGGGGGAAAAGACCTAAAGCAAAAACCAATTAATAAGTAAAATCTTAAATAAAAGCATATCATCAATTTCAGTCATTTGATTAATTTGCCTACTAACCTAAGAACATTACTCCTTAACAGAATTTTTTTTTGCGTAGAGTAATAAGCGAGAAGGGCTATAGGAGAATTGGGTACTCATAAAAGAAAAGTTTTATCAAGGGGTACGTGAGAGAAAAAAAAGTTGAGAACCACTGCTCTAATGTAACATTAGTTCAACCAACCAAACCTATGACGTTTTATATTTCCATTTTCGAAAAAAATAATTAGACGCATTTAATTCTAGAGGTTTTATAGAATTTTCTATGTTTAGTAATTCTTTAATGAAATTTGTTATCTTAAATTAAGCCATCTTATATGTGCATTAAAGTACATTGCATAATATTTGTAGTAAAGTATGACTACAATAAACAATTTTCTTTAAATTTGTAACAGGCCTTAGAAGCAGAAATCCATGCCCATGAACCCTTAATAGCAACAGTTGTAAGCAAAGGCAAGCAGATGATAAGGATAGGCCATTATGCATCTTCAAATGTTGAAGATAAGTTGAACCAGTTGCAGACATCACTGCAACAGCTTAAAGACTTTTCAAGTGTTCGCAAATTGAGACTGCTTGATGCAGTAGAATCTCAAACAGTAAGTATCGTTCATATTTTCACCATTACAATTTTATTGATTTAGAATTATAGATCTTATAAGAAATAACTTAGAATCAATCAGCTCGGTAAATTTGTTTTGATTAATACCTAGTTAAAATATATATATAAAAAAAAAATTATCATATTGAATGTTTCTTTGGATTTTTACTTTTTACTGAAAATAATGAATTTAGAGCATGTCATTGTTATATTCCTACCAAATCCCAACTTGCTATATATGACTTTGATACTATACAATTAAAACTAAAAAAAATAGCCTACAACGATTTTTTTTTAAATTTCTTTTTATGGTAACTGCTTTTAAAATAGTTGAAAACTTTTATATTTATAAACTGTCATAGTGAAAACCCTATCCAAATTCTTTTAGAGGATCTTAACTCTAAGCATTGTTAACTTGTAAAGCATTATATATTAACAGAAATACTAACCAAAGTGTCCTTATTGTTTCTCTTGAATATGAAAAGTTCTTTATATTTACAAGGAAACCTTGACTGTTGAGAATTTGTTGACGTACTTTCCAATACACTTAACAAATGAGAGTTATTGCATAAATTTTGTATACATGTCTTTTAAAACGTTTGCCATTTTTTTCATAAAGAAATCTTTTTCTTAGTTTTACTCGGAAGCCACCGAAGCAGAATGCTGGATACGTGAAAGAAAACCTCCACTCGTTAGTTCAGACTTGGGAAAAGATGAAGACTCGGTTCAGGTATTTTACTATTTCATATAAAATTGAAGAAAAAAAATTCAATATCTAATTATTTGTATTAGTAATTTACTTTTAATGAATTCATAAAATACTGCATGTAAGTTATCAATATTTAAGCATATAAGTAAAAATTTATAATAATTTGTTATAGTCCCTGATGAAAAAACTAGATGGACTAGAAAGAGATATCCATAATTTTAATGCAAACGTCATAAGGCTTGCCAAACTAAGCCAAGGCCTTATTGAGAGAGGACATTTTGATAGTGAAAATATACAAGAAAAACAGGTGTGAATCAATTTAATTATTTTCCTTTGAAGTATCTATATATATATGCATATTTTATTTTTAAATTATTAATTTGTTGTTAATTTAAATTTAAATATTTATTTTAGCAAATCTAATAATTAAAAGTATATAAACCTTCTTTATATAAAATTTTCACTGTTTTTTAGTGATGTAGATATTTTGAAAATTATTTTATTGCATTGCAATTTGAACCTTAATATTCTATAATTATTGTCTCAGTTTTTCATTTGTGACATCATTAAGATCATTTTACTTATATCACGACTTACTTTTCTTGTGCTTTTGTATACTATATGTATATTAGTTATACTATTATATTAGTTACGTATATGTATATTAGCTTTCTTTAATCTAAAAGTTTTTGAAATGTACTTTTTAGCGAGAGGTGGAAGCTAACTACTCCGAGTTAAAACACTTGGCCGAAGAGCGAGGCTACAGACTGCAAGAGAGCAAAAGGTTCTTCAGTTTCATCAGAGATGCTGATGAAGTGGCTGCATGGATACAAGATCAGATGATTATCGCCAGCTCTGAAGACTATGGCAAGGATGTTGAACATGTTGAAGTAGGTTTCCATGCATTTTTACCTTATGTTGAAATATAAAAACATAACTAATTTTTAAATAAGATAGTTTTCTAAATCTTGGTGCTATTTTTTTAATGTCTTCAAACTAGAGAGAATTTAAAAAATGCTTGCTTGCTTTACTGGACATGTAACATTAAATTTTTACATGACGGGTAAAACGTTTATGCAGCTATGTTCTACACATTCACAAAAAGCGAACTTGGTAATGCTTAAAAAGGCTAAATAAATACCTATAAAATTCACACTATAAGATATGTTCTCTAAACTTGTCACCAATAAAAAAAAATTATTATTCTTTGAGAACATATTTTAAAGATGGTTTTATTTATGTTTTAAAGTTTTTATACTGAACACATTAATTATTGATATATATCTGTTCTTTTAGATTCTCATTCAGAAGTTCGAAGGCTTTCTCAGTAGCATTCATTCTAATGATGACAGAGTAGCAAATCTCGAAAATGCTGCTGCCACACTTTTAAAGGAAAACCACCCAGAATCTCAGAAGATAATAGCCAAGAGCAAAGAAATATCTCACATGTGGGAAGAATTAAAAGAATGTGCGCAATCTAGACAAGAAGTAAATGTTTTATATTTTCTCAATGTTGTACATTTTTTTTTTAAATGTCAAAATCGCACTAAATTAAACTTTATATTTATCTTTTACCACTCATTTTATTAGTAATTACACAATAGCGAAGAACAATTGTTGAAATCTATTAATATTTTTAAGTACCTTCTAAGTAGATATTGATGACTTTTTTTAGGAATTTAATAAGTATTTATGAAAGACCCTAATTTGCATTATTATTTAATGCAATTGCTTAAAAATAGATTTTAAATGAAAATATTTTTTTCTTATTTGAATTTGGAGAAGGTATGTGATGATTTTATATCCAAAAGCAACTTTTCTAATATCAGACGAATACTAAATTTATAAAAAATAATATTCTGTTAAATGAATATAATAGATTTTTTAAGTATTAACTTTAGTATATATGTATGCAGACTACATCTGCTACATCTGTTTAAATATGTATTATCAGAATAGAGTTAAAAGGGTATTTCAAAGAATACTATAACATTATTATCCTTCTACCAATCAGTATCAAAGGAATTTTGGTTCAAAAAACTACTTAAACTAATAATATGAATTGATTGAAACTTTCCCATTTTTTTTATTGAGTTTTTTTATGGTTTAAGTTATAATAAAATATTTTCATATTCTTTTTTTTTTTTCAAAAGCATAGATATTTTAAATTTTAATTTGTTATAGGCTCTAGCTGGAGCAAAGCAAGTGCATACTTTTGACCGAAGTGCAGACGAAACTATTAGTTGGATTCATGAAAAAGATACAGTCCTATCTAATGAAGATTATGGCCAAGATTTGGAAACCATCCAGGCTCTAGTCAGACGACACGAAGGTTTTGAGGTATGATTTTGGTATTTATTTTTATTGATTGAGCTATGTGAACATATAATCAAAAATATGTGTTTTTATTAATTCATTATGTAAACTAATTAATTCGACCTCAAGATTATTCCATTTCAATTCTGTCTATTCATACAAAAAAAAGAGAATAATACCAAAACCTAAAACTTTAATTTATAAAAATGTAGTAAAAGCAGTATAGCTTTATAATTTAGCTTTTAAAAATAGTTTTTGCAGCTATGTTAATTTCACATTTGGAGTATTAGAACTCCTTAATTTCAACTCTTCATTTAACATATTTTAATTAAAAATAGTTACTATGGATGCACCTAACCAGTCAAACTGAACCCTATAGCAAGTTTTCTGGAAAAGAAATGGATATTTTAAATACTCAAGTAGAATGAATCAAGTATTCGATATCCTTTTTTTTTCTATAATAATTACTCTCATTTTCTTCTCTTGACAAAAGAAAATATTTTATATACTTTACTTTGTTGGTAAATTCATTTAACAGGTTTTATTTCATATTAATGTTTGAGAATATCAATTATAAGCAAGCATATTTTTTTCCTTAGAGGATTTTTATTTTATTTAAATTACTGGGTAACTAACGTCCATGATGTTTGGGTTGGTAGCCACACTGGAATTAACATATTAACCCACTGACGCTCGTGGACGTGATTAATCTTCTAATTTTTTTAGGTATAACTTAAAAGTGACCTCTTTACAATGAAATAAAATTCTGGTAAAAATATATAAGTGCCTAGAAATAAGGACCTATATAGGGTTAAATTTCAAAGAGTGAAAACAACTATACAATTGCTAAAATAGCATAAACACATTAAACATACAGGAGTTAAAGTTAAAAGAATCAAAGATCCTTATTTTCCAATTGCAGACACACACAGAATAAATATTTTTTTTATAACCTAACACATGACTAAATCTGTTTGTAGAGAGATCTTGCTGCAGTGAAAGAACAGGTGGTTGCACTAGTGGAAGAAGCACGGAGATTAGCTGCTCAGTTTCCCGATGCAAAAGAGCACATTGACGTGAAGCACGAAGACGTGGCAGAGACGTGGAATCAGCTGTTGGAAAAATCTGCTGAAAGGAAAGACAAGCTGCAGCAGGCAGAGCAGCTCCAGGCCTATTTTGATGACTACCGAGAACTCATGTACGTGAGGAACTATTTTAAGTACATTTGTTAGAATTTTAAACTTCTTTTTTTTTACATTGTGACTTATGCGTGCATACTTCTTAAAATTTTATTTAAATCTGATTCGTTTAATTTAAGAAAACCTTGTTATTTTTTTTTCAATGTCAGTGATAACATTTTTCAATCTGAATAACACAAAAAAATTTAACAAGTTAATAGTGCAATGTCTGTTGGTTGAAATTGTGAATACTTTATTATATGTTGTACCCTTCTACATGTTTCTATGCTTTCCCAATTTGTAAATAACTTCTTTTGAATAACTATTAAAGCCTTTCTTATTGACTGAGAATAAAATGCCACCTAGTGTTTAAAAATCAAATAAATATTTGGTATGACTATAAAAGAAAGTTCGTGTGTGGATAGCAAAACACCAACTTCCTCTTCATATAAAAGACTAAAATTAATATTTTTTATACGGGCACAGTCAACCAATAGGATGTCTGTGCTTGAAATTACCGCAGATTGATTGCGATTGTAAAAACATGTAGATACAGAGAAGTTTGTTTTACTGCTATCCTAATAGATTTAATTCCAATTAACATTTAAAATTTCCAAATCAATGCTTTTTTAAAAAAAAAAACTAGGAAAGCAAGGACACTTGTGCTTGACCGAAAAGGGGTAGATTTTTTTCAAAAGAGGGCGGCATTTCTCCAAGAAGGACATGAGGGCGCTATCGAGATTTAAAAAGGGCGAGTAGCGCAGGCTGCCCTTCAAAAAACACAGTAATTTATTTCATGTTAATAGAAATAGGCTAAGTGCAAGAGTAAGAATTGTTAAATTAATATTTTTTTTGCTCTAGACATCATCCTCATAACTGCATATTTATTTGCTTTACAATATTTTTTAGAAAAGTCTACCTTTGTTATTTCAAGAATAACAACAACAAACTTTACTCAAATACAACAATTTATTAAAATTATAATTTTTCTTTAAAAAAAAATAGGGCATGGTCTAGTGAAATGATGGCCCTCATAACCTCTCACGAGCTGGCCAGAGACGTAGCTGGTGCCGAATCTCTCCTGGGACGCCACAAAGAATACAAATCCGAAATAGATACACGGCTAGAAAACTTCAACAAGTTCTATGAAACTGGAGAGAGTATAATAGCTTCAGGACACTTCATGGCAGATGAAATCAAAGATAAGATTCACCGGTTGAAGGCAGCCTATGGACAGTTGCAGTCGACGTGGGAAAAACGGCAGATTATTTATGAACAAAACTTGGATGCTCAGGTATTTTTTCAATGGAAATTATCTTTTGTTTTAATAACTGTATAAAACTTCTCTCTAAAGAAAAATTTTAATTGAATTCATGAAAAAAAAAATTCATTTTGTTATTTTAAAAATTAGTTCTTTGCTTGTTGGTAATATTTGATTTTAATTTTTAGACATATATATTCAGTTTTAAAATTTCTTAATCCGTATCAGCTTTAGTTATATTTTTTTATTAAATATATTGCCAATTTTAATGGAATCAAATGTTTATGAAGCTTAACTTAGTTTGAATCTTTATTATATATTATAGCAATAAACAAAAGAGTTACTCATTAAAAAATTATTACAATATTTGAGCCTGTAGGATTTTTATAACAATTTAATATTTGACTAACTGGTCTATCTTCATATTGTGGAACTAGTCTACATATATAAATGGAACATAGGCCAGTTAGTTCCAGCCTTTGTTAGTTCCAACGAATGTGCATGCAACTAATGTTATGGCCTTATTTTCAGATATTTAAGAAAGATGCTGAAATGCTTGAGGCATGGTTGCAGAGTAGAGAACCCATTTTGTTTGACAAACAATTTGGTGACTCTATTTCAAACGTTGAGGAACTGATAAGAAGACACGAAGATTTCGAAAAGACCATTGAAGCCCAGGAAGAAAAGTTCCTCGCTTTAAAGCGAATCACAAAGGTACATTCTTTTACTAGTGAAGTTAGTTTAATTAGAGCTTGCTAATTTGTGCAATGTAACACTACTGATCTTCTTGAACATGTTTTATTTCCTTTATTATTGTGTTTTTGAAAGTTCTGAGTTTGTATTATTCTTTAATTTCTTTGCCAAATGGAAGTACATTTCTTAAATTACTTTTTGCATTGCAATAGTTGGAAGACGCTTTTTCCAAACAAAAAGAGGAAGAAGAGAAGAACAGGCGAGAGGAAGTACAAAGAAAAGAACAGGAAAGACTGGATGCGATCAAGAGGAAGGAACAGAAGCGTATACTCGAGGTAAGACTACTCCTTATTACTATGTAACTTATTGAATATTAATATTTTTCATATGCAATCAGTTTGGATTCAAATTTTGCTTTCTTTTTAACCAAATTTTCATTATTAAAGGTAAAAGATATCATAATGAATATATATTCATTAACTTTAAATATTATTCTATATAAGGATGTGTATTTTAAATTACAAATTCTAATTGTTCATTTTCGAATATTAATTTAGTATATTTTGTCCAAGTGTAAAAAATAAAGATGTATACAAATATTTTTTAATTTAAAATATTTTAGGTTTTGTAAGCTTTGTCTTTGATGTGTTTAATTTATTAATATAGTAGAATCAATGTATTTGTAATATTGAGACAAAATCCAACTTTTTACAGTGGTTATAATTAGTTATTTTCCTTGTTCCTAATAATAGTTAAGGAAGATTCATTTTATACATAAGACATAGTGTCTTACATCATCGATATAACAAAAAGTGATGGTGGGTTTCTTCAAGTACAGTTATTAATGATATTTCAATTTAAGAAAAAAAATTATAATTTTATCTTTTGCACAGGAGAGGCGAAGGGAGGATGAACGCCGTCGCACTCAGGAAATCGTCCTCAAGAAACCTGGCGAAGAGAGACCCATCGAATACGAAGTGGATGGCATCCAAACATCACCCCTATCATCTCCAAAGAACATCCCCGAAATTAGGCACCCACCTGGTCTATTCAGAACGGCCAGCCAGAAGAGTCTAGACGGCATCGACAAAACTCTCTCTGTCAAACGGGGAGAAAGCATGCGTATTGACAGTCTCACTCCGTGGAAGCCTGAGTCTCCAGCCCACATGAAACGATCGGAGAGCATGCGCCTGGACGAAAGACAGAAAAAACCGAAGAGAACGCCGAGCTTCACCACCAGGAGGCGCACACAGAGCTTCCGAAGACAAAGAACCCAGGCCGACTTGCCTCCAGTCGAAATCGAAGGGTTCCTGGAGAGAAAACAGGAATTGCAGAGTGGCGGAAAGAGGGCCACCATCAGGTCGTGGAAGACTTATTATACCGTTGTTTGTGGACAACTTCTGTGCTTCTTCAAAGACAAAGAGGCGTTCGTGGACAACAGTGCTTCTGCACCACCAGTGAGCCTGCTCCAAGCCAAGTGTTCCAAAGCCGCAGATTACACCAAGAAGAAGCACGTGTTCCGGTTACAGCTAGTGGATGGTGCCGAGTTCTTGTTCATGGCTCATAATGAGAAGATCATGTATGATTGGATGAATAAAATAGCCTTCCACGCCGCTCTGCCGCCGAGCATGCAGCTGATGAGGTACGAGACTCACAAGAGTAACAGTTCGGACAGTGTCAGTTCAAGTCAAAAGGCCTCGGTGGTCAGCGAGGGGAGTACGAATATGAATGACAACCATGAGACTACCTCCGCAACCTCTAGCCAGGCATCCACACCCGAACTTCGAAGAGCCATTGCTAATAACACAGCCCAACTTAATAACGAGAGATCTGCTGTTGCAAGGTCGCACCCGCCACCGTATGAAGAGGCTTTGATGAGGGACAAGCAGAAACCTCCTATTCCGCCGAGGAGTGTTCCCCCACGGCCGACGTCTGATCCGCCGAGCAGGCCGGTGGGCAACAACCAGGATTCTTCTATTTCAGTAAAGAGCCGCATCGAAATGTTCCAGAGTCAGCAGAGTACTGGGCCTCCACCTGTTGCTCCCAGAGCTTCATATCCCGCCAGTAAGTTGTAATTTGTGTTATATTGAATTAAGATATAATTGAATTGTGTTATATTGAATAATCAAAATGCTTTAAATTCATTCAACATGTCAAAATAGCCAGCGTTTGTTGCATAACTTATTGCATAGCTAGTTTGTTGCATAGCTTGATTTTCATTTTAAGTGATTTTTTTATTCTTGTATGAGAGATGTGATTTTACCTTCGTTATTGAAATGATATAATTAATTGTGCACATTTTTAATAGCCTTTTTAGTTTATTTGACTAGTGTTAAATTATGGATACAGAAGCAATGTATATGTCCTTGCCTCTAATATGTAGGAATAATGATAAGTTTATTTTGGGAGATTATATCATTTATATTGAATGTTTTCTATGTCTCTTAGTGCATCCACATTATAATGGTAATACAGTCATCACAAGTAATCGAAACTCGGTTCATTCAACAAGGGAATACCACTACAGCATAGATGAAAATTCAAGTTCTTATAGTGATAATGGTATGATGTTTTCACAAATATAGATATTAAATTTGCTATTGTAGGATTACAATAAAGAAAAAAAATCAATTTAATTATAATATTCAAAAGTTTTGTTTGCAAAAAAAAGCATTCTTACACTTAAACATATAACTTCATTACTTTATCTAATATGGTTTACTTTAAGACAAGGATTTTGTTGAAGTAGCAAATGATAGTTTTCTTTAAATCTGGCTATTTCTTATAAAATAATATTTTTACGAAAACCGTATAGATACAAATAGATATTTGTGCCAAGAATGCAAAAATACAATATTGAAGTGTAGTTTGCAGGAATGTGTAATATCAGTTTTTTTTTTATTTAGTCCTAACTGTATTTTCATTTATATTAAAATATACAAGATTCACATTAACATTTCATGCCCATGCAAAGTATAGGCCTGCTTTGATGCAATTGCACACAAGATGGGCATTGAGCATGTAACAGGTCAACTTAATAGTTGACCATATTAATAGTGAAATAAGTCAAGGCCTACATATTAATGGGGATTCTGAAAATCCAAGTTTACCTAGAATTAGACATGCAAGATCAGAAAACCATAATTATTATTTAAAAACTTCAGAAACACTATTAAGAACTTCTTTTTCAGCTAAAATAATTTATACGAATTTGGTTATACTAAAGTGAAAACAACCTTGGACACTAAATCATTTTAAAAAGTCGCCTTATTTATCTTTTGATTTCTGATCTATTTCAATTATTATTTTTTGCATTTTATATTATTTACCTTATGATTTTGTTTCTCTTTCCTTATAATTTTGTTTATTTTCTTCAATTAGACCATTCTAGTTTGTCCCTCAATTCCGCTCCACCCCCTTTGCCCCAGAAACCCCCTCCCCCCGCTCTCAGAGGTCAAATGGTTCCTGACTCCGATGATGACTGGCATCCAATGTCAGATGGGGAAATGGACAAGCATGGTAGGCCCCCGTTGCAGAAATTTAGTTTAATGAATATCACGTTTTCTACAAGAATACAGATCAGTCAGAGTTAAAAAAACTATTAATGAATGTAATTTTAAAGAAATATTTCAGAGAATATCACACTATAATATATTAGGCATGAAACTTATAAATGAAATTTTGCAAGTTTGATTTTGAATTTATATTTGAGTTTTTGATTTCTGCACCAATAAAAACATTTTATTTTACTGTATAAAATATGTTTTCAATATACAATTAAACGTAAAAGGAAATTTGTTTTCTTGATAACTTAGTCCACAAGATTCTGTGCAAAGAATAAATATAATTTTTTAAAACACTGTTTTCCATATATAAAAATAAGACAGTAAAAGCTTTGATTTTTATTCAAGTTTATAATGTGTAAATTTAGTCTTTTAAAGAAGGAAATCATTCAGTTTTGTTTTTATTACTTAAAAAAGGTTTTATCATTTTTATTTAAATTTATTACAATAGTGTATTTTTATAAGCCATAACTTTAAAGATTAGTGAAATCTCCGTAAAAATTGATAATCGGATCGAAAAGTTTCTTTTTCGTACATGAACACATATGCACCATCTTTACAAAAAGGCATGTAAAAATTCACCTATACAACATTTGAATTTAAACATAAAAGAGAATACTACACACACAGAATGAAATGAGGCTGTTGCTTTAAAATAAAAGATATTAAATGTCTAAAATGGTGTAATATAAAGCTTTGGTTATTGTTGCTATATATATATATATATATTACAATTTTTTTACTTTTATAATTCGTTGGTATATATAGCCTTTGAAATTGATCTGTTTATTTTAAATTTCAGGTATATACAGAAAGCAAGAACTGAGAGGAACCAATTCTGACTTTGTCCAATACAGACAAGTAAGTCCTGTTATTAAAACATATTTCATTGTTCTATTAGATTTTTTAAAGCTCGGACACATTTGCATATTCATATGGGTGCAATTTTCTTGAATGAGATATTTGGATAATTTCTTGTTTATAAGACATGAATTCACATTTTTCTGACTTTCAGGCGAGCTATTTTAAGTTTTGGCAAAAAAAATTAATTTCCCAATTACACAAAATGTACTTTACATATAAATGACTTGGCTGCTTGGTACAAGTCCAAAAACATAGTTTCAAGACAAACACTTAAAGTTTGCAACTTGTCTTGGCTAGAATGTCAAGTAGAATTACATTCAGCTTATTATTGGTAAACCTATTTAACTTAAAGTTGGCCGAATGATAGATCTGGATGCCTAGTAATGGATTTATGGAAGTTACTACTACTGGGCGGCTAGCAACCCATATCAAAATTTAAAATAAACTAATTTTTAAAACTTTATTAAGACAAACTATATAACTTATATATAGTATTTTTTTGTTTCTAAAATAGAATTATTTTTACGGCCTACTTGTCATATAAACATAGTCATAGTTAAAAAGATAAACACATTTAAACAACAAAGCAAGAATAATGTTCAAAACTTTACTTTTTTTTTTAGTTATAAAATTATTTTTTCTTTAAATCAATACAATTAAAGTAATCAATCTTTGTATAACCAAACTAAAAGTTTAAATTTGCTGCGTTAGTATAATTCATGCAAGTTTACAGGTTTGAAACGCAAGAAATTTTGTATTTGTTGCATAACTTAAATTTGTGTCCAAAATATTCATCTACTAAACTTGTAGTTAACATTCCTCTCTTATACTTTCTCCCACAGTTTGAAAGCACAGAAACCCACGCCCGACACCTCTCCCTCCCCCACAAAGTTCAGCCCCTCCCCAACAACCAGTCCCGCCCCTTCTCCACACTGGACGTCCGTTCCAGGACGACGTCCTCCGAGGGATCCTCTGAGGGGGAGGTCATCACCAACGACAGAAAGATCAAGGAGAAAAAGAAGGGCGGAATGTTCGGGTTCCTCAAGAAGAAATAGTACTTGTATATTCAGAGATTATTATATATTTTGTATATAGAAAACAATTAGGGACAAAAAAAAATATGACAACTGGCTTTGTCAGCTACGATCTGGAATGCATTCGTTGAGGTTGTGTAATGTAATATAGTTGGAATGAATGGATTTTAAGCGTAGTGTTCTCTTTTCTTCGAGAAAGACTAGTATCTGGAAAGGCTGTTTGTTATGTTTATATAAATTTAAGTTTATGTATGAATCGTGAATTTATTTAGTTCTATTTTTGTGGACGTTTGTAAGAACTTGCAAATACTTTCAGATAAACATTTATGTTGGGCCTTAGTGTTGAGGTTCATCTTTTTTAAAGTATCGACATGTGAAGTAATATAGTATTCATTCAGTGTGAAAATATAAAATGTTTTACCTCATCATTCAATTCAAAGTACTTTAGATAACAAAATTGTGTGCAATAAAGAGAAGTTTTAACTGAATTCATTACTCTGTAAAAGCATAATAAATATTTTGTTAAATTATATGTGGTATTGTGATATTTATTTCTCCATTTATAGACTGATCTAGATGTGTATAAATACCATTAGTTTTGAATTAAAGCAGAGGGGTTGATTATTTCTTCAGTTCAAACTTCCTGCTATGCATCTTGGGGTTACAGAAGGATAGACCTGGGAATACTGCCTTTTACTTTCGAACCATAGTCAATTGATGAGGACAAAACATGACTATCTTTTATTCCAGAATTCTACAACCAAAGTGGTAACATTTTATTCAAATACAAATATTGACGACCAACAACAGGCTCAAAGCCCAACAAGGTTGGTCCATATAGTACCTCTTAACTATCCCCCAATGCATATCTAACTTCTTAAAATTTGTTACTCCTTTACAATTAACAATATTCACTGGCAAGTTGTTCCATTTGTCTATTACCCTATTATAGAAATAGTGTTTTCTCCCTTCCCGATTAAAATGGGATTTGTTTAACTTAAACCCATGACCTCTCGTTCTATCACTCATATTAAAATCTAAACCCTCCACATCTCCTTGTTTGATAAATTTGAATAGTTGAATCAAATCTCCCCTAACCCTTCTTTCTTCCAGAGTATACATATTCAAATTTCTTAATCTATCTTCATAATTCATGCCTGAAAACCCATGAACCATTTTAGTAGCCCTGTGCTGAATTTTCTCTAACAATTCAATGTCTTTTTTAAGATATGGTGACCAGAACTGTACAGTCGGGTTTAATTTCGTAAGAATAAAAGACATGGTTTTGATGACAAAACATTTATTTTGGGAAACATTCAATATATATAATACATAATACTTAAAAGATAAAGCCTTATAGGGTTGACACCGGGAAAAAATTAGAACTTGCATTTGTTTTGTATAGTTTCTCATACTCACAAAAATAGTTTATAAAAGATTTACAATAAAAAATAAATAAATTTCTTCTTTCTTAATTATATTACATTGCATTAAATACTTAAAAGTTTAAAAAATGACCCTGTAAAGTAACTTGCAGTATTAAGTATATAAAAAATAGTTTACATAACATTGGAATGTTTAGCCATTTGCAAGGCTGAATAAACAACAATTACAAGCTCTCACAAACATTCATAAAAAATTATACTCGAGTCAAATCATGCTAAGCCTCCAAGAAATATTTTTGCTTGGATTTGGAAATATTTTTATGGTAAAATCTTTAAATTAGTTTCGCTTACTAAGTTGTATACATCTAGTCCAAGCACCGCTAAGAACAATGGCCTTACAAATAAGATGATAAAGTATGTTGAATAGTGCATCAGAGTGGCAACACATTTTTTTTGATTCAAATTGAATATATTTACGATAATCTCACAAATTTGTTCTTTTGTAGTCAATATATAGAAAGCACCTTTTTAAATGCCTCCTAAGTGAAACATTTTATCATTGAAGATTTAAACTCTTTAAAAAGCATGTATGAATGCTTCAATTAAATATATGGACGATTATCTCATGGCCAAATGCCTCTTGTTAATAGTCAATGGATACATAAAAAATAATTTCTAAAAATTGTATATAATGTTAGTAGTACAATTCAGTTATAGTATTTGCAAAAATACTCATATTTTAAAGTTATTTTTTAATGCCAAAGAACAGCATATTCGTTATAATTGTGCGTAATGCTACTTTCCCTTAATTTGTAGAAGTAGCCAGCAGCACACCTGTTGCATTTTAAACAAAAAAATTTATAAGTCCAAATTAACGAAAATACTTGGTTATGATGAAGAGAAATTTATACAAGTTTCAGTACATAAAAAGTATTTCACATTAACTTATGCATTTGTACCAAACTTTAAAATAAAAAGTACACATAAAATAAGCAATTACTTGAGTCAATATAAAATACCAACAAATTGTTATATCAATTATATAAAATGTATAAAAAAAATGAGTATCAATATATATTTATGCAGTGGGGCACATTATTTTGTTGTAACACAATTGCATTTAATTTTATGAGTAGTACAAATGTGTTCAAAAGTTCACCATCAAATTAAGATATGCATTCTCATAGTATTTTATATAATTTTGATCTTTTTTTTAAACAACTTGTAAATATACAAATATTAAATTCTATGGCGAATAAACTTTATTTGGCTGATATTTGTATGCAACAGATTTAATTCAATATATTTAAAAAAAATAATTACATGACATTTTTGCTTTTAACTCCCACATGCAAATATTCCGCAATGAAAACTCGCAATACTTTGTTCAGATTGTCGATGGTAGGGTGGTGTAAACTTTCCCGATTGTCGCTTTCGCGGTGCCAAACATGCGGGAAAGGGCTGGGTATCAGGTGCACAATTGGAACACCTGCAAGGCATTTATTTTCTCATTCACAACAAATATAATAAATTTATCAACATTCTAAATTATATACACAAAAATAATAGCTAACAAAGTTTAGGTATACTATGTAATAACTATCACTAGGTAATATGCAGCAGAGTATGCACGTTTCCAGATGCTATGAAGCAATCAATACAAGTTGAAGATACAAGATCAATGGCAAACTGCAAATAAATGTTCTAGTGAAGTTTGCAGTGTGTCAAGAATAGTGATGGAATAAACAATACAGTTGATCATATGCGTACTTCAGCCTACCCAAGAAAATTCTGGGTAATTACCATATGTTTGAAGAAATCCAGAGCTGGTAAATTTGACGAAATCGTGCGAGGGGTCGACCATACATTGCATAATACACATGTAGAGCTGCCCTGCGTGAAATTATGTTGTTTATACATCCTATCTTTACCACAAATATAATTTAAGTTACAACTTAAGAAAGAAAAAAAATACTAATTACTCTTGCATCCATGAACACAGTAGTTCTACACACATTGCTCTTTACAAGGCAAAGCATTTGATTGCGAGGTGGAATAATTGACTGCTCGAAGGTTTGCCTGTAAGCACCTTAACGACTGCTCGAAAGGGGTACCAGCTGTTATCCTGAGTTGTCGTAGGCCAAAGGAATGAGACCACAATTGCCCTGAGTCATAAATCTACATTAGGAGTCTGTGACATTAGAGTATGATACGTGCATGCGTTTAAAACTGTTGGCAAGATGCTGTGTATGTCAAAACTCAAACAAAGAGAAAAGCATGGCCTTGGCTCCAATTTTCAGAATCGCAATATAAAATAATCGCGACAAGGAGTATCGCAAGTTAGGAATTGAATATAAATCCATGCATATGAACATATCTGCTTAAGTAATATATGGATGACCCTTCTTTTCATGATTCTGCCAAATTTACCATTGCCAATTTTACCCACATTCGAAGAAATCATGATTTTTTTTTCAAAAAACTAATGACAACCATACATTTTAAGGATTTAGAAAAAGGGGAAGGATTTGGGGAAAGTTTTCCTGAATATTATTTGCAGGGCATAAATTAATATACCCTTTAATTGAAATGTTTAGTACTAGAAATATACAAGTAGTACTTTGGCTAACACAAGTTAAAATGTATTTTCAGAACCTTAAATGATGTTTGGGCAAAATATTTTAAAATTAAGAAATATCCAAGAACACTTTTTGGTTGTCTAGATTGTCTAAACAACTATTCCCATTCAGTACCAAGTTATTTTGCACTGTACCGAAAAATGACATTGTCTAGTTTAAGCACTAACTTTTCAATTATTATAGTAAAAATGGGTATTTATTAGGAAACTTTTCCTATAAATGCTTGTAATTATTAGTAGTTCTATATAAAATTAAGAAATGTTACCTCTTTTCATAAATGGTACATGATCATCTTCAACAAAAGCCAAAGTCGACCGGCTATCAAAATATTTAGTGCTACTCTGTGGTGCATGCGCTTCTACCAAGTTGAGAACATTCAGTCGTTTTTCTGAAAAATTTATCAATATTTAAACAGACATTCTTCCCTTTTTTATAATATATGTAATTAACAAAAGTTAATTATACCTTGTGAAACATATAAAATTGGTAATATATAAAGATGTTTTAAAGCTATATATATAACTTTTTGAAAGAAATGCCAGAATTTAGCCTCAATAAAATATAATAATTAACTTTAATTAAAAATCAGTCAACTATTATTTGGAGTAAATATTTATTAACATTATCTTAATTTTATTTTTTACAACTTTATCTTATAGTTAATCGAGGTATTGTAATTCATTTAAGAATAGCCAATATTAATATTCAAAATTAAAAAATATGTATTTACCAATTTCCACAAGTTGCTCGTACAGTCCATAAGTATCAGGAAAGTAACTATAAAACTTGGGGTTTGCAGTCCCAATCAAATCTAAAAGAACCATGACATCCTGCAAAAATGACAAGATTAATAAAATTGCAAAAAAGTTATTTTTTTTTTTATAAAATGCAACTAACATCAAGAGCAAATACAAAACCATATGAAGTACTGTTTTGTGATGGAACTTAATATGAAGCATCGACAATGTAAGAACTCGGATAAAAGGGCATTTTAGTTATAGAGGCCCAAAACACAGAATTGTTTATAACATAAAAATAAACTATCTAATAATTCGGAAGTATGAATGGTATTGACACTGAAAAGTGCCTAATAGTACTAAACATGATATTTTACAAAACTAAACAAGTGACATTGACAAATACCTCCCATATAAGAAAGCTTTTACATAGGTTACTATGATTGAAAGTGACATGGTTAAAAGAATATGAATAAATTTCTCAGCAAGGTTACCATACTGTCGAATAATAATAAATATTTGCTGAAAGCAGTGATATAATGACTAATTAAATTACCACCAGTGCTTTGGAAAAGGTAATGCCAAACACCATTTATTTTTGCTGTTTAAATATCGGTATATGTGTAATTTTTTTTTATGGTAATATATAACTTGAACTGGCTCTTAGCTTTGGTCTTTAAGTAGTAAAACGGTTTGCATGAAATTTCGCACGATGTTAAATATCCCTCCATCTGGCTTTGAATGAAAATAATTATTCCTGTTCTTTCCGCCTAGATTTGTATAAAGCAATGCATTTTAACATAATGTAAATATAAAATTTCACAAATTTGTTCAAACAAAGTAATAAATTAATTATGTCCTAATTTTTTTAATGCAAGTTAATCATTTAAAAAAATCTCTTTTAAATTATAAATAATAAATTAAAAAGGACTTTTTAATAGATGTTTCAACACAAAATATATAATAAATAAATAGGAATTATTCACTTTTATTATAATTTCATGGTGGCAAGATTTTTAGATACTTTTATACTAATAAAAAAAATTATTATAATTTAGTTTAGATAAGTAACATTTATTACCATTCTATCTAAATATGAAGCATAGTCCTTATTTCCACAATGTTTTCCATCATTCAAACCATGAGGAAATGGGGTCATTCTATTCCAAAGTGCAGCTAAATGCCTCGACCCGTATAATGAGTCTGTTCTGCTCCATTTTTGAAAAGCTTCTTCACCATCAAAGAATACAAACTGCAGAGTCAAATCGTTGTTCTGAAATGTTAAAAGTATGATTAAATGAATTTCAAATATTTGAAACAGTTAATAATCTTTTGCAAAAGAAATTAAAAATTTCTTTTAGTATAGAATTCAAACTACTAAAATGGCTCAAAAATTTATATAACTTTATAACCAACTAAATTTGGCATGTAAGTTAGTTACAAGTGTTTATAAAATTGTGACAGTATGAATGAAATCAAAATCTAATATATTAAAAAGGTGGCTATCATTAGTTTTTTTAAATTATTTCTCATAAAAAGCTCTACCAGTCTATTATACAGTTACTAACACAACATATTATCAATGTACTGCCAAAATATACGAAGTAAAAAAAAACAAAATTCATTGAAGTATCAAAGCCCTTTATAAGGAACAACTCTATATTAAAAAAAAAATTGTTGAAGTCAAGAGATGCACAATAAAAACACTTTTAATATACAACCAAAAGTGACTAAGCTCTAAGAACCATGATCTGTAAAGCTTGACCATTTTTAGAAGTAACAGTCTTGTAGATGAAATTTTGAAAGTAAAAATGACTAAATGTATTTGGCCACTTTTACTTTTATACTACATTTACTATTTTTTGTTCACTGGTAGTCTGTTTTCCAGGTAATAATCAGAAAAAAATGACATTTTAAAGAAAACTATTAAAAATCCAATTAAAAACAGAAGAATATGAAAGAAATTATTATCTTTGATTTTCTCACAAATTGGGACTTAAAATTGTAAATTTCCACAAACTAAGCATTTTGATTTGGTCAATTTTGCCAGTAGACTGACAATTATTTCAAGTGCACCCGAAGATTGCAGTTTGTTTAATTCAATTAGAAATTATCCAGAGGGAAAAAAATAAGAAGGCTGTTTCCTCAAACTTTAACATTGAAATTAAAATACTAATTTTGTCTAAAACTTTTACACTGATACCAATATAGAAAGTCATATCAGTATACAAGTTTTAGACAAAAATATGGACAACTTTCAAACTATAGTGGTTGAGAAACCAGAACTGAAATCTAATACATTATATTTCATTCATTTTCTTTATTTGGGCGAACTTATGGTAAATAAGTATAAAAATTCAGTGTCGACATTTAACTTATTTGTATACATTGCTGGTGATTGTACATCGAAAGTAAGGAAAGGGCCAAGAGTAAGGACGCAAATGTGCAATTCAACATTGCTGTTTCCAATAGAAATTGTTTTACATTTTGAAAAAGTGGGTTGGCTACTAGCCTCCTTTCGCTGCCACTAAAGGTATAGATATAAAATTAAAGAAACCTGTTCTCTCTGTGTCTTCAGAGAACTGTCCAGCATTCTTGCTGCATGTATCATCATGGCACAAGGTACGGCAGAATCCACAGCCCCCATGAAAGTGTATTCTCGGTTGTAGAGCGAGTCGTAATGGCAGGCAATGGTGAGGCGCCTGCAAGCGTAAGGATTCAGAGTGGCCACTATGTTCGTGAAGGGTTTCTTTCCGTGTGGAGTACGATCCTCGAAAGAGTCCTCTTCAACGGTCCATCCCAAATTTCCCATCTCGGAGGTTATGTACTAGAATGAGGAAACTATCATATATCATAATGATCAGTAAAAATGGTTTTGTGAAGTCACAGATCGTAAGACACGCAAAATATACTAGTTGAAATAAAACTGCTAGGTTCAAAAATATTTTCTAAAAACTATTTAAACTTATTTACTTACAAAGCATGAATTATTAACCTTTAGACGGCAGGCATTTGATTTTAACATGGGATTCTGGCCGAAATATTGGCCACCCGCCCTGTAAAGGTTAAAGCATATCCAAAAATTCCATGTAGATATGTATAAAGGTTTTGTCATGAACTCGAAAATCTTCGATTCGAGATAAAAACTATTAAATAATTCTGCTAACATGTTTAACAAAGTTCAATTGCATCCTAATGAAAATATTTAAAATTACTTTTAATCAATAAATTTTCACAAATAACTTATTAAAGGTGAATTCCGGGAAAATGTTGCCATGGCACTTAAAATTTTAAACTTTATGTTGAGTCATTTGTCATATACCATTTTTTTCAGAAAAATATGAACTTTTTGAATCTTAACATATTTTTTTTAAATTAACACAATGACTTTTATAAAATCAAGGTCAAAGTCACTTCTTTACTATATGTTTTTGCAGTGCGGAATATCTACATTTTGTTTCATACTATAACTTGACTAAAATCCCTTACCAAAATAAAATAAATAGGTTAACTTTTATACTTTATTCATGTAGTTAACCTTTCTATTAATTTTTTTTGCAAAAAAATATTTTTTAACCTTGAAATCAATAACTTATTAAGTCAAACCATAAATGTCCTTCCGTTACCAAAATACTATATTTCAACCACCTCACTAAAAAACCATTGGGTCTACAACTTAATGAATTTTTGTACAAAGCAGACTTATGACACTTATTAATTAGAAACAGCAAAGCAACAATTTTATTTTGTTTTTAATTTAGATGTTTTTTAATGGTAACGGAAGGACAAAAAACATGGTAACGGAAGGACATCAATGTGGTAACGGAAGGACATTATTGTATTAGCTGATTTTGACTGAATTTTCCACAATTAAACAAACTAATTTTCAGTTATTATTGAAATTCAAACACATATAAATATTATATATACTTATTAACTGTATTTTATATCTTAATACCCTCCCCCTCTAATTTAATAAGTATGTCACAGATACATTGAGTTTCAATTAAAACTGGTACTACTTTTCTATTTATTCACTAAATGTGTTCTTTCTACAGTAAAGCCACAAAATGGGAAAAAGAAGAATCTTTAAAAGCGATTTCTTATGATGACGTTAAGTGAAGTGCATGCATAATTTCAGCAAAATATTGATATTAATGTATCACTATCAAAAGTTTGCAAGTTTGGACCCCAGTTTGTTTTGTTACAAAGAGATATTCTACTTAAAGTTTGTCTAAATTGTTTTGTTACCAAATAAATATATAAATACCAATGAATAAAATTTAGCACATTTAAAATTAGATTAATGGAATGAAGACAGAAAGCCATAAAAAAAAAGATACAAGAGTTCATTTAAAAAGTGCCTTTATGCTCTTGAAAACAAATCTGCACATTTTTATTAAAATACATGGGAATCTTGTGTTTTAATAAAAGAATTCAAAGAAGAGGTGAAAATTGTAGTTGTACAAGTTGATTTAACATTCAAAAACCAACTTAACATTTATATTTGATCAGTATAACATCATGGCTACATTGAAGCATTTTTGCCATTAATCAAGGCAAAGGTACTGTAAATGTCCAAAGTGGTTAATGGGAAATTTACCACTATTGCCCCATCAGATAAAATAATTGATTTCTACATCAGATAAAGTAATTCTCTCAAGAAAGATGGAACAATATCCTCCTCTTCCTGACACACGCAATACTTATTATTTAAAACCAATTTCAAAATATATTATTGAGTATTGTGAGTACTCTAGTTCTACAGAAAGAAAGGTATTCAAAGAAAACATACAATCAAATATAAAAGATACAGACAAGGCATGTGGGTCAAGCAATGCATTAGCAGTTAGTGACTTTTAGTTAGTCGAATGGCAAGGACTAAAAAGTATTATGTTTGGCAAGTGCTTCATTCAATGATGTCGTTGTAGAAGTATTATGTTTAAGAAAATAAAATAATGAATGACTAAATTTATATTTCCTGAGAAAGAAGGTAACTGCTGGAATTGACTCAAATAAAATAACCAAAAATTGGATAAGCCAAAAATTTTAACAAATGGCTCTGGAAAAAGAATTTGTTGCAAAATTAGATTTAAAAACAGCTGAATAAGCACAATTTAACACCTATTATTCTTTTTTTAAATATTAATGAGTAAATTGTTGTAAAACAATCCAATTTTACACACTTGGAATTTTTGACCGTCCTTCCGTTACCTTAAAAAAACATCATATTTTTGGGCATAATATAATAATTTCTAAAAACTGCACTGCAATTTATAATAATTGAACTCTCCTTTAAGTGTTCTAATTTTTCTAGATTTTTCCTTTTTACGCTTTAGCTGAACTTTTAATAAAAAGGTGTAAGTGTGGTATACCACTTCCAAAAAACGTCCTTCCATTACCATTACTAAAATTAAAATTAAAAAAAAGTTATTAAGTGCTAAATTCTAGATTTTGCATTTTTAATAAAATGCAGTAAAGTGTATAAAAGTCTACCTATCAGTTATTTGAAATAAAATATATTTTTTAAATTATGACCATAAGTTGTTGTACAAACTGGCCTTCCGTTACCGCCGGAATTCACCTAAAGTTTTATAATCAGTTTTTTTTTAATTATAAGCAGTAGATATGTAGCCTTAGTATTTTGTAAAATTCAGTTCATTTTAATGATAATCATTCAGTTTAATGGCAAAGACGCCAAAAGATTTTCATGCATAGAAAATGTTGAATTTTTGTGTCTAAAGCTCCAAAAGAAGGCAATCAGGCTGTATATGAAGGCAACATGGGTGCCCTATATGAAGGCAATTGAACGCCTTATATCATGAAGGCAAACTTTACTGATACGCGAATAGAACTTTTCCTATAACATTGCCATGGATCTTCTATCTTAAGTTTGTTATTTTTTTAATGGAATAAAACTATCTTCAAATCAACAGTGACTGTGCTACAAAAAATGTATATAAATTAAAAAAATATGCAAATTTGAGTACCTGCCTGACTTGTTCATGTCCATCTGTACCAGGCACTCTGGTTATTAAAATGGCATCCAAGGTATTGTTAAAATCTTTATAATCGCTAGATGAGACAGCGATTGTTCGTAGGTCATTTTCTTGAAGTCTCGCTAATGTATGGTGCCACTAAAAACAATAAACAAGAAAGTCAATTTTAAAAATATAAAAGTACATAACTACTTCTAAGTAGTATTCTGCAGAAGTTTCAACAACTTAAAATTAATTAACAATTAGAAATATATTTGGTTCAAAAACTAGACTTCAAACTAAAGTATTAATATTTCTTTATAGTTTTATTATGATCTCTGCAATCCACAAACTGAGATTGTTTTATGTTAATAAAATACAGTAGACTCTCGATAACTCAAACTTCGATAACTCGAATTTTTCGATATCTCGAAAAAAATCCATTTCCCTGCACCTTCATTACTTATTTAATGTAATTTTATCTCATTAATTCGAAGTTTTTCTTCCTTATTTTCGATAACTCGAAGTTTCCACACAACTCAAAATTTGGTTTTTCTCTCAAAACTACGGATTTTGAAGAAACTTTAGCAAATAATTGCCAGGTCCATATCAGTTCTCTTTCTTATTGTGCGTTGTTGAATGGGGATTCGTACAATGGATTCCTGCCTGTCCTTTAAGCCAGCTGGTGTCTTAGATGAGTCACTTTCTAGGAACGTTACCGACCGTCCAAAAAGCAATTCACTTAAAACCTGAAGAACCAGACTACACTCGACCCCTACTCACTTTTGCTTAAGCTTTCGTGTGGTGTTGATTTGTCGCTGCGAATAATGGGACAAAACGAAAATGTAATACACTCTCTGTAGCAGCTTTTGATGAGAGATCGCTCTCGGAAAAAGAAAACGAACCTCCTCTAAAGATAACTTTGAAAGAGGCTCTATCTTCCATAAAAACTATGCGTGCATTCATTGAATCGCGGCCGGAAAAAAAACAGCGACATTTCAAGCAATCATGCATTTGGAAAATACATATAATTGATTCCGAAATAGAAATACTGACCACAAAATTTTGGATAGATATTTTAAATAAATTAGGGTAAGTATGTATACTTTTATTTATTTTTACCAAAACAACTTTTTATAAAATTTTCGATAACTCGAATTTTCGATATCTCGAATTTTTATACACTTCCCTTCGAGTTCAAGATAGCGAGAGTTGCCTGTAGTTTGTTCAACATGCCAAATTTTTAATATTCTTTCTGATTATAAAATATATTATTTTAATCTAAAATTTTACAAAACTTTATCATTACACTTTCTTTTTAGCATAAACTCAAGTTTGCGAAATATGGTAGAAGAAAAAATTCTTAACTTAAAAAAGAAAAAGTATCACTTGAACTTTTAAACATGATCAACAGGTTTATCAAGTTTTCTACACATCAACATTAAATTGTGTGATAACTCTTTTAATTTTAGAAAAACCAAATAAATACTATTTTAAATAAATAAATAAAATAAAAACCTTACTTTTGTGGGATCTTTCGACCAGCTGACACCTCGTACCGGAGAACTGGACAAAGGATAACTGATTAAAAACCGTAAAAACAACAAAGCAGGTAATATTAAAAGTTGGGAAATACTCCACATGTTGACTCTTACTGATTAATACAAACACGTGGACTACTATTTATACATATGTGCACAGATGTAACGGAATTTATTCTTACGTGCTCCCTGTAGTAAAGATAACGAAAAACTGGAGTTTCACGCACCCAAGAAAATCAGCGAGTAAACTACTGAAATAAACATTGAAAAAATGACAACTGCGTCGACGTATACAAGACGTCATTTGACGTCACTTCCGCTGTAATGTCGCCAATCATCGCTTCTCTCGCCAAAGACTGGTTTCGGTTTCACATTGAATGGAATATAAAGTTATGTGGTTTTTAACAGAGAGGTTTTTAACGGTTAAATACTTTATAGTTATTTTATTGACATCAAAAAGGAAATATTAAAAGCTGATTTTCTTGGTTTACTCTTAATATGTTATTCTTACTAAAAAATTCTGTATAGCGATGTGTATTTTTTGTTGTTGTTGTTGCGTACTTTGGAAGAAATTAATTCTAAAAAATATTTTAAAAAACATACGAATTTATTCTATTTATATTATTTATTTTAACAAACGTAAAACATACAAACACAAAGCTACAGAAATTAAAAATGATTATTAAAAATACCAGACTAAGTGAAATTAAACGAAAGAAAATAAGAATTCATAACATATTTACTTTTAAGTTGATAATGCTCTGTTGTTAGGTCATATCAATCAGGTATCCATTTCACTTAAAAATATTCGATGAGTAGATCTTCGACTGATATGCCCTAACAATAGATATGTTTCACTTCAATCTTTTTTTTTAATTAATTTTTCAGTCTTTTTTTTCAAATTATTTAAAAGCTGACTTTAGTTTCTTTCTCAAACAAACTAGATTTTTTTTAATAGAGAAAAGTCTTTATAAATAAAAGTTTAGTATTTTCATATCTGTGGCTTGAAACAAGAAAGATTAATGTAAATTTCATTATTTTTTAAAAAAATTGTTTTGAATACATCTACTTTAAACTTCAAAACGAAATAGGAACCAAATGTCTTCAGGCTTTTTTAACCCTTCAAATCAAATACTTTCGAAATTTCTGTAACATTGCAACGAAGCTAAAGCCTCAAAGTTTATTTTTTTCTCAAAACTGTCGATTATACATTGGTCCTTGTTACAAGCCACAAATATATTTTAAAAGCGCATCAGTCTTCTTATGTGTTCTAAAAGGAATTTTATTTCTTTATGTGATAACGCCCACATTTAAATCAATAGAAGTATTTTTTTCCTTGCTATTCTTTTTTTATAAAAATCTACCTTTCAGACTAAATTTAGCTCTCTAATGCTTCCCGCGAGACGTGTATTCCACATTTTACGTATCCAGAAAAGAATATTCCATTTCAAATAAAACCAAAGCAAATGTGTCCGGAATATATGGAAAAAACTCATTTCGAAATAGAAAGTGCTCTTTTGTTTGTATGCGGGAAGCTATTTTTGAGCTTTGAATGCATGATTGGTAGAAGTCATTTCCCGAAAGGTAAAAGCTGCTACGACCGACAAAATAAAGAATAGGAAAGGGCTCGTCTGAATGAAATGGCTCCGAAGAGGAAGAAGGTTTTTTTTTTCTTTTTCTAAAAGAACAACATATTCGCTGTTTTCTGATATTCAATTCAAACTGCAAAGAGTTGCATACAAAAAAAGAGAGCATTGTCACCCAGTTGTTTGCGCAGGGAATACGAGAATAATTTCAAAAATAAAATTATTCCAATATTTATTTTTTATTTTAACAATTGAAGCAAACACAATGCAACGGATCTTGCACTATAGTTCCACTAAGTAATTGATGTACAAATAGCTTCTACTAAAGAATTACAAAACGAAACTTTAATAATTAAGTTTTTGCGATTTTATATATTTTTAACACGTATTGTAAGGTGGAAGAAATGGGTTTCTGTAAATGAGTATAAATTTCACATCGTAAAAGACTTTTCTGAAGTTATTATGAGTTTAGAAAAAAAATTCAGGACGATCGATCAAATGCCAGTCAAACATTTTGCCCACCAAAAATAATCCGTTGTATAGCAGGCAAGAGCAGATTAAATCCATAATGGTAAAAGATATATCCCCCCCCCCCTATTTTATTAATGTTTATTATTTATTGCTTATTGAACAAAGAACATATCAGGTGACCAAAATAATACATTCTCCACCCATGCTGCAAATACAAAAAAATCCATTTAAATAACATTACAAAAATAAATAATAAACATTGAAACAGTATAAAAACAGTGTATTTATTATAACTACTGTATATTTAGTATAGAAATTCAATTGCAAATCCATTTTAAAATTTTAAGCTTTTTTTAATAGCTAAAAGTATAATACAATTTTAAAATATAAACGCTTTATTCAATATAACATAGAAAAATAATACAATTCCAATTACGTTCAAGGTGTTTCATTAATTATATATAAAATTATAATTTATTATAAAAAATAACAATAAAATAATAATTAAATATTATAAAAAACATTTTAATATTATAAATTAATATTATAAAATATTAATTTCGCTCCAAGCACATACTGTCAAACAAAAATAAACAAGTCCTCCATTGCCAGGCACACTTGGAAACGTAATCATCTTTATATATATTTCTCTTACGCGGTGATTGAAAAACGCTGTTTTTCTGTATGCTGAGTGGCAACAGTTAGATTGTTTACAAAATTCTGTTTGGCTCGCATTTTTATTTTGCCATTATGTAAGCCATTTTGACGATTAATCCCTTCAATTCATTTGTAAATAATTATTTTGATGATTTCAGCTTAAATTAGGAAGAATATAAGACTTATTAAATTAAAAAATAGAAGTTTTGAAAAACGCTTTTCCAAACTTAAGGCGCAAAATTAACGTGGCGCCATCTGTTGACAAATTTTGAAAACTAGATTTCTATAAGTTTTGTTTTTATGACGTATTAACTCCGTAAATTACACACTTTTGGTAGGCAAGATTATGGTAAGCTTAACGTCAATTATGGCCAAAACAAACTACCAATAATGTTAGAAATTTAACTAAAACTCAGGAAAGGTGTGGAAAATAATAAATAATGGTTGACTTGCCAGTGGTACCATTGTTTTTATTTGTAGTTAAAATCAATTAAGTTTAAATAATTTTATATTGATTTACATGGTGAAAAAATTTATTGATGCCAAGATAAATGTTAATTTAAATTTACAATTTTTACTTTTAAAGTTTTTAGTAATATAATTAAAAAAGTATTATTACTAGGACACATTGTTATTGTGTCCTACATTTTCGCGAGCGAAGCGAAAAGTGGTTTGCGAAGCAAACCTATGAGGATTGCGTAGCAATCCTCCGGGGGTTGGCGGAGCATTAGCGGAGCAGGGGGCGGAGCCTCCTAGTTATATTTAATTTTTCTAACCCACATGCACCCAAATCTCCAGTCGAACTTGACTTCCTGCAGGCATTTCACATTTTTAATAATATTGTCATAGAAACCTTTGCTGTTCCGGTATTTCCCGCTTGTTTGCACACAATAATTAACTCCAACCGATTGTGAAAGTTTTTGGTCTTCGGCAACATTTTCGATGCTGGGTCTGTTTTCATGTTGTTGTGCACACAGACTTTTTCATTTCTGCTGATGAAGGGAGATGTATCCAAAATAAAACACTTATTCAAAATTCGATCCCCAAAGTTATTAAGCATAATTTTAATGTTATAAAAAAATATTTCAAATATTGTAAAATAATATTTCAATATTTTAAAATAATATTTCAATATTATAAAATAATATTTCAATATTATAAAATAATATTTCAATATTATAAAATAATATTTCAATATTATAAAATAATATTTCAATATTATAAAATAATATTTCAATATTATAAAATAATATTTCAATATTATAAAATAATATTTCAATATTATAAAATAATATTTCAATATTATAAAATAATATTTTAATATTATAAAATAATATTTCAATATTATAAAATAATATTTCAATATTATAAAATAATATTTCAATATTATAAAATAATATTTTAATGTAATATTTTTTAAGGTTATAAAATATTTTTTTTTATATAAAATACTTTTTTTGTAGAGACAGATTTTAAAATATTATTTTAAAACAATAAAATATTTAAAATCATTAAAAATAATAAATGTCTATCTGCCCAGATGAAAATATTCGGCAATGAAGACGCGCAGTATTTTGTTCAAGTCATTGATTGTGGGGTGATGTAAGTTCTGCCGGATGTCCCTCTCGCTATGCCACACCTGGGGAAAGGGCTTGGGTATCAGGTGCACAATGGGAACACCTGGAAGACATTGTTTACATTCTCCAATTAAAATGTAATCGGTATTGTCAACACTTAACCCTCTAGTGCATGATTTTTTTTTTCTTTTTTAATGAAATAATTATTTTATTCGTTTTCTTTTTGCCCCTGGACCGCTAAGAAAATTTACAAAAAAAATCCTAAATGCCTATTTAATAAAATAATTAATTAAAACCATTGTGTAGCGCATATGCAACATCATGTGTAATTATTAAAATAATTTTCTAAACGTATGGAAATATAGTTAAATACAATTTACATATATCTGGTATTAGCTAGGATTTTTTGTAGAATCAGATTATACTTATAAGTAATAAAACAATCTTCGAAAACTTCACCTTCATGAGCCAGTTTTAGAACAACAGACCTCGAAGTAACTGATTGCCTTTATTACGATCATTTTTATAAAGAAAAGGGACCTAGCAGCGATTATCAGAACTAGGCACATGGTTCCCTACGTGACACTACTATAATAGTTAACATAAAACTCAATAGATGCAGCTACCGGTCATTTTAAAGTCGTGTAGCATATATGCTACACTATGCTTATATTTTAGATATGGTAAAGCGATATGTTGCGCAAACACATAATTTTTTTTTAAGTCTACAGTTCATTTATATACCACTACAAACTTCAACCTTATGATAGACTAATAATATAATAAAATAAATATTCAGAGCGATGTCAGACATTGAGACAGAAAAATCGAGCACCTTTCGAAAAACGTGTAATTTAGATATAAAAAAAATGAAAACACGTTGTTCTTTTTTAGTATAATAAATTTTATGATGACATTTTTTAAGAAATTTTAATTTGAATTTTCTCATACACTGTGTTGAATACCAAAACATAACATATTCTTCTAAATTTACAACCCAGTTTTACGTCTACTATTGGTAAAATATTGGTACGGTATTAGTAAAACCTGTGTAAAAATGAGATAGCTAAAGTCAAATATTTTAAAAACGACTTATTTCCATACATATATTAGTTTTTTAGGGTTAAATTTAAACTATCTTAAGCAGGCACGTAGGTATACATTTTTCATGGGGGGGGGGGATAAGGTATCTAAAGAAATCCTTTTTTTTTTTTGAGGGGGGGGGTCCCTCTTAGAGATCTTTAAACCCTCCCCTCCCCCCCAAAAAATCTCTATTTTTATGATTTTTACAGTAATTCGGTTTTTAATTTTTTTTTATTTGACTTACAATGGGAGGGGTTTGAACCCCCTAAACCCCTCCCTTACCTACGTGCCGGATCTTAAGTTATAGAATCGTAATAGAATCACCCCTAAAAGCATAACATACTTAAAACTGACTTTTAACTGATTTAAAAAGACGTTTTATGTCATTTTTTTTTGTCACACTTTACGAAATGCTTTTACACACCTTACGAAATGCTTTAACCCGTGTTCTTTCAAAATAAAAATATTAGCAAATCAAAGGAAACAATTGTTATTTCCTGTACACTTAGGCCCATTCTACACGAACAAGTAAAACGCGCCCGCGCTTCTCTGTCGGTGATTCGATAAACCATACCACATGGTACGATTTCTCGAATCACCGGCAACCGCACGCGCGTTTTATTCGTTCATGTAAAATGAGTCTCAGAATAAAAAAAAGATCAGTTTATACTTTTCGCAGGCACAAAACACTGATAAAAATGCATTCTGATATTTAAGTGAAACAGACGCATGTTTTATGCTCCGATTGAATATTTCGTCAAACTGAAGAAATTCATTGTTTAACGAAATTTATTTCGCCAAAAACGAGGACGATTTAAATAGTATAATAAATCAATATCGACGAACTTACTCGAACCGAGAACCTAACATTCTAGAGTTCAATACTCTATCCACTTGACCACGAATGCTCGTTTGAATTCTGGCAATATAAGTGTAAGAACCAAATGGCTGATCACCCAGAAAAGGGCCGAAAAGGAATCTGAGTAAAAATAACTTTCCTTCAAAATGTGAGGATTCTTGTTTCGTCAAAAGTCACGTGATTCAATGACGAAACGATTGTCAAATATAACGAAAGTAACCTTGACAAACGCAGTAGAATCCTCAAAAATGAAAGTGTTAATTCTGAGAGTGAATATTGCGACTTACTGACATGTCGACTTTAAACTCCACCTAAAATAGTTCAGTTTATGAATATAAACTATACTATTTGTTCATAAACTTCTATACAATTTTAAGATAAAATACAAATTTACAGTAAATGCTTCCCCTTACCTTTCTCCAGGAACGGTACGTGGTCATCTTGAACACTGCCCAATAGTTTTTGGCTTTTAAAATATTTATTACTACCCAGGGCTGCACTTGCTTCCAATAAGTGGAGAGCATTCAGTCGCAATTCTGAAATATTCGACGAAATTCAGAATAAGAAGCATTTCATCAAACGAATTCAAGATATTCAATAGGATGTTTTGTTTTATTTAATTACCTGCAAAATGGTAACAAAACATAAATAAATAATTGATCGGAATACGAACTAATTATCTATTCTTGACAGAATGTGCTGTTGTATACTTGGATTTCTTGTTCTCCTCAATTGTTAAATTTATAAAAATTCTCCATTTTACAAAAAATTCCAAATACAACTTAAAAGTTACACATAAAAAAAATATTTAAAAAGCATGAACTACTTTTATAATCCATTGAAAATGAAGGCCGTTGTATCATTGAACTGGAATCGTTACCCTTTTTGAAATTGCAAATATTGCTTGATCGCTGGCGGATTAATTTTTATACAAATATAATTTAAAGATTGAATGACATTTACATCGCAACTTTTTAGTTTGCAAAGATTCGTTAGGTTTAAATTGACTATTATATTTAAAATTTATATTCCCCATTTTTAAAATTTTATGTGACATTCCAACTTTTCAAAATATATGCTAGTTTAAAGCTTATTTTAAACATATGAAAGGCTTTTCATCTTAGAAAAAAAATTAGGGTTAACAAAATATATATTTTTGATTAATATGTAAATATTTTACAAAATTAAACTATATAAATTTTGTAATTATTCCTATGTATTCAAACTAATTTTCCACTGACTCACCAAAATTATCGTTATTTATTATTTCATACATATTTTATTGATATATTTTGATAGCTGTAAATGAACATTAGAAAGCAGTAGCAAAATGAATGAAGACTTAGTTATTCCATGAATCCTTTTCACATATGCAATATCCATGTGCGTAATATAAACACATATTTTAAAAAGATGTCCTAAAAATAATAATTACCGATTTCCACAAATTTTGAATAAAGTTGGTGAGTTTCGGAAAAGTAACTATAAAAAGTAGGGTTTGCACTTCCAATCAGATCTAAAAGCACCATGACATCCTGAAAATAATTTAAATCGTTTAAAAAAAACGACTGGAAAAACATGACTTATTATAACGGACAGTCTATCTCGTTTCTTAATTGTGGGCAGTGTTATAGCTTTGAAATAGACAGTCAATTTTGTGTTGATAATATAAAAAAAACACAATCAAATTGATTTGAGAAACATTATTAGACATAGACGACTCCAACGGCCAGGGCCACCCTTAGCAGTCGCGGGGCCCTGTGCAAACATAGTAGCGGGGCCCCTTTTTACCCTCCACACAAACTTATGATAAGTTTCAATAAAACTTATTATGGAACGTATGAATAATTTTGTCAGATTTTTGTTTATTACAAGCGTAGTTACAAATGTTTGATATTACATTTCATTTGCATGTATTATTTATTAGATAACTTTGTTAGGTAAAAATTCTGAATTTTTTTAATTGAAAATTAAAAATAAGGCTGATTTAATAATAACCAAAGGAAGCAACATTGATGTCTGACGTGCTATGTGTCGTGGAGTTATAGTGTCAGAATGGATCACCTTAAAACCGTAACAATATGTTTGGTACTCCATTTAGTTGATTTTAAAGACGTAGTAAGTAAAAAAATGCGTAAGACAGTAATTTTAATTGTAAAATTCTTATTTTAAGCATATTTCTGTCGCACACCCGTAGGGACGGCCCTGCCAACGCCTATTGAGATTTTTTTTTTTTTTTTCCAAAAAATCAAAATATGCCAAAATTAAATAAATTTCTACAAAATGTTTTCTAAAAAATATTCACAGTTTAAGTGGAATGTTGCTGATATAGAATTTAATCGAGTTTAATAAGACAAATAAAAAGTTAAGAAATTGTAGTAAAAAACAAATATCATTTCGTGACGATTTTTTTTTGTGGCAGGTACGAATAAAAAAAATATAACAGAAAAATAAAAATATTTGCTTAAAAAGTAAAATTGTGTCTGGCGTTTTCCTCTTCGAGTATCGACTTAAATTTTTGATTTCCTATTGGGCAATCGCCATTTTCTGATCAAATGCTCTCGGTCGTAGATTTTGCTTTGAATAGACCTGCATAGCTAAGTGATTAGGAAATAGCATCAACTCTTTTGAAACATACCATTCTATCCAAGTACGATGCATAGCCCTTGTTTGCACAATGTGTGACCCCGTTCAAACCACGAGGGAATGGCGGCCTTCTATTCCATAGCGCTGCTAAATGCCTGGACCCATATAAAGAATCCGTTTTGCTCCATTCTTGAAAAGCTTCTTCGCCATCAAAGAATATGAATTGCAGAGTCAGTTCATTGTCCTGCAGATATCAACTGTTACATTTCATTGGGTCAAAACAGTAAAACTATATTTTTCTAGTGATAAATGCATTTTTGTATACCTACAATTTTAAATAAAACCATTTAAACTACTTAGTGTTAATTTTAATTAAAAAACTCATTTGTTTTACCAAAGTAGCTATAAATAATTATCTAAGTGCTGTTTAGAGATAGAAATTATTAAAACATGCCCTTCTACTTTTTAAAAAAACGGTTTTTTTTGCACGGTCAGAAGGATTTTACTTGAATCGTTATTTCAGCAGATAATATATAGAAATCAGAATTGATCGCCAACAAAAACTTTCCAACCAAAAGAAGCAGAGCATGACTCCTTGAGCCCTCTTTGCTTTGCATTATTTAAATATTTTTGCATCCATCTGCACTTATAGTTTCCCATCAAACAAGACCAACTTTGTATCAATCATGCTATTTGTCACGGAGTTACTGCATCGAAATGGATCGCCTTAAATGTGTAGTAACATAGTATTTTTATCCTGATATTCACATGTCATAGGCGTAAGAAAGAGATGGACTTAGGGGGCTAAATCCTCCCCCCCCCCCACACACACATACACATAGAATTTAAAGTCAAAATTTTCTACCAATATGTCAAATAAGATCTGAATCACAAAACATTTTCATACAATTTATGAAAGTTATAGTCATACTAGTTTTAGATAATAACAAAATTGTTAATTTCTTAAGAAATTTAGGCAATTAACAAATTATTGATAATTAACAACTCATTCCTAATTAATGACTAATTGCTAATTAGTATAACTGCTAAAGCGTTATTTTTTATATTGGTAAATATTTTGTGAATGGAATTATAGTTGAGCCTCCCTCCCATAATTTTTTTAATTGCAACTCCACTGCAGCTGATTTTATAGGTGCTTCACGTCAAAATACAGTAAATATGTAAAATCACACCCACCTTTTCCTTCCTGTCTTTCAATGAAGAGTCCAACCTTCTTGCTGCGTGCATCATCATGGAGCACGGGACTGCAGAATCCACGGCACCCACGAAAGTGTAATTCTGCATGTATTTTGAATCGTAGTGGCAGGCGATCGTGAGGTGTCTGCAGGCGCTGGGGTTTAAAGTGGCCACTATGTTCGTGAAGGGCTTCTTCCCGTGCGGGGTATTGTCCTCGAAGGAATCCTCTTCAACTGTCCAGCCTAAATTTCCCAACTCTGACTTGATGTACTAGAATCGAAGGAATTAGGTTATGCAGGTCCCGATTTAGACTTCGAAGTAAGAAGCCCGTCTTTAACGTTGCATCGCTCGCTTTGCGTTTGAGAGATACAATCCAAGGCGAATCGAATTGGAGGTGAGACAAAATTGGTTTAGTTTGGTTAATTAACGTTCGGAGCCTATCTCGAACGAAAGACCCGGAAGCAATGCCTCGTATTTTTGAACCATGGCCAGATGACGAGGACAACCCCTGAGCTGACACCCGACGCAACCTAAATAGGCGTCAGGACATTGGACCAGATTTATCATGCACCAGTCTCGTATGCATACACGCCAGTATAATTTGTTGGATGTTTTAGACGATTTTCTAGTATTTTTTTTGTAGCGACACCGGCAACCCTCCGATCGCAAGATCTTTTACTTTTCTTTGTCTAGCCCACCGCACGGGCTCGAACTAGCAATCCTCTGATTACCAGCTGAGCGCCTTAATTCACTAAGCAATTGGGGGCCCGGGGATGAAATCGGAAAAATAAGGACTGAGGTAACGTATTCTTGTTAGGGGTCGTCCACTTATTACGCCACTCATAGCGATTTAATCCGCTTTTGCTTTTTTTCATTAAACCCTGCCAAGGACCAGAACACATTCGACTAGAGTATAATAGGAAACGATCATCTTAACACATACAAATATTTACATATTGCCCAGCAGAAAGCTATTGTTTAATTTTCATAAATCTTTTCACTGGAGGTAAATCATTTTTTTATTTTTACTTTCCCGAGCGGTACAATAACATAAAGGAAAATAAACCAATAACCCACTCAAACCTCCGGTCACCCTTTTCTCTGTTTGAGTCCAATCATCGGGTCGATTCGATCCACTGTTAGTTCTTGCGAGCCTCTCATTCGTAATAAGTGACGGTCCCTAATATTGAGTCCAGTAAGTATCTTTTCAATTCATCTTGCCTCTAATTCGATTCACTTTGCATTTAGAAGCGCGAGCGGTGAAGGGTTAAATAGAAAATCGTTTGGTTATTACAATACTCATCTGTCGAATCGAAAAATTATATTTATCCACTGATGGTCATAGACGTGATATTACTCCAGGAATCTGCAGTTTTTATAGCAGTAGTATATAATCAATTTTTAAATTAAAAAAAATTATATTTTACAATATTTATATTTATCAAATTTAGTGGCTAAGGGTGCATATATAAGGACTATCTCTTTAAAATTTATTAAATTTTTTAAAGCATATATATAGAAAATTGTGTACAAAGAAAATAATTATTTAAAAATCGAAACAGAGAAAACAATTTTACAGTTACAAAAATCGTTAAGATGAATGGACAAACTTCCATTTCAGCTTTAAAATACGAAAAATGAAAATACCCAGATATTAACTTCAAAGTGGTTAATTCAGTGTTAATAGTAGCATAATAATTTACTTTAATTACGGTTGTAGAACGGTAATCAAAAAAATATAATTTAGTTACCTGTTGAACTTGTTTATTCCCAACTGTTCCCGGATGTCTTGGTACTAGTATGTTATCCAAGGTGTCATTGAAATAATCATAATCAGTAATAGTTGTGATTGCAATCTTTATTAAATCACAATCTTCTTGGAGTCTTGTTGAAGTGTGATGCCACTAAAAAGAAACAAGATTGCGTCGCAATCGGAATATTGAACTAGTTTCTAATTTGGCAGCATAAGATTTTATGAATCTCATAAGTTTCATTATCCGGTTAAAATGAAAATAAAATTGTTATTTCATGTTATTTTATCAACTTAATTAATGTTACAACTAATTAACGTTAGTTTCTAAATTTTTAATTTAATATAAACATAATTCCTTTTTTTTTATTTTCATTATAAAATAATATCATAATTTACTATAAGAACGTTCGTGACTAAGTTATAGAACGTTTTCTATGAAACTAAGTCTAAAACATATTAGCGCAAAACGAATTGCATTAATTCTTTTTACTTGTTATAATTATATCGAATAAAATATTAGATTGCTGGAATAAGATTTTTTTTTTAAAATAAGTACATTTATTTAGACTATTTTAAAGTGAAATACTTTAAGTAAAATCATAAATCGGGAAAAGTTTATTTTAATGTAAACTAAAGAAAATCTTACTTTGGG
This sequence comes from Troglohyphantes excavatus, assembly GCA_963932185.1. Taxonomy (NCBI): domain Eukaryota; kingdom Metazoa; phylum Arthropoda; class Arachnida; order Araneae; family Linyphiidae; genus Troglohyphantes; species Troglohyphantes excavatus. The sequence goes on from OZ010673.1 coordinate 39,845,174, forward strand.
TTCAATCCAATTCACGCTTCCTACTATAATACTGAACAATGGTAAACTTATAATTAACAGCAATAATAACAAATTAGGTATCATTAAAGGTTGCGTTAGGCTAAACATATTTGCTCAAACAAATTAACACAAATTCAATCCAAGCAATTACAATTAAACGTGCAATACTTCATTATGAAATGATCCAGAGATGTTGACATGGAAGCATGATTAAGAACTATACAACCGTATGCTATCTATGAAAGTTCATTTAAAAGCTGACTAACTGTGAAAACTTCGACAAATATGTTAGTTGATGAATATTTACGCAATGAAAAACGCAAATCATGTCTGTCATTGTTAAAGTGCTTAGTGGTTCCAGTTTCAGCAATGGTTCGGATTTCAAAAGGTATTCCTTGTATAGTTGGGAAGTCAATTTTTTGTATTGTATACGTCAGATAGGGATATTTTTAAAATTGACATGAGTTTATAAATAGGATGCACAAACGACTTTTGTTTTTGCGCGAAACGATTTTAAAATCGCAGCTACTTGAGGTATCAGGACGCGTTTAGGGGGACTCATTCCGTTACTAGAACTCCGTGGCAAATAGCACGATTGACAAATTTGGTCTCGTTCTATAGAAAATTAGACAAACCACGGGGTGGCGCGCAGTGTCAGACTGAACATTCGAGCATGAATGGACTGTAGTAGAGCGAATATGACGTTTTAATCGTGAAACCAACATCTCAGACCGAATGGCCTCAGACACGTGACTTCTTTACAATATTATGGATTAAAAAATACTCGCGATTGGCTGATGAATTGGGAAATGTGTAACAGTGAAAATTTATGAATGGAATGACGTAATTAACCACGTGTCTGAGGCCATACATGTTGGCCTCACTTTGATATTAGCGAGATTATAACATTATGTTTTCTCTACTATGAAGGATCCATGCTCGAAGGACTGAACAGCTTGTTTAGCGACCAAGCCCTATTTCTATAATCTAATGAAATTACTTTTTGCATAAAACCATTCTGACTGTACTTGTTTTTTAATCAAATAAGACTATAAATATTATAATTAAGAAACCCAAATGTAAAATCAACTCTTTTTTTTTTTTTAAAAGAAACATATTTTAAAACTATCAATTTCTTTATCTCTTTTTGGTCTCAATTCTAACAATATCATGCAGGTCCACAAAATTTTATTTACTACTGAAACGCAAAAAAGTCACAAAGATGCAACAATGAAAAATGCGTGCGGTTATATCCAATGACATCAATGTAGATGTCTAAGAAAGAATAGAGCGAACCCTAAATGAGGGTTATAAGTGATTAAGTTTTTCCGTAGTAATCACTATATTTTGAACTTTGAATTTCAATATTTTTGTTCTTATGTTAAAGTCGGTATTTTATTCGCGTTTGATTTACCACAACTAGAATGCATGGAACTAGAGTAGTGTTCATTTCGGTTTTATTAAATTAAATAGTTAGTACCAATACAAAACATTCTGTAAATCTTCAGGGTATTCACATCCTAAACTGAACAGAACTATCACTGTTTGATAAATGTAATTTTTTTCTAAACATTTGGAAAATAATATTTTGTTCACTAAAACTAGCAAATACTCTTAACAACAAATGAATTAAACTTTAAATTCTTCACAGCCGTTGAACATTTTAATTGGAATTGTCCAGAGAACCAAATCCACATGATCTCTATTACACTGGATGACGGTCATTCTGATAGCCAGGGTCTATTATAAGGGGCAGTCGTGGTTTAATTGGGCAATCGTAAACTAAAAATGGGCAGTCATAAAGTTCAACAAATTGGAATAAAAAATATATAAATTAATAAAACTTGATTAAATCAATTTGGAATAATTAATGGGATATAAACTTGATTAAAGGAATCTGAATTTTTTTCGACCTCATAAAATTTTCTAAATAGATTGGTTAAACATTAGTTACTGTTTGCTATCCATTAGATTCGCTTTGCGTAAGACAGACAATTTCGATGCCTATTCAACAATACTTCATTTTGAAAAACTTACTTTAAAAACTTAGAAAAACTTGCGCATATAATAAAATATCAACGAAGTGTAATTTTTTATTTCCTAGATATTCGAAATTTGTACAAAATGGTCATAGTGGAAAATGGGTTGGATAAATCGGTACAATACAGAGGTCAAATCGGGTTTTATCCAACAGAACCACGTCGTTGGCACAAGTCACATAGTTTTACGCAAACAAAGTATTGTATTTTTGAAACAGTTTTTTTTTAATTTTGGATTCTAAAAATCGTTTGCACTAGAATAAAATGACGTCAGAAATCATTAAATTTCAATAAACTTCTAATCATACAGTTTCAAATACATAAGAATATTCACCGACAACATTCAAATCTTGTTAGGTGTCATGACGTTTTAAAAAAAAATCTTTAAAATTCTTTAATTATTTTCATTTAATTTAAATTGTTCAAATAAAATAAACTTAGATTTATCGTTTTCATGATTTGTCCTACATTCAATAATGATAGCTGCTTCGAAGATATGTTTGAATAAATAATCTGAATTATGTTTATAATACATGGAATACAAAAATATATATAAAGGGTTTTAAATATTCAGTTCTTTACAATAAAAATTACACAATACAAAATATCACCAACAAATCAAATACAAAAAAGTGCATTTTATTTTAAAGTTACATTAACATCCAGTGGAATATGATTGTTCTTAAATGCAGCATGTTGAAATTGATTCGAAAATGCTAAATAAATAAATAAATACAATGGTGTGTACACAACAGTTTATGGACTTTGACAAAAGTGTAGCGAGGGTAAATGGCATGGCATACTTCAACTGTACAAAATATTTTAAAATCTCGAAAAAAGGAGCTCGTATTTCTTGTAGTTCCAATATGACAAGTTTTCCTTTCTATCAAATGGCAATGAGTTTATTTTCACACACACACAAAAAAAAAATTGTTCGATGTTCATAAACTCATTTTTATCTTCATTGGAATGCTTCATACACCTACATTGTTGTATTATTCCTGTAAAAGGAAATAAATTAGTTTTAATAAGAATTTCATATACTACTTATGAGGATGAAGTGCATGGCGTTGCCTGGGGACAAATTTTAGTTCAATTGACGATATATTGATACATTTAGTGAATTTTTTTATTAATTAGGCAATTTTTTTTATTTGGCGACATTTTTATTCATTTGGCAACATTTAACCATATATTGGCGACATTTAGCAGTATATTAAAGATATTTCCGCATCAGCCAATTAGAATGCATTGCTTATCCATCCTCATAGCTAACTATGCAAGATATGTTACATTGTGACAACGTTGAAATATTCCATTGTTACAGTTTTGCATTATTATAAATAGGTTTTATTAAGAAGTCAATGGGGTTAAGCTAATTAAGGGGTGGAAAAAAGAGATGGGAGTGGTTGTTCGAAATTTCATGTAGACAGTGACTTTCCCCTTACTTCGAAGGTCAAGAGTTCAAAATTTCTTCAATATCGGAATAAAACTGTAGAATTGTATAAAACCATATAAAGACTCTTCTTTATATATAGAGAAATTTCTATATAAATTAGTACAATGCTTTAAATATGAATTCTTTTAATTCTCAAAACTCTCAATTTATGAATTAGGATTCACAATATAATGACCGCTCACTGAACCAATACGACTGGTCGTTTGAACGAAAAGTCGTTAGTAACGATTAAAAAATTAAAAACTAATTAAACGATTACGATGTTATGAGGTAATTGTTATAAAGGAAGGATTCGATATAATGAGGGGGTCCGTGTAAAGAGAGAATATATTAAAGCTATATTGTTATAAAGTTAGTTTAATGTACCCCCGTGAAACCAGGGGTACATTCCATAACTCTGACGAGGGGCGTAAACCGAGTAACCACACGCCCCAGTAGGCGACCTCATGAGGGCGTAATCATAGCAAACAGGAACATTTTAAAATTCTCTCAGAATCAGGCCCTTTTAGTTACCAGCAGCCTCCTTTTATTTTCCTTTCTACCATATATCACTAGCCTATATTTTATACCAATGCGCAAGACGTCGATTTGCATAAGCCAATCATTAACTACCAAATTGCAATAGCTTGCCCCTAATTTAACCAAGCCCAGTGCCCAATGGACCAATCTCCCGGAACACCACACCAAAATGAAATTATATTTTAGTTTTCGCAATTTGCGACACTCCACATTTAAATATGGTTGTATTTAAGAAAAGCTTAAGCAAGTAAAAGTTTGAATTGATTGGTAAACTGAGCCTCTAAGAATTATTTAGATTGTACGCAACCTATTGTTAATTATTGTTCAATACAGGAATGTGCTTAAATATTTTTCATAAAAATTTAAATGTGATTAAAAAGAGGGCAAAACATCTTTCCAAGAATGAAGATGCTTTGATTTTTCAGACTTGCCAGTTGGTTTCAGCAATAAGACACGGAAAACGTTTCTTAAATAAGTTAATTTAAAAATGTAAAGTAAAACCTTTTTTTTTATATCTATGAGGATACACTATAACGCGCTTTTAAGAGGATTTATATGAGGTACTATAACTCCGTGACAAATAGCACGATTGGCTAAAATAGGTCTCATTTTGTCAGAAATTAGGTGCCAATCAGCGTAAAATCTTGAAATAAAACGAAAGACGTACGTGGCGTGGATAAGGACTCACAGCTTCAGACGTTTCTAATTTCTACAACCTGCTGAAGACGTTTCACGTAAAACTCTTCTGGCAGTGTTCCGATACAGTCATACCCGATATTTTTGTTCGAAAAATTTATCAGAATATCTAATATACTCCATATTAAAAAAAATATATTCGTAATAAATTCTCATGTATTATCGCAAACGATTAAGAATTTATTTATAAAAAGACAAAACTACAAACCGATTTTGTATTTTGTCATTTATTTAATGCTAGGCTTAAATATGACTGTCAAAGGACAGGCAAATTAAATTCTTTATTTTAGTGGTGATGTCCGATACACAAAATGAGCGAAAAGTGTGCTACTATTCGAATAAATTAACAAACGAATAGTGTGAAATGTGCCTCAAAATCTTTAGTGAAATAAGAAATTTCACAACTATAATAAATAGAGATAATAAACAAACAGCAGACATATGACTTTTGGGCTACATAAATGTAAATATTTGAGAGGTTTGCGTTATAAAGTGGAGTTGATCTTTCAAAGTCCAGATCTCAAGTGCAATAAATAAGATTTATCAGTAGATCTGTATAATGTATTATGCTAAAATACATATTTTCAGTGCAAAATAACAGTTGATGATTTTAATTGCTCATAACATATTAAAATATAAAAGGGAAAATATTCCCTCAAGAGAGAAATTTTCTAATTCTAAAATAGCACTATCTTAAATTTTATTTTTAAAATTCAAATATTTTTTAATACCGCGATTCTGTAATAAAAATACTCCCTTTTTTTTGCTCTTTATCATTCAAATCTGTTTGAATATAGCAGACTGCTTTTCAAACTTATAAAAATGGAATATTTTATAAACAGTTTCTTTCTATATTTCCCTACGAGTTTAAATGACTTCTAAGATAAAAAAAAAAGGGGGTTAATTATTTTTTTATCTTTATGTGAAAAAATATATTAAAATCTCAAAACGACTAATATTAGAATAATAAAATTTGACATAGAAAATAATAGTGCACATGCAACGTAACAGCAAATTGTCTATGCTAAATTCCAACTATCAAAAATGGCATGTCATTTTTGGCTATTGGCTATTACTTAAAAGACAGCTCTAATGATTTTGTTTAAAATCTTTAAGACATATCTTATGTATTACTATTATTGAGACATCAATGGAATTTATAAAGAAATTTTCGAACAGCAAAACAGTTTTAACCAATTGAAAGCAAGCAGAAGATTCAAAGAAATTCCGCGCAACTATGAAAGGTTACAAATATGTAAACAAAAACAGTTGTAACTTTCTTTCGCATGGACTTTCAATGTAAAGATAATGGAAAATAGTGTGATGCCTGAATACCAAATGTTTCTGAAAATGTTCCGTTATACTTTTTGAAAAGAATGTCCAAGAGTTCCTAGAAGAGGTGAATGAACGCGTTACTATGACAACTCACTATTCATCATCTCTGTAGAAATTGTTGAAAAGAGAACACGGCCAAAGAGTTTGGTTACGAGATTATTTCCTTGAAAATAAGTATTAAGAACGAAAAACAATGGCTGACAGTAGCGGTTTGAGTATAAGACCGAAGAGGCAAAGGCACATTTTGGATCCTGACCTTACTAATTTTTACTTTTTTTAATATATATAATTTAAAGGAAAAATTTTAAAGTTTTATTCAAATACAATTTGGAATAGTTAAATGAACTTTTTTCTAATATTTAAATAACAAACAATATTATTTTCACTTAAGGATCGCATAATAAAAAACATATAAATATATTCCAGCTCTGAACTACACACCTTTAATGGAATTACGGATGTTATAACACACATTTCAGCTGGTTCAACGAACAACACACCTTCAACAAAAAAGTTTGATAAACGACTGGCTGATGCAACACGGAAAGCGATTCAACCAAGCGACCAAACGTTGTACTAATTCAGTGCAAAAACAAGACGGCTCCTGGAGCTGTACGTTTCTTGCACCGTATGAGATAACAATACAGCTCTTTTTCTTTATATCTCTATAGCCATTGCTTATAGCTGTCTAGTTCTTGCACCAATCGATATTTTTTTTCTTTATTGGTACACGAGTGGAGTGCCACAGGGTCTTAGGTCCACTTTTATTTATTATTTTTATTGATGATATTAGTTGGGAGATTGGAAGCAAGGTCAGCATCTTTGCAGATGATTTAAAAATTATGGGGACTGGGAATTCTGGGGAACAAATAGAGCAATTACAAGGTGATTTAAATTATGGGGACTGGGAATTCTGGGGAACAAATAGAGCAATTACAAGGTGATTTAAATTATGGGGACTGGGAATTCTGGGGAACAAATAGAGCAATTACAAGGTGATTTAACAAAAATATCAGAATGGGCTGTTAAATAGGGTATGTCTTTTAATATCACTAAATGTCAAGTGTTGCACATGGGTATCAAAAATAGTAAGGCTGCATATGTTTTACAGGGTGCAGAAATCAAAAATAGCGAGATTGTAAGTGGTCTGGGTGTATTAGTAAATGAGGATTTTAAAATGAGTCATCAATGTACAGTGGCTAGCAAAAAAGCTAATATAATGTTGGGGTACATCAGAAAAAGTGTTTCATCAAAATCTAAGGATATTATCTTGCCACTGTACAGAGGTTTAGTAAGGCCACATCTTGAGTATGCTGTGCAGTTCTGGTCACCATATCTTAAAAAATACATTGAATTGTTAGAGAAAATTCAGCACAGGGCTACTAAAATTGTTCAAGGGTTTTCAGGCAAGAATTATGAAGATAGATTAAGAAATTTGAATATGTATACTCTGGAAGAGAGAAGGGTTAGGGGAGATTTGATTCAACTATTCAAATTTATCAAACAAGGAGATGTGGAGGGTTTAGATTTTAATATGAGTGATAGAACGAGAGGTCATGGGTTTAAGTTAAACAAATCTCATTTTAATCGGGAAGGGAGAAAACACTATTTCTATAATAGGGTAATAGACAAATGGAACAACTTGCCAGTGAATATTGTTAATTGTAAAGGAGTAACGGATTTTAAGAAGAAGTTAGATATGCATTGGGGGATAGTTAGGGGGTACTAGATGGACCACCCTTGTTGGGCCTTGAGCCTGTTGTTGGTCGTAAATATTTGCATTTGTATAAGTAAAACGTATAAATCAGAAAAAAGTTAAGCTGTCTGCTTCTTTCGTCCACGTTTTCAATTGTCCTTTGGTGAAAACACTCGGAAAGTTTCTCTCGATATTATCTAGCTAGACAGTGAGAAGCCCTCAAGTAAATTCAGTACTTAACTGCTTAGAACAGCTTTTTGAGTTCTACAATGATTCCAGATGCACTTTAAATATTTTTTTTTTTTTAATTTCCAACTACGCATTGTCTCTATATATCCTGAAAAAATAAATCTGAGTAGAATAATAAACTTGTCAGGAATAAATCAAATAAAACACAATAAAAACGCATCTGTTTGAAGTTGGTTTACTTTGTGGAACATGTCAAATATTCAAATAAAAAAAAAAGCCTTGCGATCCGCTACTCGAAGCAGTAAAGTTTATTTTACCAAATAAATTCAAACAAAATATTTAAATGAGTTTATTTTAAAACTTAAGAATTCGTGTTATTAATAATGTACTTTCCGACTTCTATAAAATAACAAGGTTCACGGACGGTTCAAGGAAATACGGTTATACACGCAGTTCTCAGAAACAGATAATTTTTCAAATGAGATGATATCAACAAGCGTATTTTTCATACTCTCTCCATACTTCACACTGCTGCTAAAAAAAGGACACAATTCCGATGATTTGATTTAATACTGTGCTAATATTTTCATTTAAAGTTTTTTTATGTAAAAAAACAGTGTATATAGGTGAAAAAATTCTTTTGACGTGAGCTTACAGGCGGCAACGTGGGTTATCCGGATAGCAACACCATGCCTAATTTTTTTGCTGAACCATTCCGACACTTTAACTCCGTGACAAACAGCTCGATTGACGTAATTGGTCTCGTTTGATAGGAAATCAGTCGATACATTTAAAGTTTTGAAATAAAGCAAAGCACTACGGGACGTGAATGAGGGCTCATTGTGTCAGACGCAACAACTTGTTAATTTTCTTGATTCTTCGGGATTCCATACACTTCCGATATATTGGTTTAGGGTCAAATTTAGACTAGGACCTTGACTAGGATCAAATTTAGACTAGGATCAAATTTAGACTAGGATCAAATTTAGACTAGGATCAAATTTAGACTAGGATCAAATTTAGACTAGGATCTTGACTAGGATCAAATTTAGACTAGGATCTTGACTAGGATCAAATTTAGACTAGGATCTTGACTAGGATCAAATTTGGACTAAGATCTTGACTAGGATCAAATTTAGACTAGCAACTTGACTAGGATCAAATTTAGATTAGGATCTTGACTAGGATCAATAAGTTAGTTAGAATTGGCGGAAATTGGATAATTAATTTGCAGTTCTTAACTCAATTGTAATAGCAGCAAAATGTATAAATGCATTCAAATTAATTCCGGATTTAAATATCTTTATTGGCACAGTATGGCCGAAACTGGCCCTTGTGCCATAAAAAATCAACCAACCAACCTAAATATCTTTAAAAGTACATTAAACTTAACTTTCTAAAACAATATACAGCATCTTTTTCGAAAGCGCATTATAAGAATTTGCCCTTTTTATATTTTACGAAATTATTTAAATATCAATAATTTACTGTTCTGCTATTGCATTATTTACAGGGCCCCGACTTGCATCATTCGGGGCCCAAAGCACATCGTGAATTTGAGGGCTTCCTAACACGCAAAGTAATAACTTATGTTTAAAGTGCATAAATTGCACTTGATCTGAAATTAGAATAGTATGCACTATGCACTAAAGGCATTAACAATATCTATATATACAAATATATAAACAAAATAAAGGGGTTATTTCATAACTTTAAAAGTTTTATTATACTAGGTAAAACAGGTTCTGTTTTCTAAAGAATCAATCAAGCTTTATTAATATATGCACTGCAAAAAAAGGTACTTAAATATGAATACCTGAACTTACTCGTGTTTTTTAGTACAATTGCATCGTATATGAGCGATAATGTACTCAAATTTAAGTAACCGTACTTCCTCAAAAAAGAGCAGTGTGATTTAATATTGCTAATCTCAGCTTCTGTTCAAGCCATCTTTAACAACGCGGCCCGACAAACTTAAAATAGTTGTACAGTAGACGGTTTTCCACATTACTTGATGTCGATTACTTTAAATGGAAACTGAGTTATTACATCTCAATTATCTTACTTCCCCTTCTTTTGTCAGACCTTTTTAATATTTCTTTTGCTTATACTTCTTCACGTTCCCCTGGTAGTACAACGGATAAGGCACTGGACTGCGGTGCATGATAATCTGGGTTCAATTCCCGGTTGTAGTTGTTAATATTTATTGAAAGTGGTTTATGAAGGCAGCATATGCAGACAAGCATCTATTCTTTTCATTTTTACTCATTGTACTCATGATTGAGTACATGTCTTTTTCCAAATTGAAACTTTTGTATCGGAGCATTGAATGTACTCAAAAATGAGTAAATTTTACGTATTTTCAAGTACCCATTTTTAACGGTGTATATACAGAAAATGAAGCCCAGATAAATCTAACTATTTCAAATTCAGATTCGCCCAATGAAAACCTCAGATGACGAGGTTTCAGTATTTTAAAATACGGGTTACTCAACATGGTATTCCCCAAATTAAGCGAATTCCGGAGCCCTAAGCATGTGCTTTGTTTGCTTGTACGAAAATCAGGCTCCGATTATTTCAATTATTCTCGAATGTAATTAAATAGTAGCTAGCGCAAATCAAACCCGATTTTTAGTATTTTGTTTGTTCATACCTGGTGTCTTTGTGCACTGATCGACGGTCTCGTAAATGATATTCTAATTCATTAAACCATTGTGATCTTCGAGCATGGATCCTTCATAGTAGAGAAAACATAATGTTATAATCTCGTTAACATCAAAGTGAGGCCAACGTGTATGGCCTCACACACGTGGTTAATTACGTCATTCTATTCATAAATTTTTACTGTTACACATTTCCCAATTCATCAGCCAATCGCGAGTATTTTTTAATTCATAATTTTGAAAAGAAGTCACGTGTCTGAGGTCATTCGGTCTGAGATGTTGGTTTCACGATTATGACGTCGTATTCGCAGAGACTGATTTACGGCAGGGCATTCGGGGCACTTGCCCAGGGTCCCCATTTTAAGGGGGCCCCCACAAATGCTTATAAAGCTTTAAAAATTGTAAAAAGTTAAGTAAGTTTGCTAACTAATCATGTTTTTTTTTACAAAACAGTATTTTTTTTTTTAATTTTTCCAAAACTTCTATTATTCTATCCAATTAAATCACTTTCCTGCATGTTCATGGTGCATGTAATCTTTTGCACTGCGTTCGTCATAGGATCTTTGCAAAATTCAATTCATTCGATTAGCATGCTTACTTTCGTCAAATATATGCGTCCCATAAAAACTCATAAGAGCCACAGAGCACAGTTGCTTAATTTGAAACGAAGTGTTTTCATAAATTTAGCAGTTTTATTTTAAGGTCGTCGGGGGGCCCCAAAATGTTCTTTTGCCCTGGGCCCCTGAACTTCTAAGTCGGTCCCTGCGTATTCGCTCTACTACAGTCCATTCATGCTCGAAGATTGTGATCGAGAAGGAAAGTTCCAATTGCGGCCCACGGCAACCTTTTGTCTGGGCGATAAACAATTGTGTTCTTCTTAGAGAATATGGTAACCCGGCTCCCTTTGGCCGCAATTGGGATATTGCCGATCGAGAGATGACGCTTGGACGCCAGTTGGTTTGATGCGCCAATGCGAGCGAAAAAGGCATCGGCCGCAATGGGTCAATAAGAGCTCTTTGATTATTATACAGAACAACGTGAACCGAAAAGCAGTAATTTAAAAATGAATAATTATCATTACAATTATCATAACGGTTTGTTAAAACGATTTATGCTTCTGTAATTAACATGTTTACTCACCAGTTCTTCAGGTTCGATGGTTCTAATCTTGAAAATATCGGAATCGTCTAATCTCTGAAAGTAGAATATGGATTGTCAAAATATAGCTTAAAGATACTTTTAAGAAATAAAAAGGAAGCTTGAAAAAAATATACAACATTGAATCAAAAACACGTTTACACGAAGTTACTAATAAAATGTAAAGTTTAAAAAAAAACTATTAATATATCAAAGTGACGAATAAGAAAATGTTTTATTTCTAAATTTTTTGGCACAGGAAAAACAGCCTTGCATATAAAAAAGAAATAGAGAGTTACCAAAAATTTATACTCTTAAATTATGGTTTTTAAAAATAATCAATTATTGCGGACCATTTTTATAATTTTATAAAAAAATAATTTTGCATGTATGAAGAAAATATTAAATATTTTTAAATATTTATATTGTAAATATTACGATGGATATTTATTTAAATATGAATGTATAGTGGAATGTTTGAAAAACTGCCGATGCGCAACATCAGTGCACAACATTGTCCTTAAATCCGGTTGCCATTGGGACGCAATCGGTATAACTCGACTTTCCATTTCACATAATAAACTATTATTTTTGCTATGCTTTAACTACTTTGTGTGTTGCAAATAAAGCTAAGCTACTTTTTTAATACCCATAAACAGAACCGTCGCACCGGGGGGGGGGGGGAGGGGGGTTTGGCTCTTCCAATAAACTGGAAAACCCTAAAAGATCAGAATTTCAAGTTGTTTTAAAAATCCTCGAGTTGGGAAAATTTATGCCTTAGTAAAATTAATATTATTAGCAAATGAAAGCTAAGGAAGATTAGATATTGCACAATTTGTAAGATTACAATGCAACAAATCAATGCTTGTAAAAGAACTGTTTAATATTACCTAATAATAATACTTAATAAAAGAAGATGAAAAATGCCGATACGTTGGAACTGACGGCACTGAGACATGCACAATTCAGCTTAAAAATCTATGGAGCTACTTAGATACTTGTTTAAAATATAAACGAAGTACTTGGGGGGGGGGGGGGGGGTATTGTTTTATTATGCCAATACAGTTAAATGTGGTACAGCCGCGGAAAAAAAAAACGAACCACCGATGATTATTTCGTTAGTTTTTATAGTAGAGCTAAACTTAATATACCATTTTGTAGCGAATAAAGTCTACTACACATTGATATACAAAAAATTTGCATAGGGGACTATCCTCATATCAAAATCCGCACCAACTTTAAAATTTCCAATAGCAACACCCAATTTTGATTCAATATTTAAAATCTACGACAAAATTTATCGTTGAATATCAATTTGCAAGTCATTTGGTTAAGTAGTTTTTTAATTATGAATATCGAAAGTTTAGAACTCATAATGTTAAATGAATTTCTTAAACTTTTAATCATATCTTTCGAAATAATAATTTTATTAAGCTGAAATTTTTATGCGTGTTACTTCTAAACGACCCAAATAAAATACACTAACTTTCATTACTTATATGTATATTTTTTAATTTTATTTAAATTAGGATATTAATATTCATAAAATTTATTAATAGCAACCATGCTATATTTTGATAGTGATGAATTCAGAAAAACGTTTTATATGCATATCTAAAATTTCATGATTTTCCTCTTTGTAGTGTTTTGGCAATATTATAATGTGCATCAAATGATCATTTAAGGGGCCATACACAAATTTAAAATCTGCAGAACTTAACAGAAATCTACGAATTTTGAGAATTAAAAGCGCTGTGATCGCGTTGGTATAAAATTATAAATTCTTATATAGAGGCGAAGGGTATACAGGAGTGGGGGAATGAATGACCACGGAAAAATAAGAACCACGGCTAACGCCAAAACATTTTCTACCAGCGTACTTTATTTCGAAGTCTCACTAATACTTTGTTCACTGTGGAAGTAGCCCCTCAAATAAGATCGATACATATCGTCTAATATCTCTGCATATAAATGTAGGAAATTAACGAAAATTTGTATTTAGATTATTTTGAGGGCGGGGAACATTTCTGCGCTATCAAAAGTAGGTGTTGCTATTGAAAATTTTAAAGTTGGTGCGGATTCGAGTATGAAGATAGTCCCCTATGCAAATTTTTTGTATATCAATGTATAGTAGACTTTATTTCCTACAAAATGGTATATTAAGTTTAGCTCTACTATAAAAACTAACGAAATAGTCATCGGTGGTTAGTTTTTTTTTTCCGCGGCTGTACAACCAATCAATGACCATCGCCCGACAATTTGTGTAATTGACGGAAAATTTCAAAAAGAGAAGAGGAAACAGAAAAATTGTTATTTATTGTTTTTAACAAACGCACCTGTGCTTTCTTTGGTGGGTGCATTTTGATGAGACTTTCGCCTCTTCTGGCAGATGATATGTGATTTTCCCCATCTGTTTCTGAAACAAAAGTATTTGTTAAGCCATTGTTCTCAAAGGTCAAACTTCACAACTTGAAGTTTTTTTAACAGCTTTAAATTATTTTCATGTTTTAAAAACAACCTTTAAACTGTGTTAGAATTTTACTATTATATTATATTTTTTTTTAGGTACTTCAATTATTGAAACAAATTTTTAAGCACTTTTATGGACAGCAAATTGTTGATTTTTTTTCATTGCTCAAAAAGTGTGGTTATATTTGTGAAGGTCCTATCGTCCGATGACGCTCTGCATTTCTATCAGATCCCCATATCAAACTTTTTTTTTAATAAAAATAAATCAAATATATAATATAGTAGGTTGAAAAATATCTATTAAATCAAGCTTTCCAAAAATAATCATAATTTAGTGCATTATTTATTGCGTTCAAAAAGACAAAGACAGAAAAAAAACTTAATATATATACAGTATCGAAAATGTTATGTATTTTTAAAAATTCAAGAATGAGATTTATTTTAATGCCAATAAAGAGTAAGAATTCTAGTGGAGGTAAAAATTTTATTTCATGTTGAACAGTTAATTTCATATCATTGGGACTCCCATTTGAAACCGCAATTATAATATTTTGAGGTCCTATACTAAACTTACCTCTCTACTTCCTACGTTAATCTTTGAGTACAAATTAACTCACCGCACAAATGCTTCAATTTTGAAGACTACGCGTACTCATTTATGAGTATTATTAATAATAACAACAAAAACCCTACTATATATTTTTTTATACACATTGCAATAGCATGGAAAAGTGTGCTGAAGCCGCTTTTGCTTCATAAAAATCCTAACAGTCATCGACAGCAATAGAACTCAGAACGTTTGTTCAGAGCAATTGAACTATTAAAAATTTTATATAGATTATATTTGACAGAATAGAGCTGTTTTAATTTTGATATAATTTTGCTAAAAAAATTTCAGAAATAGTTAAATATAATTAATTTTTTTACAGAGTTGAATATGAAATCGTTTTTACAATGCAGTTACAATTTACATGTTCCGCCATGTGTACATTTTATAATAATAAAAGAAAGTATTTGTCAATGGACAACTATTCCTCTGCGTATAAAAGGCTGAAAATTTATAAATTTATATATAAGTACTATTTATCATCAAGATGTGAATCTGAGATTCGGATTTTTAAAATTCCATTTAGTTTTTTTAAAAAATAATTTTAACAATTTTAGAAATAGTGACTGAAGAAAAACCTTTGGAAAATATTTCCAAGATCCCGAACGTTCCTTTATGGATTAGCCGTAGCACTTGGGACTTCGGAGCAATAGATCGCGGGTTCGAGTCCCGGCGAGGGCCAATAGTTCCTTTTTTTAATATATACGTCTTAACGGTTTCCCAGAAACGCAAAGAGAGTTTATATAATCATATATATTATTTCTGTAGTAAAGATCTCGTAGACGCAACGGATCTTAACATATGAGGATCAAAAGAAAGAGAATTTCATGAACCAATCCGAATTGTTACTTTCATCTCATAAATATCAACGTTTTTTTAATGCGTTAAAAATAATTTATTTTAACGTTTTTTTTTTTAAACAAGCCGTTGACAACATAGAGTAATGATACAAATAGAGGAAATAAAATGCTGATTACCGTGTGTCCATCATTGAAACCACGTGATATATGGAAATGCCAATTTATTCATGCGCCAATATTACTTGGCAGGCCTTGGCGACTTTAAGAACTAAACGAGATCGAAGTATTGTAATATGGTTTTGTGTTTAATTTTGTATTTAAATATAGTTTTTTTTTGAACGAGTGGCACAATTTAAGGGAGTTTAACAGATACATTAAGGAGATTTTTCTTACTTTGTAGTTTTGAAATAATTGCATTACGTTTTTATGTAAAAAAAATTACCATAAGCGAAGTTCTTTCAATTGTTATTTTGTATACTTCAATGAGAAAATACGAAAAATAAAACCTGAGAAATATAAAGAGTTTCGCTTCTTCGAGTATTGAACGCAAACAAAATGATATTTTCGTTTCGTTAATGAAGAGGAAATATTTAGCGTATATTGTTTGAAAATAAGTAAATACCTACATATATGTTAAAAAGTTGAATACGGATAGAACTCCTTATCACCAAAAAAGAAGAAAGTTCACCAAATTTGAAACTCCTGCAGATGTCTGAACGCCAAATGTGGCAGCGCTATAACCACGTGATGTGGGTTTTTCTTTTCAATGTTGACACCGCGACCTTACGAGAGTCTGGTATTGAAGGCGCTCTCTATTTAATATTACAACTCTCTGCTTTTTACATCACAAGCTGAAGGCCGAAGTTGCGGAAGAAGGCGAAATCATAACTTCTATGGATCACGATACACTCAAATACTGAAATTGTGCTTGAGTTTGTGACGTAAAAATCACATGCCATACGATTTTTTTTTATACAGTGGGCGCTGACAATACTATCTTTGCCCTAACAGCTTATACGGGTCATTTTCAAATTCCAGTGTCGTTTACCGTCCGAATAAAAAATATTTCCCTAAAGGTTGTACTTATCTATTCAACTTTTTTCTTTTTTTGTACAGATGTTGCCAAACAGCTGTTATTAAAGAAATACAATATTGGATTATAATATTTAAATAAAAATTATGTATTTAAACAAACATGGTAGGGGAACAAAAAAAAAAGGCTGTCCGAAACAGAAAGTATAATTTGAATTCTGTAATACAATTATTCAAATGCCGGATTATTTTGTGTAGCATCTACAATTGTTTTAAATATTCCGTATTTTGCATTAAAGAAGGTTTTCATAATATTTAAAGATAAATTAAGCTTTTAATATATTTAATTATTTTGTCCAGAAATTTGTGTCATGTCTGTTACCATACACTTTAAAACATATTTTTAAATCAAAATTTACTTTTTCTGAATAGTAAAAAATGTTTATCAATGCAGCAGGATTAAAGAGATAATTACAAGCAGCTATCTTGAATTTCTTGTTGTTAAGGGGGACCCGAGCCCCAAAATCCGGAAAAATTGCTAAATTTTTTTTTCTTCATAAAACGATGCTAAACAAACTTGAGAAGGTGTATACAAAATTTCAAAACAGTAAAAGAAACAGAACATATGTTTTTTTAGATGTTTATATGCCATTTATAATCTTTCTACATACTGTTCGTCTGCAACAATCGTCATTTACTCAAAATATTTTTTTTAAATTCTGGTCACGTTTAAAATGCTAAGGCTTTGTAAATAATTAACTTAAAACTAAACTGTTAATAGTTTTTGAAGCTCTAATATTTGTTTCATAAACGTATGTATAGCTTTTTTAAATTAAGTTATAAATTATTGTTTTACAAATTATTAAACTTAAAAGTTTAAATATATTTTGGGTTTTGAACTTAAAATAAGTTTTTAAAAACAATTAAAACACAAATCTGCAAAAGTCTATACATACGATTGTAGTGTGTACTTTCATGTTATTTAATCAATTAAAAAAATTTAAAAACAATAAAAATTGAAAGAGGAGTAGTGTTTTTAAAAAACGTCTTTTTAAGCTTAAAAAATTCCAAAAATATCAAAAATAATTTTTTTAAACATATTTTTGTTTTTGATTATTGTTCAGAAAAAGACGTTCTAATAATATAAAAAAATTGGTATTTCTGAATTCATTAATAAACAAATTAGGATTTGGGGCTCGGGTCTCCCTTAATAGATGAAGGAGACTTTTTGTAGAAAGTTTTTTTATTAAATGGCATGCCTGTTACCTTAATTTTTTATATAAATGTTTTATATTTTTTTAATTTCTCAACTGATTTATTTAGCTAATAATGTTATTTATCCAATATAAATGTGTTGTTTATGTTTTGGTTTAGATATTCCAAGAAAATAATTCTTCTGCTATGAAATGTCACGTCTGTTACTGGCTTTGGTACTGTTACCGTCTTTGGTAATAGACATGACAATTTGTTGTATTTTTTATAATAAAAATTAATAACAGATATTTTAAAAGAAGAGCTGCATGAGAAAAGCTATAATATAGTTAATAATATTCAGTTTAATGTTTTTAAAATAAAAATACTGTTAAAAAAATGTTTTTTTTTTTTTTATTCTTAATTTTCTGTTTGTCACTGGATTTTGAAAATAATCCATACATGAAAAATTCATAAGTAGACATTTGTATTTTAAACATTATGTGACGTAACATGGGGAAGGTTAGCATGACGGGAATGGGCAAAATAACCCTAAAACTGCCGGGTATAATAAATGAACCAAAGGAAATTTATGGTATAAAAGTTAGAAAATAGATTTTCGAAGAAAGTTATATTAGTTTGTTAGCAAGAACAAAGAACTATCAAGGGGCTAATATTTTATGTCAAGCGAACAGAATACCTCAAAATGAAGCAAACGTTTTTAAAAAAAGGAACCTCTAAAAATATCGAACGCTCAGTTTTGATTGAAAAACAAAGATTAGATCTTAATGTGTTGCTACACGAAAAGATAGGGCTATTTATATGCTCCGATATATCGCTATTATAAAAAGAAACATTTTTCAATCTTCGGAACAATATTTAATAGGTACTTAGCTAATTCTTATTTTCGAGGGATCAATAGAGATAATTTTAGACTAATTGATGGTCGTGATATCCCGTTACTCCAGGTTCATAAATTTCTCAACATTTTTTTTGTAATCGGAAATAGCATTTGTACACTGTAAAAAAATATACTTAAAAATGAGTACCTGAACCTACTCGTTTTTCTTTTTAAGTATAGTTTGAGCAATGGCGTGTTACAAATTTAAGTAATCGTACTTTCTCAAAAATGAGCAATGTGATTTAATATCGCTAATCTCAGTTTCTGTTCAAGCGATCTTAATGAAACCTGACAAAACTTAAAAGAGTAGTTCAAAATATAGTTTTCCGCATTATTTGATGTCGATTGCTTAAACAGAAACTAAGTTATTACAACTCAAATATTTTACTTCCCATTCTTTTGGCATGCCTTATTTTGACATTTCTTCTGTTTAAAACTTCTTAATGTCGCTTAACGGATAAAGCACTGGACTCCTGTGCCGAGGTCCTGTGTGTTCGATTCTAGGTTCCCTTGGTTGGTGGTTGTAAATGTCGATATTTATTGAAAGTGGTTTATGAAGACAGCCTATGTAGACATGCATCTACTCATTTTTCAGCACGTGTCTTTTTCAAAAAGGAAATTTATGTTTTCGGAGCCATTATAAGCATTGAATGTACTCAAAAATGAGTACAGTTTACTTAATTTCGAGTACCTATTTTTAACAGTATAGCTTTCTGACGGAGTAATCCATATTTTCCGCCCATGGATCTACTGTTTTGACAGTGATTCGTATAAATTTATATTCGTAAAAATACTCACAATGTTGAAACCTTTTGTACAAATATAAAGCGGTGTTTTTTTTTAATCTGTCTCCATTGAAATAATTAAAACTTAAATTTTTGAACAGACATGTGAGAAATATAAATCAACCCTTCTAGCAGTGAAAACAACTTTACATGTTCGTTATTTTCTTCGCCACATAGAGAGTTTAGTTATGTTTAAAAATGCGCTAGTTTTCAATTTTCGTTTTAAAGCTCATTTTGGTTAACAAAGTAAGAAACTTTTTAATGCTCTGATTGAATGAACAATACAAAGTAACAATTAGTAGGATACGCAAAAGTTTACCCTTGGTGATGGAAGCGCGGGAAAAATTTAGATATGGGGACACAAAGTTTACAGCAAAAAAATCATCAAACCTTACTATGTATATAATTCGAACGATTCTTAGCTATTCATTCTCCATTTAATCTATAAAATATTTATACATCTTTAGGATACTAAGGTCAGTGGCGTAAGTGGTGAATATGGCAGTTCTGAGTGGTGTTATAAAATTATAAATTTACGTTTTAGCATTATATTAAATTAAGCATACAGAATAACGCATTCCTGTTAGTGATACATTTTTCTTAAGGAAATCATCTAAAAAGTTTCTAAAATGTAAAACATCCGTTGTTTTTATTTTTTACATTTGAAAGAAACAACTCAATCAACCGTTTAACTGCAAAACACGCAAATCATAATATAAGAACTACATCACATGTCGGTCTGCGCGATCGAAAAGCAATATCCTGTTATTATTATTTATAACTGTTATTTATTCTGTGATTGTGTTTGTGTGTGTATTAAACAGTATCCTGTGGTTTTTTTTCCCTCTGCCGGTCACGTCATTCTGACGAAGTTCTGAACATGCTCGGTTATCCTATTTATTATTTTACTGAGCTGTACATTTCACAGACCGGTCGTTTGGACCGGTGTCGTTGGCTCGAGAAAGAGAGAGATACTTTCTCTATACACGCGTTTCAGAGGAACAGAATGTGTTTTTTACTTACTCGCATTAAGGCAACAATGAATGATTTGAGATCAGTTTCAACCACATTTTGAATACACTTGAAATATTTTGACTTTCAATGAACAAAAAATATATTTAAATAAATCTGAGGTGGTCCTGTAGCTCTGCAGCAGTTGTACCCTGAGTGGCCAAAATATAATGAAAACGGGACGTTTTTAAGTAAATAATTTATGAGGTCACACTGTTTCCGCCAGAGGGAGAGAGTGGTATATAAAAAAGGAAATGTGCTCTCATTCAACGTTTGTAGAAGCGTTTAGGTATGAGTAAAAAACGCGATTTAACGGTCTTAAAACGTGGAATGATTGTGGGTGTTCGAAGTGATGGTGGGAGCATCAACAAAACCGCTGCATTTGTGAAATGTTCAAGAGTAGCTGCAGTGAAAGTGTTTAAAGAATAGACTGTTAGCCAAATAACTGAGTCTCAACGCGCCTTCTGAAATCGTCAGCGGCAAATGCTCGAGCGGAAAAAAGAGTGCCCTGGTTTACTAAGAGAAACCCGAAGGACAACAGTGCGGCAAATTACAGCAGATTTTAATCAAGGATCTCTCAAAAGATCTGAACGCATTATTCGCTGTACTTTTCAGGGTATGGGTATGGCCACTTAGTGTGGACGAGACTTATGTTTTAATAAACTATTAACTATTTGACAGGATAACTCACCAGAAGTGGACTCAGGCACGACTCCCGGCAAGGTGAGTATTGTGACGGTGCACACCTTCCGAAGGACGGGGTCGTCACGGCGTGGTGGGTGAGCTTCAAAACGAAAAGAAGGCAATGTCAGGAAAGGGTGGACATGACAAAAGACATCGCTCTTACTCTATTCAAGTTTCTCCGTTTACAAGGGACTAACATCCCAGATAAGTGATACAATCAGTGATTTGGGGGTTATGGTAATTGAGGATCTTGAGTAAATACATCAAGAAAAGAGCTTCACCAAAATATAGGGATACAATATTGCGATTGCATAGAGGTTTGGTAAGGCCCCATCTAGAGTATGGTAGGGTATACCAGAGTATGGTAGGGTATACCAGAGTATGGTAGGGTATACCATCTAGAGCAGTGGTCGGCAAACCACGGCTCGCGAGCCACATGCTTTGGCCTTTTGAGTGTGGCTCTTCCACAAATTACCGCGTGCGGGCGGGCGCGTCGAAACTTCGTGGCAAAAATTGAAAACAACATACAAACTTGACTTTCCCAAACTTTTCAAGGAGAGGCAAGGGAATTGTTCACATTAGTGTTTGTCAATTATTGTTATGATTGAGAAAGGTATGTTAAGATAGTTTGGACATATAGAGAGGATGAATGAAAGGAGATAGACGAAATACAGGACGAATGTGGATGGAAGAGTTGGAAGGGGTTGATCTCAGCGAACGCACCTCAATCAGATTGAGGACGATTTTAGCAAAGGCCAGCTTAGGAGTACCCTAACTAAGTTAATAACAATGTATCTACATATATAGTTTAAGTTTAAAAAATGTGGCTCTCAAAAGAAATTTCAATCGTTGTTCTGTTGATATTTGGCTCTGTTGACTAATAAGTTTGCCGACAACTGATCTAGAGAATGCTCTAACCACCATTTACAACGGACTAAAATCCAAGATATTGATACAGTCAGTGATTTGGGAGTATTAGTAATTGAGGATTTTGAGTAAATACATCAAAAAAAGTGTTTCATCAAAATATAAGGATATCATATTGCTATTGTATAGGTCTCATAAGACCCTGACATCTAGAGAATGCTAGGTATGTCATCTAGAGTATGCAGTAATAACCATTTACAAGGGAGTAAAATCCAAGGTAAGTAATACAGTCAGTCATCTGAGGGTATTAGTAAATAATGGTTTTAAAACGGATCATCAATGTACAGTAACTAGCAAAAAAAACAATAGATAGTTAGGTTACATCAGGAAAAGTATTTCAAAGTATAGAGGTTTGGTAAGTTCTCCTCTAGAGTATGCTGTGTAGTTTAAAGTATGCAATATTCAGTCTATAATATGCTAGAGTATACCATCTAGAGAATGCTAGAGTATACCATCTAGAGAATGCTGTAATCACCATTTACAAGGTAATAAAAAATCCAATAAAGGGATAAGTCAGTCATCTGGGGATATAAGTAACTGAGAATTTTAAAATGGGTCATCACAGTGTACAATAGCTAGAGAAAAAGCCAATAAATTGTTGCGTAACAAACATCAGGAAAAGTGTTTCATTTAAGGATATAATCTTGTATTGCGGTTTGGTAAGGTCTCATCTAGAGTATACTATGCAGTCTAGAGTATGTCATCTGCAGTCTATAATATGCTAGAGTATGCTGTAATCCCCATTTTCAAGGGATTTAAATCCCTTATATTGATACATTCCATGATCTGATGGTATAAAGTAACAGATGATTTTAAAAATCATAATATTCAATAGCTAGCAAAAAAGCCAACAGGTTGTTAGGTTATATCAGGAAAAGAGTTTCATCAAAATCTCAGGATATAATCTTGCTATTATATAGAGGTTTGGTAAAGCCCCATTCAGAGTATGCTATACAATCTATAAAGTATTCTAGAGTATGTCATCTGCAGTTATAATATGCTAGAGTGTACCATCTAGAATATGCTGTAATCACCATTTACAAGGAACTTAAAATCCGATAAAGTGATACAGTCAGTCATCTGAGGTTATAAGTAACGGAAGACTTCAAAATGGGCCATCGCAATGTACAATAGCTAGCAAAAAAGCCAATAGATTGTTGGGTAACATTAGGAAATTTTTGATATCTAAGTATATAATCTTGCCATTGTATAGAAGTTTGGTAAGGTCTCATATAGAGTATGCTGTACAGTTTTGGTTACCATATCTTAAAGACGTTGATTCGTTAGAGGAAGTTCAGCAGAGGGCTATTAAAATTATCTAAGATATTTCATGAATGGATCATGGAGATAGATAAAGAATTTTTAATATGGATTCTTTGGAAGAGAAGGTTTAATTGAAATTTCATTTGATTGGATCAACCTTGTTGGACCTCAAGTATGTTGAGGGACTTCAATGTTTGTATGAATGGACGAGTTCTATATACACTTGCAGGTTTATATTTATTTTTAATTAAATCATATATTACAATTAAATTAAATATTTTGATATTCAATTTTTCTTTACCTGTGTATTATTCCATAGAGGTTATATAGATTATATTTTATTTTATTATCCGAAAACGCACTCTTGACCTAGCAGACCAGTGATTCCCCAAATTGTGAAATTTTGCATCTTAGTGAAACCAATAGAATTCTTTTAAGTTGACAAAGTTAGAAAATTCAAATATTAAAAAATATGACCCAAGTTGTAAAATTGACTTCAAAATTATTTGCACAAATAAGAGTGCCAAAATCATGTTAGCTTTAGGTCTCCGTGGCCGAGCGGTTAAGGGCGTCAGCTAGGAATACGAAGGTTCCCGGTTCGATGCCAGGTGATGGACTTGACAAAGAAAAGTAAAAAAAGTAGTGATCTTGGGATAGAAGGGTTGCCAGCTTCGCTACAAAATACTAAAAAAGTCGTACAGAACATCCGCAAAAATGAACGGCGTGTATACGGGACTGGTGCACGATACATCTGATCGGGGACCAAAGTCCCGACGTCTATTGAAGGCGTTGGGTGCCAGCTCAGGTGTTTCCTCGTCATCTGACCATGGTTCTAAAATAACGAGGTGCAGGTATGAATAAATGCGTGTGTGAATGTGTATGTGTTCTAGAGTCTTTCCTTCGAGATAGAACCCGAACCGTCGCCAATAGCCCACTGTGCAGCTCTAGTGCGACGTTATTTAACCAAACCAAACCAACCATGTTAGCTTGTGTTACAAAAATTACTTTAACCGTTCCTGCATGTGTGACCACCCTATACTCAACTCACTATTGCGTTAAATTTTTTTATTTATTTAGCCTCTTCTTCGTTACTATAAATAAAACTAACGACCAAAAAATCACAAATAAATTGAACAGTATTTTTTCAAGGTAATTTTGTGAAAACATTGCTTTAGGAAACCCACATGTATCCAATATCAATGAATCTAAGTAATGCCAATATTGTTGGACATCCTACACCCACCACCCACCCACATGGAGTCCTCAATCAGGCTGCCAGTGACGTCCCCCGAGATCGATCGGGTAGCAAGAAAAGTCGTCAACATCGCGTGGTGTCCCTATCTCAACCACTTTTCCCAGAAATAGGCGATTCAACGTTAAAGACCTCTAAGAGGAATCGATCTCGGGGGCTTTTTGTAACAAAAGAACGAAGCAATAAATCTTTGCGATTACGATACAAATAATAGTTATCGTCGAAATGTGAGAAGAGTAATTATGAAATAAGTATTTTTAAAAATTAGGGGGGGGGGCGATCGTTAATATGAAAAATGAGTAGAAAGTCACTGGGTGAAAAGTTTAAACTTAAATCAAGGGTGTATTACCTATGTTCTGATTTATATTGGTAGTGTAATTGGTTACTGAAGACGTGAATGTAAGAACCAGTTTTCAAAATTGTTCAGGACTGGAGAAAAACGCTGTACGTTTCTTGCATCATAGAAAACAAAAGCACAGCTCCTTGTCCTTTATGTCTCTATAGCCATTGCTTAGATCTATCTGGTTCTTGCACCAATCGATAGATGACTTTTTTTTCCACTGTTCTCTAACCGTAAACTTCTGGATTGGGCAAGACATTTTGTTGACTTGAAGCCAATTGAAGGGGTAACAACTTGTACCCCACTTTCATCGATACCAAAATATTTCGTATATTTTTCATGTTAAAATAAGCCGACATGTATTGCTTTTGGTGAGTTTTTTTTTATTTTCTTTTAAAACCCTATTTTAAATGCAATCTGCTATTAAAATAGAAAATCATTCGTAAGTCAAAGTGATTATAAAGCAAGAGCAGAAACTATTTGTCTGGCAATATAAAAGTTAATTCTATAAGAAGAAAATACAATATTTATATACATTTAATATTTTTACAATGGTAAGGAATTAAAAATTTTAGGGTTTCGTTCCGTATGGCTGTGCTCGTATTGGCTTCGGCAATAGCCCAATCGCGGCCGAATTGAGCCGGGTTACCATATTCTCAAAGAAGAACATAATTGTTTATCGCCCAGACAAAAGGTTGCCATAGGCCGCAATTGGAACTTTCCGTTGGCTTCAAAGCGCCCATAGAGGAAACAAGTCTTTAGCCTTACAGAATTTAGAGTTCAGTATTTTTTTCCTTTATAATAATAAGTGTAAAAGTGTAAATCAGAAAAGATTGGAGCTGTTCGGCTCTTGCTCCCACTTCTTTAATTTTAAAGTAATATGATTAGTTATCGATTCTTTTCAAATGAAAAGTTTAGGTGAATAACGATAAACGTCAATCTCGAGTGATTCTTATTCTTCTTAGGAATTTACAGAAAACGCAAAACATAATTTTCGTGTCTCGAAGAGAATTATGATCTTTTAAACGGGTGGAACATGTCCTCACTTTTTTCGTCCGTCAAGGATTTCGACTCTGGGTTGGGTTGGTTTTTCTCCGAAACACTGGAACCAACCAATCCACAGCCGCGTCTCGAATGAAAAAAGCGGGGACATGTTCTCCAACGTTAAAATTATTTTGCGGACTATGAACGTCGTTTTCGTTCCCAAACTTGGTTCACAGAGAAAGTACAGGTGTATAGTGTATTGCTTACATAAGTCGCTGTGATCTCAATTTGAACAAAATATGAACTTTCATCTATTTTTTTTTTAAAATTATATGTTTGAAAAAAGTAATGACGAAATATGAGATTTGTGTATTACATATATCTAGGTATTCGCTGTGTCAAACTAGAATCGGATGAAAATTTATCCCATTCAGAAATTGAATATAAGTTTTTAAAGCCTAGCGATAGGTTTTAAGAAAAGGCACAGCACTGACATTTTTAAAAATGTTTTTAAAAAATTAAAATGTTTTTTAAGATGTTTTTAAAAAAATTAAAATGTTTTTTTAAATGTTTTTGAAGATAAAAAAAATAAGATGCATTTTAACTTCCAACTATCTTTGTAAGCATGACCATATTGCATTATATAGCTATAATATTTGGTATCCAACCGCAATAAAATATATTTTAAAAAATCGAGTGTGACTGCGTCGCAGCACGACTAAAAGTGTTTTACGAGGTTAGCAGATTATGGTTGGTTGAATTTACGTCGCATTAGAGCTGCACATTGGGTTATTGGTGGCGGTTCGGGATACATCATGGGACACCAATTATTAGAAAATATATGGGCGGTTCAAGGCAATTTTACACATAGGCAAGCTCGATTTTGGCGCATGTCTCCCAAATTTTTCCTAAATTACAATATAGATCAAATATTGGGAGGGGTGTTTTATATCTGAATTTTAAATATTCATAAGTTGTTTACAAAATTATATGAAACGTTTTATATATATATGGGATAATTATAAATTTGGTACTAGAAGGAATATGTTCCAATGTCAGTTTATCGATAGTATTTGACACAGTAAATGAACAATTTTTATATCACTAAAATTTGGCGCCCTCTTTAGTCCAGCGCCCCACGACTGCTTGTGTCGCTTGTGCCTTAAACCCCGTTTGAATAATAATCTGTATTTTGCACGGAGTTTTAGTGTCGGAATGGATCACCCTATAAGGGTAACTTACAGTGTTTCATCCTAATACTAAACCTTATGCAGATGATTTTGAAAACGTTTCAGGTAAAAAAAATCCTTGTGATAAATTGAACATGCATTACAAGATTAAAGTGCATGTCTACGATTTTATGTAAATTTACTATTTTTTAATTAACATTATTTAATATAAAAAAATCATCAAAATATGCACTGTAAAAACAGACTGATAAAATCAGAGTTAAGCGTAAGTTTGTTCATTCACAGATACGAAGGCACAAAAATGTATCTTTTTTATGACGATACGATTGTACTTATGACTATTTTACTATACTAAGGCTCCGCCAACCCCCGAATGGCAGCACCTCAATTTTTCGTTCGCTTGCAGTTTGGATACGTGTTTTACAAAAATTGTTTTTTTTTTTAAATATAATAAGGCTTATGTTATACCTAATTCAAATTGACATCAAAATAATTATTCATCAATGAAATGAAGGATTAATCGTCAAAATAGCTTACATAATGACAAAATACAAATTTTGTAAACACACTTGAGGTTGCCATTTCACAGAGAGAAATACAACGTTTTTTGATGACCACGCAATAGAATTATATATAGAGGTAGATACTCTTAAACAAGTCATCCCATAGCTTGGGCAACACCGGGCCAAACTGCAAGTGAAATAATAAACTAACCTCGACAAATTGAAATAATGATCTTCACCTGCAGTGAAGCGCGAGACCTTGAGAAATGGCCAAGAATATGTTCTGACACGCGAGAGTTCGTGTTGTCCTATTTTGAGGACACGTACTACGAAGGAATAACGATCACCGGTGTCACAGAATCTCTTTTCTGTGCCCCGCATCGTCCTAGAAACACAATTAGAAAGACCGGGCGAAGAACATGACAGGGAAATTAGTTTCAAATCGATAACCTTTAAAGTTCTTCGTGAAGAATAAAGAGGCATTGGCAGCAATCCATCATAGTCCCGTAAATCTGTTTAGAATAGTGTTAAAAATAGATCCTGTGTTTGTGAAGTAATTGCTTGTAGAGATTAATTGCGAAATGTTCATTTCAGGGCCTATTGTAAAGGGCAGTCTTAATGTAATTGGGTGGTCATAAATTAAAATTGGGTGGTCATAAATTTGAATTGGACGGTAGTCAAATTAATGTTAGTAATATAAAAAAACACACATAACTGAATTAAAGGGGAAATGCGTATCTTTGATATTTTATTAAATTTTCTAATTTTCTTAACAAAAGTCAACATTTGCCGGCCATTAGGTTTTTCTGTAACGTGATAAAAACGATTGCAGCCTCTATTCAAAGCTTTGTTTTTAATTTTCCCAAAGTGTTCAAATAATTGAAAAATGACTTTTCTTATGGTAATCTATTTTTTAATAATTTATAGTAAGTGTAATATTAGCCAATTTGATATCCCATACCACTTAAAAACTAGGCTGAAAATGCGCTATGAATGTAGCATATGATTATTTAGGTCGTCTGATTCATAGATGAACGTAGGCCTCCGTGGCCGAGTGGATTAAGGCGTCAGCTGGGAAACCAAAAGGTCCCCGGTTCGAACCTTTGCGCGGACTAGACTAAAAAATAGTAAAAAGTAGTGATATTGCGATCGGTGGGTTGCCAACTTCGCTACCAAAATACTAGAAAAGTCGTCCAGAACATCCGCAAAAATTAACGGCGTGTATACGGGACTGGTGCACGATAAATCTGATCGGGGTCCAAAGTCCCGACGTCTATTGAACTTGTTGGGTGCCAACTCAGGTGTTGTCCTTGTCATCTGACCATGGTTCAAAAATACGAGGCATCGTTCCCGGTTCTTTCCTTCGAGATAGGTCCCGAACCGTCACCAATAGCCCACTGTGCAGCTCTATTGCGACGTTATTTAACCAAACCAAACCATAGCTGAACGCCTTTATCCACTGGGCCACAGAGGCCCTTGTTCACCGTTGTCTTTCTTGGTTTGGTTTTGTTAATTAACGTCGCACTAGAGCTACACAGTGGGCTATTGGAGACGGTTCGGGGTCTATCTCGAAGGAAAGACCCGGGAACACATACACATTCACACACACATTCATAATGCACCTCGTACTTTTGAACCATTATTAGATGACGAGGCCAACACCTGAGATGGCACCCAACGCATTCAATAGACGTCGGGACTTTGGACGCCGATCAGATTTGTCGTGCTCCAGTCCCGTATACACGCCGTTAATTTTTGCGGATGTTCTGGACGACTTTTCTAGTATTTTTGTAGCGAAGCTGGAAACCCTCCGATCACAAGATCACTACTTTTTTACTTTTCTTTGTCAAGTCCAGCGCACGGGTTCGAAACACCAATCCTCGGATTAGTAGCTGAACGCCTTAACCGCTCGGCTTGTTGACGTAGCGAAAATTTCGATTGCAGTTAAAGAGGTTGAACCCATTATCGGTGAAACCTCCGCTTTTTTCCGATAAAGGATTTTGGTTCAACCCAGATTCCACCATAATATGGGGTAATTTGCTGCAGACCTCTGTTTTGCACCAAAATATGGTGCATCCTAAAACTGAAATTTTTAACAGTATATAGAGCTCTTACCTCCCGTGTCGGCCACTTCGAGCGGAGCGATGTCTCTTATTTGGGTGACGCTGTTTGAGATGGTTTCAAGCTCGTCCGTGGTGATGGCGTCTCCCTTCACATTGCCGCTCTTTGAGGCTCCACAACCCATCGCATCAACTGCAGCTCGAAAGCATGGCTGGCCAGTAACTGCTGGAGCAAAACACGGAAGGCTTTACCAGAGAAGAACGTGAATAACTAATTATTTTTTACACTGTTTTTTTTTAAATAAATATTGTTTATTGAGATGTGTAACACCCTGTTTACGAAGCGCCCTCTATAGCGACAGTAGCGCCCTCTTCTGGTTTGTGAGTGAAATCTTCAGTCGTGAGCCAGATTTCTTCAAGCACGGTTTGATGTATGAAATTTTATGTTTGTGCTGTGTGTAATTCATAATTTTAATTAAATTTGTTACACTAAAACACAAATGACCATTTCTTGTCTTGATCATCAAAGAACCCTATCCGTAGCGCTAACCCCACGCTACACAGATGTACTTAATTTTATATACACTATATCATAACTAAAATTTTTTTTATTGAAAAATAGGTGAATGGTTAATATCAAACATTTCAAAGTTTCTGTAATGATTAATTAATAAATAAATAATTTTTATCCCACTGACGCTTAAACAATTTTTGAAATTGTAAAGTTTTTTCCACTGCTTGGATAAATAAATAATTTTCCCTGTGCATTCTAGAATTTTAACTCATTGTACAGAGATGGGTTTTGTATTTACCTCAAACAATCAGACTTTATAAAAAACAATATTGTAAAATGGAGTATTTTTATGAATTTAAAAATTGGATGTACATTGTTCGAAAACCGAAAAATATCAGAACGCAATATCACGCTGTACGGTGTACGCTGCAATAAATCTATAAAATTTTGAAATGGACGACATTTCGAAGTTGACAGTTGACTTTTATTATTGCACGCTTTTTCAAAACTCATTTTCGTGTTGTTGTATCATCAAATATTGCAACTCAATTTTCACTCCCTTCCAAACGTCATTTCGGCGTCGCAAAAAACTACATGATTAAAACTGTCACGAATTTAGCTTTCAAAGATTAAGGGGCCGCATATAAATAAAATTAGAAAAGTTAGAATTTTTTATTATTTGCAGAGTTTTAACATGCTTTTTAAACATTTGTAGAATTTAATTTAGGTTGAATTGCAGTAAAATTATTATAATGAGAGATTTTCAAAATGACTACCCGAAAGGTGATTGAGATGACAAAACTGACTGCTTGGAAAAGATGATAAGCCCAAAACGACTGGGGTATCATGTTTTTTTTTTAAAAGCAAAGTATCATTGCCCGGCGCCAAAATCGTCTGCTCAAAGGGAATGAGTAGCCCCAAACAACTGTTCCATGCTCCATGGGAAACCAACTGATTTTAAAAGCAATGTGCTATTTTCCGGTGCCAAAATTGACTGTTCGGAAAGGATGAGAAGCTACAAAAGACTGCTTCAAGGGGGTATCAGCTGTTTTTGAACGGCAACGTCCCATTGTCCGCTCCCAAAATCGATTACTCACAGGGACACGAGGCCCAAATCAACTTTTCAATTTGTAACAGAAATACTATCTATATGCTCATGCAAAAGTAAGATATCCGAACAAAATTAGAGGGCAACTTCATGAAGTTCCTCCCGCCCTCCTCAAATAAAGGACGGAGATAATGACAGATAAATTCGTAGCATTTTTCACTCGTGGCAATTTTCATACGTGGCATTGCTCGCATAATCATTATTTCGACTTGAAACTTGGCTTACTTATGTAACCCTGTTGACAATACAATATGTATTCATATTTATTAAAATATATATAATCTGCACTAACTACTAATGAGCTTAATTTTATATTAGAATATTATAGGGAGTCAGTGGGAAATTTCTAACAAGCGTTATTAGCACAATGTCTCCAAGTACGTCAGCTTTGAAAATGACTCTTCTGGGAGAATGGATTCAGAAAGAACATTGCAAAAAAAAAAAAAAAAAAAAAATCACGGAAGTTATGATTTATGAAAACCTAAAGGCAAACGATCATACAAAAAAATTAATAGAACTCCACCGAATATTTACCATAAAGGCAAGTGCAATAAATTTATTTAAAATTTGAAGGACATACCTTGTTCTTAGTAAGATTCAAGACAGCATCTTCTCAACTCTTCTGCATTGACTGAAAGACACAAGAGACGCTATTCTAATTATATAGATGGTAAAATAAAACCGACGGACACTTAAGAGGATGACCATTTCCAAGGAAACGGATCAATGATACAAGAAACATGGGTAATATCAGAAAGAAACTGTACTATTGGGACATTCGAAAGAAGTAAAATAGGTTTCTCCTATCTGAAAATGGAACTTAAGTGAATAATTAACCTATTTAACAAATTGATCTCCGTACAATGGTTAAGTTTAGTCTATTAGTTAGTATAAAGATAATTTTTTTTAATATGTTATTTTAAAGTGTTATTTTTTTTACTAAATGTAATGGCTTTTTATCTGTAGTCTCCGGTTCTGGTTTCCACAATCTTAACCAAACGAAATATATAATGTTACTTTAAAATAATTTATTTTCAAGCCTGAGGCTGGCTGACTCAAGAAATATGCCCCTCCAAAGACATGAGCATACAGGTCAACCAGGGAATAGATAGTACAACATTCAAGAGACTCGAGGGCTATTATACAAGTTCAAAACTGTAAGAGTTGCAATCCCAAAATTACAAAGTGTAAAAGGCATAAGTTACGAGTTTAAAATTAAAAAAATTGAAATTGCATAATAAAAGTTTACAATTACATAGGTTAAAATTTTAAAATTACGTAAAGAACCCAAACGCCCCTCGCCACACTGACGGAAAAACATTATAAAGTAACAAAAATGCAGAAATAAAAGCCCAAACCCACACTATTATGAGAGGAGGACAATACGAAAGAACAAATACAAAAATCAATATCGAAGAACCGAAAGGGCAACTTGACGAGTAATTTTAAGCGTTTGTGACAGTTTTAAAGGAGGTGCTGGATTAAGAGGAGTTACAAATTTGTTGAGAAATCTTTTTGCAATTCGTTATACGGTTTAAGGAATTTTTATTGTTAAAGACATTTCTAAACCATGCCGTGGGATTATCGTCTGAGGGCCTAGTGAGGTGCAAAAATGACGTCTTTCAAATAATTGTTATAGATCATCTCGCAGCAGTATAGAGAAGAGCCAAGCCGGTCGCTTTACACAGTGAATTAAACATAAAACGTGACCGGTCGTGCTGAACGATAGCTCAAAAATAAGTCTGCTTTGTCAGTCAATTGATGACCCCGACGGCACCTTTGAAGTAAACAAATGCGCAGCTGACACAGTCTCAGCCAATTCGCCAATTATTAAAAAAGTTTTGTGAAAATAATTTTATTTAACAAGGATTTATAATGCATATATTTTTATCTATCTTTTGATATATTTTTTAAATGTCTTATACCCTGCTCAATATTTTTCAAGCTCGATTATTACATTCAAAATGCTAACAATACCCTTACATTTCCAATAAAATTATATTAAAACTGAATTTCATTCCAAAGTGGCCGTTTTGATTGGGTGAGAAAATCAATGGTTTCATGTGATAAATACTCGCAAATACATATTTATAACTTCAACTTCTATCTTTTTAAACTTTTTAACTCATAAAATATAAACCAAGAAATAAAAATATATTTTCTCCACCATCTCCATGGCAACTCCTAACCAGCAAATAAACATATCCCTTCTGCTTCCCCTTTTGTTGATCAAGAGAATGGTATTGATTTTGGAACCCCCGAGACAATTTATTCCGGTTTCCAAGGTTCAATCGTATCATAATAAATATTATTGGATTACTTGATGGGGAAACGAAAGCGATTTTTTTCTCTCATATGCTAACCCATTTTCTAATAAAGCGCAACATCGATAAGGATAATTTTTTCGGATAC
This sequence comes from Troglohyphantes excavatus, assembly GCA_963932185.1. Lineage (NCBI taxonomy): Eukaryota > Metazoa > Arthropoda > Arachnida > Araneae > Linyphiidae > Troglohyphantes > Troglohyphantes excavatus. Next base: position 39,878,940 of record OZ010673.1, read on the forward strand.
AAAAATCGTTATTTTTTTAAACTAGCTGTTACCCGCGGTTTCACAAGCGTTAATTTTTTACACCATTGGTTCGTTCTTCACGTTTATTTCTTCTCTTTTATTTTTTAGAAGGCAAAATAACCGTCTTATTGTTCAGACATATCCGGGTACATTCCCGAATGTTAGCTTTTCCGTTAATATTCCCATTGAAGCATAATTGTCAGAGAGAGTCATTTCGCCAAAGTAAATTTTAATAGCCAATTTTCAATTATTTAAAGCCATAAATATATATAAGTTTGTTTTAAAGTACTAGGGGGCTCCGCCCCCTGCTCCGCTAACGCTCCACCAACCCCCGGAGGATTGCTACGCAATCCTCTTTAGTTTGCTTCGCAAACCAATACCGGCTTCATACACTGTAGGCAATGACAATGTGTCCTAACAACAATATTTTTTTTAGTTATATAAATTATTACTGGCAGTGCCGTCAAACAAATTTATTTTTAGTATGTTGAGACAAGAAATTTCCCAACTTAACGATCCGAAATTCCGAACTTGAACGATTCAAAATTCCCAACCTAAGGACATCGGGTACCAGCTGAAGTGTTGTCCTCGTTATCTGACCACTGTTAAAAATATAAGGCATCGTTCCCGGGTCTTTTCTTTGAGAAAGGCCTCGAACCAAAGCGTCCTTGATGTAGTAAGTAAATACGTACCAATAACAAATCAAGGGCACTTTGCTCGAACCAACGCCAGTAGTTCAATGTGCAGCTCTAGTGTGACGTTATTTAACCAGACCACACCTACCTATTCGAAATTGCACAATGCAACAGTGCTAAAAAAATTCCCAGTTCCAACTTATAAGACATTTTCAGCTTTTTTATAGGTAATATTAAACAGTTCTTTCGAAAGTATTGATTTGTCGCACGCATGTTCCAATGCAGTGGTCCGTTTTGAGGTCTAATTTAAGTTTCTCTCTATTTAAAAAAAAAGTAAGCCCTAGGGGGAAAAAGTCGGCCCTAGGGGGAATTTTCAGTTCTTTCAATGTTATTCAGATCGTATCTCAAAATGTTAAAGTCCTAAAATTACGAAATTAAGTGAATTTCTTAAGAAATGTTTGATAAATAAGAAGAATATATTTTTGTTTCAATACTGTTATTAGTTTATAAGTTATTTAATATTAAAGTCGTCGTTGATAAAATTTCGCTTACAAGTAATTTTGTCCGTCGAGTTTCTGAAACACTATTAAGAGGAGAGATCCAATTTTTTTAGGGAGTGTACAAATAGGTTTCAACTGGAAATCCAAGTAAGCATTTTTTAAAATTCGAATTAGTTTTGGATTTATAAATTTTTTAAACCTTTGAACACGCTCCACTTTTTGAAGTTTTTTCGCCCTCATTTTTGAAACGTGATTTCTAAATTGCTATAAGTCATTTAAAATTACATATTTTCTTATTAAAAAAAATATATTAATGTTCGTTAAAACTTCATCTTTCCGATGTTATAAAGATTATAGTTCTATCTTTACAATTAAATTAGATGTGGTCAATTAAGATAGGTATAAAAATTAGTGAAGAAAGGAAAAATGTCGGATATTTCGAGAAAATTTTAATTTGCGAATTTTTGTCTCATTGTTCCGCTTGCATCTCAAAAAGTAAATGCCCTAAAATTATGAAATTATGCCAGTTTATTAAGAAATGTTTGGGTAATAAGATGAATATTTTTGTTTTTCAATACGATCAGTATATTAGACGTTATTTTATGTTAAATTCATGATTTTAGAACATTTTTAAAATAATTCATACATTTTTGTATACTTGTCTTCCAATTTTCAACAAAAAAATAAATAAAAAATTAGGGGTATAGATTAAACTATTGGCAACAAATGATCCAGAGCGTTTGCAAATTTCGATTTAGTTTTGTAGTTATAAATTTTTAAATAATTGACGAAATGTCTGAAATAATCGTCAATTTTACGCGTAAAATTTTAAGGGATAAATTAAAACTGCTCTAAGTAGTTCAAAAATATACTTTTTTCCCGTTAAAAAAATATAGTTATATTCGTAAAATCTTCCTTTCTTGAATGGTATCAATACTGAAATTCTATCTTAAAAAATAAATTAGATGTAACTATTTATGTGAAGTACTATAATTATTATTAAAAGATATTTCGGAGCAAAATGCCAACGTTGGCAAAATGCCAACATGTATGTAAATCTAAATCCTGTGGCTTATTATATATTTTAACAGGAAATTATTATTAACGCCAATTCTCAATAATCTTACTTTATATAAATAAAAGTTGGCATATTAGACTTATTTAAGATTGGCGCGTTTATGCTACTGTTTGTTTACACATGTTTCGCTTTTCAATGAGTAGAAACAATTGCGTTGAAGCAGTTGAGATTTTCCAGTTAACCAGGGGGGGGCTGTAAACTTTTATACCTTAAAAGTTGGGAATTTCGAGTTTTAAAAATCCCTGAGTTGGGAAAATTTATGCCTCAGGAAAGTTAATATTATTAGCAAATGAAAGCGATGGAAGACTAGAAATTGCCCAGCTTGTATTAAGATGAAACTTAAATTAGACCTCAAAACAGAACACTGCATTGGAACATGCGTGCAATAAATCAATACTTTCGAGATAACTGTTTAATATTACCTATAAAAAAGCTGACAAATGTCTATAAGTTGGAACTGGGAATTTTTTAGCACTGTTGCGTTTTGAATTTCGAATCGTTAAGTGTGGTCTGGTTAATTAACGTCGCACAAGAGCTGCACATTGAACTACTGGCGTTGGTTCGAACAAAGCGTCCTTGATTGGTTATTGGTACGTATTTACTTACTACATCAAGGACGCTTTGGTTCGAGGCCTTTCTTGAAGAATAGACCCGGGAACGATGTCTCATATTTTTAACAATGGTCAGATAACGAGGACAACACTAGAGTTGGTACCTGACGTCCTTAAGTTGGGAATTTTGAATCGTTCACTTTCGGAATTTCGGATCGTTAAGTTGGGAAATTTCTTGTCTCAACATCCCAAAAATAAATTTGTGTGACGGCACTGCCAGTAATAATTTATATAACTAAAAAAAGGATTGTTGTTAGGACACATTGTCATTGTCTACAGTGTATGAAGCCGGTATTGTTTGCGAAGCAAACTAAAGAGGATTGCGTAGCAATCCTCCGGGGGTTGGCGAAGCGTTAGCGGAGCAGGGGGCGGAGCCCCCTAGTCATCTTAATAAAAGTTGGGCAATTTCTACTAGTCCGTCGCTTTCCTTTGCTAATAATATTAATTTGCCTGAGGCATAAATTTTCCCAACTCAGAGATTTTTAAAACTCGAAATTCCCAACTTTTAAGGTTTCAAGTTTACAGAGGGGGGGGGGCATGCTTCCCCCCAATCCCCCCCCCCCCCCATAACTGGAAAAACTCAACTGTAGAACTGCTTCAACGCAATTGTGCTCATTGAAAAGCGAAACATGTGTAAACAAACAACAGCATAAACGCGCCAAGAATAAATAGGCTTAATCGCCAACTTATATTTATATAACGTAAGATAATTGAGAATTGGCGCTAATAATAATTCGCCGTTGGCAGCCAAATACACGTTGGCATTTTGCCAATGTTGGCATTTCCTTCCGGAGTATCTTTTAATAATATTTATAGTACTTCACATAAATAGTTACATCTAATTTATTTTTTAAGATAGAATTTCAGTATTGATACCATTCAAGAAAGAAAGATTTTACGAACATAACTATATTATTTTAACGGGAAAAAAGTATACTTTTGAACTATTTAGAGCAGTTTTAATTTATCACTTAAAATTTTACCCGTATAATTGACGATTATTTCAGACATTTCGTCAATTATTTAAAAATTTATAACTACAAAACTAAATCGAAATTTCACAAACGCTCTGGATCATTTGTAGCCAATAGTTTTATCTATATCCCTAATTTTTTATTTATTTTTTTGTTGAAAATTGGAAGACAAGTATCCAAAAATGTATGAATTGTTTTCAAAATTTTCTAATATCATGACTTTAACATAAAATAACGTCTAATATACTAATCGTATTAAAAAAAGAAAATATTCATCTTATTACCCAAACATTTCTTAATAAACTGGCATAATTTCATAATTTTAGGACATTTACTTTTTGAGATGCAAGCGGAACAATGAGACAAAAAGTCGCAAATTAAAATTTTCTCGAAATATCCGACATTTTTATCCTTCTTTGCTATTTTTTATACCTATCTTAATTGACCATATCTAATTTAATTGTAAAGATAGAAATATAATCTTTATAACATCAGAAAGAAGAAGTTTTAACGAACATTAATATATTTTTTTGAATAAGAGAATATGTAATTTTAAATGACTTATAGCAATTTAGAAATCACGTTTCAATAATGAGGGTGAAAAAACTTCAAAAAGTGGAGCGTGTTTAAATGTTTCAAAAATTTATAAATCCAAAACTAATTCGAATTTAAAAAAATGCTTACTTGGATTTCCAGTTCAAACCTATTTCTACACTCCCTAAAAAAATTGGATCTCTCCTTTTAATAGTGTTTCAGAAACTCGACGGACAAAATTAGTTGTAAGCGAAATTTTATCAACGACGACTTTAATATTAAATAACTTATAAACTAATAACAGTATTGAAACAAAAATATATTCTTCTTATTTATCAAACATTTCTTAACAAATTCACTTAATTTCGTAATTTTAGGACTTATACATTTTGAGATACGATCTGAATAACATTGAAAGAACGGAAAATTCCCCCTAGTACTTACTTTTTCCCCCTAGGGCTTACTTTTTTTTAAAATAGAGAGATTTCATTGTTATCAACGTTTTATGATTTTATAACAATTCAATTTTATAACTCTTTCTACTATTTCTTTTTAAATGGACATTTAAAAAAAACCTTCTAAAATCATATAAACGGAAAACACTAAATGGAATTTTAAAATTTCAAGCCTCAGATGCAGAATTAGAGGTTGAACCGTATCTATATATAAACTTTCCAACATGTCCGAGCCATAGAGTAATGATACAAATAGAGGAATAAAAATGCTGATTTTCGTGTGTCCATCATTGAAACCACGTGATATGTGGAAATGCCAATTTATTCATGCGATAATATAACTTGGCAGGCCTTGGCGACTTTTAGAACTAAACGAGATCGAAGTATTGTAATATGGTTTTGTGTTTAATTTTGTATTTAAATATCGTTTTTTTGAACGAGTGGCACAATTTAACGGAGTTTAACAGATATATTAAGGATATTTTTCTTACTTTATAGTTTTGAAATAATTGCATTACGTTTTTATGTAAAAAATTTACCATAAGCGAAGTTCTTTCAATTGTTATTTTGTATACTTCAATAAGAAAATATGAACAATAAAACCTGAGAAATATAAAGAGTTTCGCTTCTTCGAGTATTGAACACAAATAAAATATTTTCGTTTCGTTAATGAAGAGGAAATATTTAGCGCATATTGTTTGAAAATAAATAAATACGTACATACATGTTAAAAAGTTGAATACGGACAGAACTCCTTATCACCAAAAAAGAAGAAAGTGCGCCAAATTTGAAACTCCTGCAGATGTCTGAACGCCAAATGTGGCAGCGCTATAACCCCGTGATGTGGGTTTTTCTTTTCAATGTTGACACCGCGGCCTTACGAGAGTCTGGTATTGAAGGCGCTCTCTATTTAATATTACAACTCTTTGGTCCGAGCAGTGGAAGGTAGTGTTTTACGTGCCACAGACACACACAAGCTTTTTATTTTATGATTAAAGATTTAGATGGAAATGTTGTATGAGACAGGGATTTTACACAAGATGTTAGAATTTAAACGTAATAATTTAACCCTTTGCACTCCGCGAACATCTTTGACATTGCGTTCTTTCCACGGAACAGTTATTCCTCTTTGTGTTTTTTTACCCACAATTTTTTTATGCTCATAGAGGGGAGAAAATCGTAATATGTTTCGGATCTGTAAGAGAACAATTTTTTTAAAAAATCGATGTTTTTTAAACACAAGATCACGCCGTTCTCGTTTATTTTAAAGAACAGGGAACCAAAAGAACAAGTTATGTTGAAGCCTGAGAGACGACATCCGTGCAAAGGGTTAAGCTAATGCTTTTGTTAGGGGGATTACTGAGGAAGAAAATTTAATACGACATCGAATTTCTTCAGCTGAAAACTAAAAATATCAAGTTGAACTGAATATCTTTAGCTGAATACCCAATCAAATATACAGAAAACAGTTTTGTAGCTCGAATTCTGTGTTACACATGCACCAGACATATTCGAAACTCGAATTTCCATCGCTTACGTGAATGAACAGGTGTAATTACGAACACAGCTGTCGATTGGCGCCATGTCACAAAGAATGCAATAACCACTCAAATGGCACAATCTGCGTAATGTGATATAAATTGTGGTCGGAAGTTATGCATGTTTGATAATAAAATGTGGCAATTGAAATTTTTTAATTTTGAAACACGCAGGGTTATACACAGGGGGATACGGGGCATGCCCAAAGATATATTTAAGTTCACACAAATATTAACCAACAATCGAATACGACAAGACCAGACTGGTTTTAGCTGAAACTTCATTTCAATAATCTCAGCAAATTATGGAAATAGTTGGGCACCTACACAAATCTCACCAAGAGAAGGAACCAGGCACGTAGGTATAGATTTTTCATGGGGGTGGTTCAGTGACTGAGTAACTTATTCCCCCCCCCCCCCCCCCCCCCCCACTCGATTTTTTTTTTTTAAATTATTAATTTTTATTCAAGTAAACAGGAATACGTTGGCATATAAGTATCAAAACAGCTATATTTATCATTTATTTTTCATGAAATCGTTACCAATGTCAGTTATTAACTTTTTTTTAAATTAGTAAATATCACTCTAATTATGAAATAAATTTAGAAAACAAATTTAAATTTTTAGATTCCTTGTTTAAAATAATGTATGGATCCCGTTTTAAAATATTTTCTCTTCGTAGCCGAAATTCAAATGTTATATAATGAAACACGATGACGTCATGTTACGCTTATTTTGAATTAAAAATAACCTCAAAACATGTTTTTGAAGCCTTTTGAAAACTATTTTCCGGATTAGGACCCCCGGAAAATACTAGGTTTTTCCTCATGCAACTCAACAAGAGGTATTATACTAGAAATAGAAATTTTTCTAGGTTTTTTAAAGTATTTTTATGATGTTTACAGTAATTCGATTTTTAATTTTTTTTTCTTGACTTTCAATGGGAGGGGTTTGAACCCCCTGAACCACACCCTTACCTGCGTGCCTAGAAGTTACTTTGCTTTATCTCAATATTTTACAGGTATATGCGCCTAATTTCCTATCGAAGGAGACCAAATTTATAAAGATATATTTGCTCCGGAGTTATTACCCCTAAAATTGTAACATTCCATTGAAAATCCAGGCCAGTCGGTGGCCTAGCAGTAGAGTACTCCACTTATAATCGGTGGGTTGTGGATTCGAATCTCAATTTTGAAAATGCAGTTTTATGTTGTCCACAAAGAAAAAAATACATGCGCAGTGTAAAAGGGACTGAAGTATGTTAAATCTGTCGTGGTTTAAACGTCCTCACACGTACACAAGTACTTGGGGTGCCAGCTTAGGTGTTGTCCTTATCATCTGACCAGAGTTTAGAAGTACACAGTGTTTCAAGGTCTTTTCTTCAGGATGTATCCTGAGCCGTCGCCAAAAGCCTATTTCACACCTCTAGTACAACCTTCTTTGGTTTGGTTTTGTCAATTAACATCGCACTAGAGCTGCACAGTGGGCTATTGGCGACGGTTCGGGGTCAATCTCGAAGGAAAGACCCGGGAACACATACACATTCACACACACATTCATACACACATTCATACATGCACCTCGTTATTTTGAGAACCATGGTCAGATGACGAGGACACACCTGAACTGGCACCCAATGCCTTCAATAGACGTCGGGACTTTGGACCCGATCAGATGTATCGTGCACCAGTCCCGTATACACGCCAGTATAATTTGTTGGATATTCTGGACGACTTTCTAGCATTTTTGTAGCGAAGCTGGCAACCCTCCGATCGCAAGATCACTACTTTTTTACTTTTCTATGTCAAGTCCATTGCACGGATTCGAACCACCAATCCTCTGATTAGTAGCTGAACGCCTTACCAACTGAGCAACTGGGGCTCCAACCTTCTTTGAATCTCGAATTTGCAAGTGCACTGATCTCAGCGTTTTGCCAGACCAATCTAAACCAGAAAAAAAACAGAACCAAACCAAACATTAAGAATTAGATAACTTAAAACCTAATAGAATTATTTAAATAAACAGACTAATAGAAGGAGCAAAACAACAAACAGAGAAAATAGACCCTAAAATACAAAAACAATCTAAGTGCATGCACGTATTGTCACGAAATCACGAACATTTACAGAAGTCAAGTAGAACGCTTCTGTATTTGGATAGAAACTACCGTAAAACCAGATGAACTGCATTCCCTTTAACGTCATTAATTTGCATCTTCCAGCACGTAATCCAGCTTCCTGACCTGAAGCTGTAATCACGGAAATGCATCTCTTTTATTAGAGGTCAAAGAGGGAAAAAATGGTTTTATGGTTACTTTGTTTTTAATTTAAAGTTAAGAGATCAATGGTGAAGGTGAAGGGCATATTGCTTGAATGGGGATACTATATTCGGGGACAACCTAAGTTAAGCCTAAAGCAATTGCATATTTATACATATCATAGCTTCCGCTTCAACTTAGGTTGTCCCCGAGTATAGAGAATGAATTATTTTAATAAATATAGCTTAGATTAAAGTCGCCTTTTAATTGCTTCTATACATACTTATAATATATTTCGAGCATTTGTAAATTATTAATAAATTTTACGAAATGAATTAGTAAATGGATAAATGATATTAAATGCTTTTTTTTTTTTTTAGCCGATTTCTTTCCCCACTCAGCGAAAACTAATCAAAGATTACTTTCAAAGCAGAACAGTGTCTTACATTTCAAAAACGTCTACTTATTCAAAAACCTATAATTGTGGTGTGCCACAAGGTTCAAACTCCGGGCCAATTTACTGGCTCTGTATTGCAAATTCGCTCCTCACATCTTACGAAAACAGCGATAGTCGCTACAAAGGACATCTTCTAGCCTTCGCTGACGATTTCTTGTTCATCTTAGCGGCTACTTCGAAAACAGAAATCACTTCTAAAATTGAGTATGCAACAAATTTCATTTATGAGTGGTGTGAAAAAATGTCACTCAACCTAAGTATCAATAAAACGCAACTTATGTTTATCCCTCATAAAAAGGACCCAAAATGGTGCTTGAAGATAAAAATTTTGCAAAGCTCATTCAAGAACACCAAGAACATAAAATACCTAGGTATCATTATTGATGCTAATCTGTCATTCATCCCACATATATCAACCCTCAGAGATAAAACTATCAAATGGATGCAGAAAGTGACACGTATCGCGAGACCAACTTGGGGCATCAAGGGAAGTGTAATAAAAGAAATTTATATTCGAGCGGTAGAAAAGATGATTCTTTACGGTTCCGAAATTTGGTTCAGAGGGGTGAAAAAGCAAATTGTGAAACTTCAACAAATACAAAGATCTCTACTGTTGTTCATAACAAAGTGCTATAAGACTACATCATCTGATGCACTAAATACGTTAGCAGGCATTTTACCCATTCATATTCAAGCTAAAGCAGCACAAGTCAAGTTTCAAGCAAAACATTTAGGATTAAACGTAAATTTCTACAGCATCAACATTCCTTACGAAGAAATATATTATTTCAAAGCTATTGTTAACCCGCTTTCACTATTGTCTATTCCCTTTGATCAAAGCCCACCAACAAATCACGGTTGGGAAATATATACAGACGGATCAAAAATCGAAATGGAAGACAACACTGCAAAAGTTGGATGTGCTTACGTAGTTTTCAGAGAAGGAAATTTAGAATATTTCAAAACTGTCCGACTATCTAACAATGCAACAGTATTTCTAGCAGAATTGTATGCCCTTCGACTGGCTATTATTTGGGTTCACATTCATCTGCAAAAATTCGATTCCTGTAGAATTTTTTCTGACAGCCAGGCAGCACTTAAAAGCTTATCTCGAATAGAAGATACTCATCATTGGACATCTGAAATTAAGTCAACAACTACAAAACTAATCAACAAAGGAGTAAAAGTATCATTCCACTGGATTAAAGCACATGTGGGGAACATGGGCAACGAAGAAGCAGATTTTCTTGCTAAGGAAGCAACTACATCAACTCAAATTGAATGCGTAGTCAAATATTCAAGCCAACAGATTTCAAACTTATTAAAGAAGGAAAGTATTCAAGAATGGCAAAAAGAGTGGAATTTATCAACGAAGGGAAGACATACATTTGATCTCATCCCCATTGTGAGCCTCAAACGATGCGAAACCAACTTCTTCCTAAATCAATTCCTCACGGGGCATGGAGTATTTCCCACGCATCAAGCTAGACTTTTTGACGGAAATCCCATTTGCCCTTTTGACCAAGAACAAGGAGACACTCGACACTATACTTATCACTGTGGGGAATATGAACATCACAGATTCAATCTTCTACCACTAAATTTTGCAGCTCTCGACATGAAAACTATCTTATTGAATAAGAACAATGTACACTTCTTTCAAATCATAGTGCAATCCCTGTTGGAAAAGATGAACATTTAAATTGAACTGTTACATATGATTTTTCCAGAACTTTACCTTCCAGGGCTCTTGTGCACGATCTGTCCAGGGTGACATTTTAAACTTTTCAACCTTTCACAAATTGAACAAATACATATAGGACAACGGATTATGATTTCTCGAACTCTTTCAAATATGAAAAATGTCACTCACCAATGGACTTTGTTTGTGTGTGTATTTTTCTTTTTAATCAATTATTTATTTATTATTTATTTTTAGTTTTATTTTGTTTTCCCTCTGAGAGTTTTACTCACAATACTGAGATATATGTAACAGTTGATTGATACTTTATGTGAAACCTCCAAGAGCGTGTTGCTCATTTCCCACTTGGAGTGTGTAAACAACCATTGTAATACCATTCTATGGAGTGAAATTTGTCACTCTACCGTGACGATGGAGTCATAATTGGCCACCTGTATATCCCTTGGGAGTGGACAGGAAATAAAAACTTACTTCCCCACTCAGCGCTAAATGGAACGTTCTTTCAATTCGAATTGTCCGCATATTTTTCATGCATGTCCGTATATAGTTCTTGTTTTAATTCACCTATTTGGATATACTAGTTCTTTTTTTGTTGTATACAGAATGTCCATATTTAGGATAAATTGTAAAAGTCCGGTCGGCATTATTCCGTTATTCGGAAATTGTCAGCTAGGTTGGGTACCTTTAAAAAACTGTGAATATCGGCCAAACTGTAAATACCGGCCAAAATATTGACGCACTATTTTTTTGGTTTGCGGATTCTGGACGCACCTTTTTTGCACTAAAATTTGGTACTAGTAAGACAAATAGTGCGTGTCTGGGCCAACGAAACGCAGGTATGCTAGATCCCTTTTTTAAAAAAAGAAAAATCTGATTTAGAAGGGAAAACTGTGTTGAACTACAAAAAATCCAACATCCGATTTAAAAAATATATTTTTGGTTAGATATCGAATGCTTTAGTTTAAACTAAAATTTCAGCAATCAGTTATACGTATATTTAAAATAACTATTCATTTTGATCATTCATTCCTATTTTTTTTTTAAATTGTTAGTATAAGGTTGTAAGTTCAAACAACAGATTTCAAGTTCGATTCCCTAACATTCAACAACTTGGTATCTCAGTTAACCGGACCTAGTACTTTTTTTCTTTGATTTTGTTAATTCTTTTATTGTTGTAAATGATTGACGGCATCCAGCAAAACTTTAATTTTATTTCGTCTATCCGGCATTTACAAAACCCTGCTAAATTCAAAATGGGAAAATAAAATAATTTTTTAAAAATATATATATTATAATGATAATATAGTAACTTCATCAATAAATTAATTATATTAATAATATAATTTACATTTATTCTTATTATAAAATTTTCAAATATGCTAAAAACTTGGATTTTAACGCATTTTCTTAAATTCAAGAACAGTAATAAAATAAGCGATCTAATAATAAAAACATAACAGCATATAAAAATGGGCTAAACACTGTTAAAAATATGTACTAAAAAAAAGTAAAAATTACTCATATTTGAGTACATTCGATGCTTATCATAGCTCCAAATTAATAAGTTTCATTTTTGAAAGACATGTACTCAAAAATGAGTACAATGGATAAAAAGAGCAGTTGCTTGCCTACGTATAGGCTGCCTTCATAAATCACTTTCAATAAATATCAACAATTACAAAGAAGACTTACCGGGAATCGAACCCATATCCTAAGACACCACAGTTCAGTGCCGTATCCGTTGTACTACCAGGTTATAAGCAGAAGAAATGTTAAAAAGATGCGCCAAAAGAATGGGAAGTCAGATAATTGAGTTGTAATAACTCATTTTCCATTTAAACAATCGAATCAAATCATGTGGAAAACCATCTTCTGAACGTAACTATTTTAAGTGTGTCAGGTGGCTTTGTTAAGATGGTTTGAACAGAAGCCGAGATTAGCAATATTAAATAACACTGCTCATTTTTGAGAAAGTACGATTACTTAAATTTGAGTACGTCATCGGTCATTTACAATGCAATTGTACTCAAAGAAAAATAAGTATGTTCAGGTACTTTTTTAAGTACTTTTATTAAGTTTAATAAGTTTATTTAAGTACTTTTTTTACAGTATATAAGTACAGTAGATCAAACTTTAAACGTAGTTTATCGACAATATTTAAAATCTGAACCATGTTAAATATATATTGTTCATGTACTTGACAAGTGGTTTACTAGGTCAAAAGAAGGGGAAAGCGGTCATTTCGTGTGATGTGGTCATTTCTCATAACCATGTCTTATAAATATTCCACACAAATGGTATGTTTTTTTTCCTTTAAAAGTGTCTAAACCTTGTTCATGGTGTAGGATTTATGTGAGTAAATATGTTTTAATGTAATTAAAAATAAGTAATGATAAATTAAAAAGTATTTCAGTAAGTTTATTTGTAACTTAAATTTATTATAAAATGTATTAATAAGTATAATGATAAGAACTAATATTTGTTGTTTTCGCAAATAAAGGAAAAGCTAAGGGTTCTATGGAAGTAGATAGGATAAAACTATTTAAAAACTAATATTTATATATAAAAACGTTTAATTGCTTATCTATACAAATTATCCTTTATGGATGAGCGACGGGTGCAACCGCACTGGGCCCGGGCTTTCTGAAGGGCTTTGCTCTCAGGTAAACAATGACAAAAGTATTTTAGTGAAAAAATATTTTATATTTTTAATACTCCATCATAAAAAAAACCTAATAACACCATTCTTCAACTTTATGTAAAACAAAACCAAAAACAGTAAAAAAAAAAAAAAAAAAACTATATTTTGTTCCTAGATACATAGGTCTCCTTTATACAGTTAAAATCGGAAAGTACCAATTGCAGCCCATGGCAACCTTTTGTCTGGGCGATAAACAATTGTTTTCTTCTTTGGGAATATGGTAAACCTGGCTCTTTTCGGCCGCAATTGGGCTATTGCCGTTAAAACGGAATTTAGATTTGGCAGGGAAATTTCTAAATTTCAAATAAATTTAACGGAATTTACATTCAACAAAATCCTCATTTAATCGAAATTGCATGGAAACTAAAATTCAAGCAAACATATTCTCACCCCAAAATATAACAGGATAAATTGACTTAGTTAAATATAGGGCAGAGTGAAAGCTATATTTTGCCGCTGGTAACGGTTTCCGTGCATTAGTTAAATTACCGAAAATAATTATTCAAATGCGTCGAATATCCCAGGGGGGAGTTGAAAGCTTTTCCTGCATTCAAATCATGCTCGGAGAGTTGAAAGAAGACACCACGAGTGGGCTTATTATAGACATTATACTAAAGTACTTATTAAGGCAGTTTTTTTTAGTATGTTTAGTGTTAAGCTTATGAAAGTATTGCTTCTAAAGTAACGTTGTGGAAAGATAATACGTAACATTTCCTCATGACGAATGGGCACGCTAAGTTTATGTCCTAATGGAAGATATTGAAATGGAAGATAATACAGACATAATGGAAGATACGGAAAAAATAGGTTCACTACCAGAATAGCAACTTCTTTCAATTTTAATGACAATAGTGGTAATCAGAGGTTAAGAGTCAAACATAAATAAAAAGTGAAATTGTTATTGTGGCAGTCAGGGACCGACTTACAAGCTTAGGGGCCCAGGGCTAAAGAACATTAGGGGGGCCTCGACGTGACGCAAAATAAAACTGCTAAAAACAGAGTTTTTCCATACGTTTTCTAGTTCTGTTTTTTCTTCCTTTTTAGCTTTTTTTTAGTTAGCCAGATTCGTATGTTCTACCCATTTTATAGCTAGCAAATCCCTAATGATTACAATATTAGGAAATTTGGTATAGGGAAAAAAAGTATCCGTAAACGACAAATCTAAGTTCGATTAGTAAACACAGCTTGTTTATGGTCTTGGACCTTGGTCATTAATTTAATTTTACTAGTGATCCAAAGCGCATATACTTGAAAAACGCGATGCAAAAGGCGACATACATCATGAACGTGCTGAAAAGTTAAATTGATTTAAGTGGGTAAAAAAATTTAAGTTTTTGCAAAACAATTAATGATTGATTTTAATTAAAATAAATTTAATTTATTTTTAAAAAATTCGTTAGTCAATTTATTTTTAACTTTTTCACAGCATTAAATAATTTTTGGGGGCCCCTTTAAAATGGGGGGCCTGGGCTAGTGCCCCGAATGCCCTCCCGTAAATCAGTCTCTGGTGGCAGTCACACTGTATGAATTGCTAAGATCCTAAAAACAGTGTTTTTCTGCTTGACAGTTGAAAAACAAGCAATGCAATTGAACGATTCGGGTCGAGAAACGAAATCATAATTTTCACTGCAAAACACGCAAATTATAAGAAGAACCATGTCAAAGGATCTGCGTGCTCGACAGACCTGGTTTATATAAACAACCTCCAGTGGTTTTTTCTTAGGGTTGTATCATTCTGACGTAGTTCGACGCGTGCTCAGTAATACTGTTGAAAATTTCCCAGACCGGCCGATAAGTGGTATTGATGCGGGTTTGGTTTTGTTTGGTTAATTAACGTCGCACTAGAGCTGAACAGTGGGCTATTGGCGACGGTTCGGGACCTGTCTCGAAGGAAAGACCCGGGAACGATGCCTCATATTTTGAACCATGGCCAGATGACGAGGACAACACATGAGCTGGCACTCAACGCTTTCAATAGACGTCGGGACTTTGGACCCCGATCACATTTATCGTGCACCAGTCCCGTGTATGCGCCGTTAATTTTTGGGATGTTCTGGACGACATTCTAGTATTTTGATAGCGAAGTGGGCAACCCTCCGATCTCAATATCACTACTTTTTTTTTTTACTATTCCTAGTCTAGTCCGTCGCACAGGTTCGAACCGGGAACCCTCGGATTCCCAGCTGACGCCTTTATCCACTAGGCCACGGAGGCCCTGGTGTTGATGCGGGAGAGAAATACATTATCTTCACACCCATTTTAGGGCAACTGAAAATAGCCTTTCTACTCGCGTTAGGGCAAAAAAGTGTTGTTTAATATTTGCTTTTTTGAGAGAGCAAAGTACTTAAAAAACGGAAAATGTTACAACCATCAAAATTGACATACAGGATGAGGCAGCAAGATTGGTATAAAGATTAACTATAAAAAATATGGGCTTTCAACCCTCCAGAACTCGCGCCGTGAGCGAAATACTCACACCAAGAAGAAAAAAAGATATCTGGTATTCTACGTCATAGGCGAAGGTGCTGCTCTCTCTAGCTTCTCCTTGTAACCTTCTCTTGCCGTAATCAATGACATATTATAGTTATTGTTTAGTTTAAAATATTTCATTTACTAACATTTTTTTTTAGAGAAATAGGTGGTGTAAGAAAAATTCTCACGCGCGAGTTCTCGGGTCACTTATTTTGACGCGAGTTCTGGAGGGTTAAGGTTCTATTGCAGATTTTTAAATATTAATTGAAAATGATTGGAATGATTTTTTATGAAATTACTATGAAGAAGAGATATTTGGGTGGGCTGAAGACCAAGTGATATAGGGCACCAAAATCCGAAAATGATCTAACAGCTTTTTCCATGACTAGAATTTTCAAAGAACACATTTTATTCCACCAAGGCAAGTTGATAAAAGCGCAGCTTCAATATAAACTAGAACAGAAATCTGGATATATAACTTTTGGTATCCAACATTAAACCACGCGAAGTTCTTGGATTTCGTATGATTTTTTTTTGCCCTAAGAAATACATTTTCATTGCACAGAATTATCTCAATTTAACTTTGAAAATAAGGAAAGCAAATAAAAAGACACAAAAGAAGATAAGGAAAGAGGGATAAAGAAAGTAAAAACTCTCACAAAGAGTTCGAGTAACCGTAATAATTATAATCTATTAAATATATTATACATATCTACATTTTAATAAACATGCAAACAAAAAATTAAAAATACTTATTTTGTTAGATTTAAAATTGGTAAATATACTTCAAGTAAAGAACAAGATAAAGGGTTTAACATCAAAAACGTTTATCGGTTACATAAATATAAATGGAATTTATCTTACCTGTTTCCACCCGAAATGAATCTCGTAGAATCGAATAAGAAAATGAAATCGTTTGCACGCTCGTTATAAAAACAGTCGCTGCTTCATTTCGAACGCATGCGCTGTGACTTCTCGAATAACGATCAGCAATAGCGTGCGAAAGTAAACCTGGCACAGAACTTTTGAATAAGTTTATCCCCTCTACACTAACCCTAGACTAGAGTAATGAAATTTCAGTATTATGGTCAAGGTTTTGCGAGTGCAATGTCTTGAATGATTTTGCGGTACTTCGAATAAAATAATGTGTTGCAGTTATCCAGACGCGATGGAACTTTACTACATTTTTAAAAATAGTTTTATATTAAATAAAACATTATTTTATTAACTGGATAACTGCAACAAATTATTTCATTCGAAGTACAGCAAAATCATTCAACACATTATACTAGCAAAACCTTGACCGTAACACTGAAATTTTCATTACTATCTAGTCTAGGGTTAGAGTGCGGAACCTATATTTGGACCAAATTCTGTTTAAAAATATACATTATAATTGACTTCAGATGACAATATTAAATGCGTGATTTTTTTTTTCTGCTTTTTAAATTGAATCTAAAATGACTTAAAATAGCCGCAACGGTTAAATGTTAATTTTTAGAAATAGATTCAAATAAACAACCATGGAACGTAATTTAGAATAACAGTTATTGATTATCGATAACGTTTAGTTTCGGTGATTTCGTCTCTTGTTGTCCTAAGATACGCCAAACGATTTTATAGTTCCAATAAGTACATATGATTTTTTCCCGTAAAGCTAAAAAAATGTTTACACTTTATTCCAAATTCTAAAATGTATGATTGTGTTCCCGGGCCTTTCCTTTACGTGAGACCCCGAACCGTCGCCAATAGCCCACTGTGCAGCTCTAATAAGACGTTAATTAACCAAACCAAATTTTAAAAGGGCAAATACTATTTTTTTTTTATTATTATTATCCGGCAACACTCCTATGTCGGAACTTCCATATTCGAAGGGAAAATATATATCACGATACGAATGTTCAAAACTGCTTTCAAAATTCGAATGGCCCGAAATTTCACAGGGGTCCCCGTTGCCCAGTGGATAAAGGCGTCGGCTGGGAATCAGAGGATTCCTGGTTAGATCCTGTGTGACGGACTTGACAAGGAAAAGTAAAAAAGTAGTGATCTTGTGATCGGAGGGTTTCCAGCTTCGCTACAAAATACTAGAAAAGTCGTCCAGAACATCCGCAAAAATTAACGGCGTGTATACGGGACTGGTGCACGATACATCTGATCGGGGTCCAAAGTCCCGACGTCTATTGAAGGCGTTGGGTGCCAGTTCAGGTGTTTCCTCGTCATCTGACCACGGTTCTAAAATAACGAGGTGCATGTATCAATGTGTTCCCGGGTATTTCTTTCGAGATAGACCACGAACCGTCGCCAATAGCCCACTGTGCAGCTCTAGTGCGACGTTAATTAACAAAACCAGACCTTAAGACCGAAACATAGTTAATTTGTTTGTCACGTGTTATTTAAACATTTCTTCGAGTTCCAGGGAGAAAGAAAAAATGAAAAGTTAAAAAATATTAAATAAAAAAAAAATCATATGTTCTATGAATTGGCACGAACTTTCTTCAATCTCAAATGCATGTAAGTGCAGCAACTGTAGTATAAAACTTCAAAATATTTCCGAAGCTAATAAAAAGTTTTATTATGTCACAAAATATTTACAAATACGTTTCGTCCAGGTATTAAAAATTTCAATTAGTGTCTTCTCCTTTTATTCTTGAAGCCCCCTTTTGGTTTGCTTAGCTTGTTCACTTCCTTCGAGGGTTGTATACTCCTTCGTGGAGAACTCTGGGAACCAGATGCACCATCTAATGGAAAGAGGAAATAATCAGATTTTTTAAAGAAAAAATATTTAACTAAACATTTTTCATTCATGATGGAGTTTTTAGAGAAACATACAAATTCTAAGTGCCGCGGTACATAAGGTTAATAAATATAAAATGATTTCATAAAAAAAAAATATTAAATCAAAGAATAGAAATCATCTTCGGTTTAAAAATAAAATAATTGACGATTAGGAGGACAAAATACTTAACAGTTAATTGAACATGGAAACTGAACTATTTCAACTCAATTATCTTACTTCCCGTTCTTTTAGCACACCTTTTTTTAAACATTTCTTCTGTTTATAATGTCTTAATGTCGCCCTGGTAGGTACTTAAATATGAGTACCTAAACATACTAGTTTTTTTTTAGTACAATTGCATCGTAAATGAGCGATGACGTACTCAAATTTAAGTAAGCGTACTTTCTCAAAAATGAGCACTGTGATTTAATATTGCTCATATCAGCTTCTGTTCAAGCCATCTTAACAAAACGACCTTACGCACTTAAAATAGTTGTACAGGGTTTTCCACATTATTTGATGTCGATTGTTTAAATAGAAACTGAATTATTACAACTCAATGATCTTACTTCCCATTCTTTTGGCACACCTTTTTAACAGTTCCTCTGTTTATAACTTCTTCAAGTTGCCCTGGTAGTACAACGGATAAAGCACTAGACTGCGGTCCTGAGGATCTGGGTTCGATTCCCGGTAAGATTTGGTTACAATTGTCGATATTTACTGAAAATGATTTATGAAGGCATATTATGTTGGCAAGCATCTATTCATTTTTGAGGGCATGTCTTTTTCAAAATTGAAACTCATGTATTCCGAGCCATGATAAGCATTGATTGTAATCAAAAATGAGTACATTTTACTTATTTCAAGTATCTATTTTAACAGTGTACACGGATGTTATTAAAGGTTATACACGGACGTACAATAAAAAAAGTTTAGGTTACTTAGAAAGGAAGTGTAATATACTTTAAATAAATTTATAAATGAGGATATTACAATATATAATAAAAACACTTCCATTTCTTAAGAAATATTCACAATTTTATTGAATTTCAGACAATATTACAAATTCAAGACACAAAGGCACATTTTACAAGTCATGAAAATATATTATGGGGGGGGGGGGGGGACACAACAAGAAGATATACATAAAGTCAATTTTTTTTTTAAATAACAGTTAAGTCTTCCCAAAATCAAATGAAGAGATCTTGGTTTCTTTCCCCCAATGAATCCATTGACTGCTTGAAATGAGGACAGTTAAAGGCCCCCATCTTTTAACAACAAAGCCAGATGCACAGAACAGGTCATTACAGTAACTCTGGTCATTACAGTAACTCTACTTTCTGGTTTATTTCCTTAAATACAGATATGGTCCCCTGAATCAAACATGCAACATTACGAAGATCATTATCTTAAAATAACGCTACATAAAATTTAGAAATGCAACTTGTATTTAAATAAGTGTTTAATATATTTTTTTTTTGTAAATAAATAAATTTTTTAATTAAAATATAATATTTTTAATTTACAATCTTTCATTAATGAAGACAACATTTGAAATGATACATTTCTGTTGTGCTTCAAATCTGCAGGTATCGAAGCAGTTGCGCCGTAGTCAAAATGTTAAGCAGTTGCGCAGACCTTATTTTTGTGCGTCAATAGAAAGCTAGTTCGGCGCAAGTGCTTCGGACGACGGAACTGCTTCACTTTTTGACAACAATGCAACTGCTTTCGGCGGATCTCCTCAGAAATTAAGCTTACAAATCAAACGATTTAATTTTTTTAAAAAATTAATTCCAAAAACGTTTTATTATCAATGAAATCTATCGGTAAACACACAATAGGCAGGGATGGGAAGTGCTAAAGGCCAGTTTGGAGCAATTTTTGGAACAGCAAAATTTAAGTTTTGGAGCAGAAACACACCAAATTGTAGAAGCAAAACTGAAGATTTGTAGCAAGAATGTAATAAAACATAGCAATGAATTTTAGCATATTAAACAATTGCAGCAATTAAAAATTTTTAATGTGATTTTAAATCAGGTGTGGTACTACCCAAGGTGTAAAAACCTTGAAAGTACCTTTTGCTATTTATGCCATTTTTCATACAATATATCAAAACCGGTAAAGGTTTTAAATGAGACAATTTAAAGACAGTTGGAAATATTCAATGAAAATAAGTTTTTAATTAAGAATTATTGAATTTATAATTTTTTTTACCATCTATACTTAACTTTCATATGTAATATCAATTTCGTAAATTAAATGTTTTCGAAAAATGTAATGCAATATTGTTAATTAGTGCAAAACTAATCCTAATAAAACAGGAAGTAATGATATATATGAAATTATATATCAGATGAAAAGGATTGAAAGTCTTCCAATGTAGATCGCATTTAGTAAATTTCTACAATGTCAAGGTTTCCATGAATGAAAAAAAAAATATCAAAAGAGCGCCAATGAAAGTTGCATTCGGCTGATGCGACGAAATTATAGTTAAAATCATCTCATCTCAACATCCGAGTGATATCATCCCCGTTTGACGAAGATTGCAAATATTTATACATATTAAAGATGCTAAATTTTTGTGAAATTATCTGTTTTTTTAGAATGATCATTCTTCATGAAACAACAAACGAACTGAGATTTTCCAATGATGAAGTGTCTTTTAATAATCAAATACCCTTGAATAAAAAATTCAGACAAATATCAAAAAGTTATTACCTTAAATTTCAACAAATATTTAAACTTTAGAAAATGTGCTTTTCCGGGATTCCGGGTTAGACCCGAAAATGTACCACCCTGCGGGTAGAGCAAAGCAAATCACGATGAATAGAAAATAATGAAAAATAAATATTTATTAGATGCAAAAAGATTGTAAGCATTTCAACAAAGATCGCAGCAGACCGTGTTTAGTTTATATCTACAATTTCACGAGCGAAAAACAATTCTTAAAACAGGGCAATTATGAAAAGACATTTAACCATCAATTTTCGAGTGAATTATTTCCGTTCGACGAAGATCGCAAAAATTCCTACACTTTTAAAGATGCTATATTCTTTTGAAATCCTCCGTTTTTCAAAATTGAGAATCGATTGTACACAAATCAACAAACGAACTGATATTCCAATGATCAAATGTGTTAGGATTATGAAATGCCCTTGTCTAAAAAATTGGACATCAGGAATCGAGTCCTCTTTTTTCTAACGCGAAATCCTTTCATTAACGTATTTCCCTGCTTGACTTATTTTTTATACTTGCCGTAACTTCATTTAGCACAAGATAAACATACACAAAGACTTGGCGTGTGTGGGCGCATTTGGCGCACGTGTTTAAAAGAATATTGGCGCAGAATCGCACACAAATGTAGTTATGTATCAAGTTGGCGTAGGATACCACTTTTGGCGCAATTGGCACAAAATTCCCATCCCTGCAATGGTGTCTTCAAAAAAAAAAAAAAACATAAAGCTCATTATTGACAAAATAATAGTGCTCATTTCTGATTAACTGTAATAACCAAAGCAAACGTACGAAAATTTTAAATCCATAGAAATGCATACAATTTTGCCTCCTTTACATCAAACTAATGTTAATAAAAAATCAAATCATACTCCTTCTGGGACTACCAGTGGTTCGCGAGTTAGGCACCTCTGTTTTAAACACACAAATCTAAGCAAGGAACATTGGCTTTTTCAATGAGATCCTTAGTGGTTGTTGGCAAGTTGGACATACAGATGTCTTCCTCTTCCAAAGGCAAGGTCCACAGAACAGGTGTTTGCAGTGTGGCATAAAGACTGGAAATTTTCCTCTGCTTCTGATCTGCATTGCAGATCTGGAACACCCCCCACAAAATAAGGTAGATAATTCATTTTTAGTTAGTTTTATTGATCTCTCTTCATTAAGCTGTTTTATCTTTAGTTTTCTATCGTGTTCCATCTTTATTTTTTTACTTAATACAGTCCCTTGGGGACGGCTATCTGGATCTTTCTCCATCACCGCCGTTGTGCTACATGATGGTTTATTCATGGGCAGGAGAAGTTCAGTTTCATTTGAACCTGTGTGCAAAACAGGTTATTAACTATACTAATATAAAAAAAATACTTTAATTGAATGCACCAAAAAGCAAAACCAACTATTGTTCTTTTTTTTTAAATACAAATACAACGTTAAAATACGCAATAAAATCCATCAAATCTGTTGCGTTAAGAATTTTAAAATACAAATACAACGTTAAAATACGCAATAAAAATCCATCAAATCTGGATTTATCTGGAATCAGATTTAATGGATTTTTATTGCGTATTTTAACGTTGTATTTGTATTTTAAAATTCTTAACGCAATGTTCTATAAGACGAGTTTTTATCTTAAATTACTGTTCTATACTGACTAAAAATAAAATCATGGGGCGTTCGCATTATGAAATTCTAAAGATGCTAATTCTTCACAGCGCACGCTTTTGTTCTTAGTGAGTTAACACTAGTTTATTAATTAAGCTTTCTTCGATAAACTTCTAACAATTTTATTTCAAAGAGCTTTTTAGCACTGAATTTTCTCTCTATTTTAAAAAAAAGTAAGCCCTAGGGGGAAAAAGTAAGCAGTAGGGAGAATTTTCAGTTCTTTCAATGTTATTCAGATCGTATCTAAAAATTTTAAAGTCCTAAAATTACGAAATTAAGTGAATTTGTTAAGAAATGTTTGATAAATAAGAAAAATGTATTTTCGTTTCAATACTGTTATTAGTTTATAAGTTATTTAATATTAAAGTCGTCGTTGATAAAATTTCGCTTACAAGTAATTTTGTCCGTCGAGTTTCTGAAACACTATTAAGAGGAGAGATCCAATTTTTTTAGGGAGTGTACAAATAGGTTTGAACTGGAAATCCAAGTAAGCATTTTTTTAAATTCGAATTAGTTTTGGATTTATAAATTTTTTAAACATTTAAACACGCTCCACTTTTTGAAGTTTTTTCACCCTCATTTTTGAAACGTGATTTCTAAATTGCTATAAGTCATTTAAAATTACATATTCTCTTATTCAAAAAAATATAATAATGTTCGTTAAAACTTCATCTTTCTGATGTTATAAAGATTATATTTCTATCTTTACAATTAAATTAGATATGGTCAATTAAGATAGGTATAAAAAAATAGCAAAGAAGGATAAAAATGTCGGATATTTCGAGAAAATTTTAATTTGCGACTTTTTGTCTCATTGTTCCGCTTGCATCTCAAAAGGTAAATGTCCTAAAATTATGCCAGTTTATTAAGAAATGTTTGGGAAATAAGGTGAATATATTTGTTTTTTAATACGATTAGTATATTAGACGTTATTTTATGTTAAAGTCATAATTTTAGAAAATTTCGAACACAATTCATACATTTTTTGATACTTGTCTTCCAATTTTCAACAAAAAAATAAATAAAAAATTAGGGATACAGATTAAACTATTGGCTACAAATGATCCAGAGCGGTTGTGAAAATTAATTTAGTTTTGTAGTTATAAATTTTTAAATAATTGACGAAATGTCTGAAATAATCGTCAATTTTACGCGTAAAATTTTAAGTGATAAATTAAAACTGATCTAAGTAGTTCAAAAGTATACTTTTTCCTCGTTAAAAAAATATAGTTATGTTCGTAAAATCTTTCTTTCTTGAATGGTATCAATACTGAAATTCTATCTTAAAAAATAAATTAGATGTAACTATTTATGTGAAGTACTATAAATATTATTAAAAGATACTTCGGAAGGAAATGCCAACATTGGCAAAATGCCAACGTGTATTTGGCTGCCAACGGCGAATTATTATTAGCGCCAATTCCCAATTATCTTACTTTTTATAATTATAAGTTGGCGATTTAAGCCTACTTATGCTAGGCGCGTTTATGCTGTTGTTTGTTTACACATGTTTCGCTTTTCAATGAGCACAATTGCGTTGAAGCAGTTCTACATTTGAGTTTTTCCAGTTATCAGGTCCACCACAACGGCCGGTGGGGGGGGGGGGGGGGGGGGGGGGAATTGGGGGAAGCATGCTCCCACCCCTCCCTTCTGTAAACTTGAAACCTTAAAAGTTGGGAATTTCGAGTTTTAAAAATCCCTGAGTTGGGAAAATTTATGCCTTAGGCAAATTAATATTATTAGCAAATGAAAGCGACGGGAGTCTAGAAATTGCCCAACTTGTATTAAGATGAAACTTAAATTAGACCTCGAAACGGACCACTGCATTGTTACGTTTCGTGCGAGAAATCAATACTTTCGAAATAACTGTTTAATATTACCTATAAAAAAGGTAAAAATGTCTTATAAGTTGGAACTGGGAATTTTTTTAGCACTGTTGCGTTGTGAATTTCGAGTCGGTAAGTGTGGTCTGGTTAATTAACGTCGCACTAGAGCTGCACATTGAACTACTGGCGTTGGTACGAGCAAAGCGCCCTTGATTTGTTATTGGTACGTATTTACTTACTACATCAAGGACGCTTTGGTTCGAGGCCTTTCTCGAAGAAAAGACCCGGGAACGATGCCTCATATTTTTAACAGTGGTCAGAAAACGAGGACAACACTTCAGCTGGTACCCGATGTCCTTAAGTTGGGAATTTTGAATCGTTCAAGTTCGGATCGTTAAGTTGGGAAATTTCTTGTCTCAACATACGAAAAATAAATTTGTGTGACGGTACTGCCAGTAATAATTTATATAACTAAAAAAAGTATTGTTAGGACACATTGTTATTGTCTACAGTGTATGAAGCCGGTATGGATTTGCGAAGCAAAATAAAGAGGATTGCGTAAGAATTCTCGGGGGGTTGGCGGAGCGTTAGCGGAGCAGGGGGCGGAGCCCCCTAGTAATATAAAGAAAACGACTTCAAAGAATTTGGTTACATTCAGCCGACAACATATTATATATAAAAAAAAACGTCCATTCAACAGCTTAAACTTTTTCAGCTTTAGTGGTACAGTAATTTTAATTTCCTAAAATATTGTAAATTCCTTTTGTTCATTTGTTGGGTGGAATTGACAAGGAAAGCAATATACCCCTCACAATGGAAGATAACTTCTATTATTAAAACACAATCTATTGAGTTTGGCAACCTGTTACATTGCCAATCTAAAATCTATCTTAGTCTGTGCTTTGAATAATTCGGAAAAAGTTAATTCGTTTTTAAAAGTCTTTTTCGAAAACACTGGATTCAAAGTTAGTAGAGTAGACCCTCCTTAGAATAACATTCGTATCATGAGGGTCGTTACATCAAGGGTCTACAATGTAACTTTATGAAATGTGATAAGAAATTAAATTGTTTTCTTGTCATATACTTATTCTAAAATTACTTCTACTCGCTTAAATAATATTATTTTTTGGCTAGCAGTACAACACATAGAAAATTTATTCCAACACAGAATAGATTTTTCATATGGTTAACACAAATTAATTGTGACCCTGATGATTTCGTGTTAACAAGGTTCAACTGTATTGGGTTTCTGAATGTGAAACGGTTGTTGTTATGTGATATAAGAAAACCAAATATAACAAGAAATCAAAATACTTATTAAACTGAAGTAATCTTCAGTAGAATCCATAAACTTTTGGCAAAGTAGCCATTTTGTTAATTATGGAAAAAAATTTAATGTCCTTGAATGTGAAAAAGTGTTCAACTGCTTGACAAACTGCTGTATCATTGGTGAAGCATTTATCCGACAAAACAAATTTTAAGTGCAGAAATTGATGATAATCCCCTAAAGAACAAACAAGAGTTATACAGTTTCATAGTTCAACTGCTGCACAGCTGTTAATGCTGGGTGTGGACAGGCTTTATCTTGACACAATGGAACAACATGTCTGTTGATACATCCTGGCTTCTTATGCACAGTATTTTGCGCATTTGCCACTTATCTACACTGTACAGATTTGCTGTGATGGCTTGATCTCCCAGAAGGGAAAAAAGGTGAGTGATTCCCGACAGATGATAAACATATAGTAAGAACCACTTTCTTTAGATGTGGTGTTGGCATTACAGATCTGCTTAGATAGAGCATCTTTTACTGCCAATCATTGAACTAAAGAAGCCAGATTGTTGTACTATAATTTTTTTTTTTATCAACTGTGAGAATAAGTTTCAAAAATATTTTTTTTTGAAGAGGGAAGACCACACTCTGAATGTTTCTTTACGTTCAGTAAGTTAGTACAGCACACATTTGTCAAGCTTTCGTATTTTTCTTATAATCACTGAGTATCGAAAAACATCTGAATCTTGCAGCTGTAACTACTGTGTGACCTTTCGTACTCTCTGCCAATTTCAATAGTAATTCTACTGTACTACTTCAATAGTACAGTAGAACTCCAATTATCCTGATCAACTGGGAACACCACCTCATTCGGGCAATCGAATAACCGGATAATTCACGAAAAGATATTCCTTCTTAGTAAAAAAAAAAGAATTTTGCAGCAATTTTAAAAGCTTTTTTATAAAAGCAATTTTGTTTACATTTTGTACTTACACACTGTATTACATGACTCCTTTTCTGTTTATCTGCTATTGCTACATCAGCACACTTTTTTTTTATAATAAAAAAACTATTAAAATGCGAGTTTTGTTGACTTTTTTTCACAAACATATACGGATAAATACAGTTCCACTGCATACACACCTCAAATCATTCACAAGAGCAGGTGTAAAGGACGATAGCAGCGATGAAGTTGGATTTCACAGGGGCTCTCATACACTCTAACCATAACTAAATTTTGAACCTCAAAGCCAATACGCAATTAGAAGTTATTCCTCTCCCAGAAATTATTGCCTTTAACTTTCCTGATATCACTACTAACTTTGCGGTGATATTACACACTTTTCTACACTCATTACAACCGTCACTTAGCATTATTGAATACCCCTATACACCTTGTCCGATGATATCAAACATTTGGATAATCATCCGAGTATGCATGTCAACTCTGACAATATAGATAATATGTACCTGTACAGTAAAAGTCGTTTTATTTGTAATAACCCAATATATATTATGTTCCAACTGTTTAGAAATGTAAATTGACACTGAAATTACATACCTTTAAATGTAATACTTAATCCTATATATATGAGATTTTCTCAGTCATTGTACAGTACAATTATAGCATGTAATTCAGCTTGTGCAAATTCAGCTTGTAAGGGAACTCATGAACTATCGGAGTAATTACATAACACCTTGAATCCCCATCAACAAAAATGTACTCTAATGTAAATACTTGATGGGTTGCTCTAAATAAGAACTGGTTAAGGCAGCTCTTAGACATTAAGAGCGTGCCAGGTGTATCAAAACCTTTAAATTGGAATCTAAAGCAAATACTTTACTTAAGAGTGAAGAACTATTACTGAGGAAACTATGAACCTTACCTATACCTCAGAAAAAAACATAGGTTACATTTGGAACAGAAAGTGGAATCTTAAGTAATTTATACTAAGTGATCATAGAATCAACTTCTAGAAATGTGTAAAGTAGTTAGGTTGTTACCTAGATAGCAAACTCACATAAAAATTTCCTGTTGAAGAAAGAGACTCAATTGTCACAGATGTTCCAATACTTTGTAAAATAATATTTGGTAAAAACTGAGGGATTTACCATAAAGCTGATCTCTGGATCTTCACAGTTATGGCATCAGCTATGGATGCTAAGTTTGGATCAATGTCATTAACAAAAGTACAGGTCAGTATTTTGCAAAAAATGCAGAGGTTTGCTTGTATTTTTATCAATGACAAATTTACTAGCAACCCCACTTCAGAGCTAAGACTCTACTTCAAATTCTCCCCTTGAATTTATTTGTAAGTTGTGAAACAATTAAAACTATGGACAGGCTTAGCAATAATGGGTGCATAGTGTAATAGATCCGGCTTTGATTCTAAGGCAAGCCTGTGAAGTCCTAATCTATCTGTTGAAATTAGGTACCAGAATTGCTACTATTTCTATGCCTAAAAACACAATACAATTATACCCAATAGCTCTTCTCAATTGGCATACCAAAAAGAGATGAGACTGAAACCCTTGGTGACCTCATTCAAGTTGGACAATAGAATGCTATATTTCTATACAAGACTAACTTTATTGGTGCCAGAGCAATTAACTCAAATCAAAGACTCTGGAATTGATTTTTATAGGTATCTTTTTTATTTAAGTAAAACAACAACTGTCTCCCAAGCAATTTCTTCTCAGAAGCTTAGTTGACAAAAATATTTATGTTTATAACTGAACCGAATCTCAGTATTTTTGTAACTTTATTCAAGTGTTAAGAATGTTTTTAACTCAAGAATATGGTTTATGTGAAGTAAAAACTTAATATTCACTTAATCAATTTGGCCATAAGTTAAAGTAATAATACATTACATTTAAAAAAGAGATAGAACATTCAAAAATTTATTGGATTTTAAAGTAAAATAAAATGTATAACAAACACTTCTTATAGTAATTAAATTAAGATATTTTCATTGCACAACTAAATTTTGAATGAGAAAGTGACATTAAACAAACAAAATTATCAAAGTCTTGTGCTTATGAATTTTTTTTTTAGGTGATAACAGTCAAATTCTAAAGATTCATATAAAACTTTCCAAATGCACCTTTAATTTAAATTATTTCCACATTCTAACTTCTATACATCAATTTTCAAGCAATGAAGTGACTAAACAAAGAACATTATACTTCAGTTTAAATTTTGTAAGCCAAATTAAGGCACACCTTCTAACTAAATCTAGACAAGGAACATTCTCTTTCGCAACAAATTTTCCAGTGGCTGCTGGCAAACCGGACATACAGTTGTATTCTTCCTCCAGAGGCAAGGTCCACAGTAAAAATGATTGCAACGTGTCATAAAAACTGGATATCTTCCTCTTCTTTTCAGCTGCACAGCACGTGTAAAACATAACTCACAAGATAAAGACGATACAACTGTATCTGTCAATTGAAGGACTTGTCTTCCATCCAACAACGAATCCTTTTTCTTCCTCGATCTTCGGTTTTTTCGATTACGCCCCATGACTTGGGGAATCGGATTGCTGTTTGAATGTTCCATTTGAACACTTGTGGTACTATGTTCTAAGGCTTCAGGATTATGATCGTTATTTGGAAGTTCCATTTGAGCACTTGTGCTACCATGTTCTATGGCTTGGGGAATCGGATCACTATTTGGAACTTCAATTTCAGCAATTGTGCTACTATGTCCCATGGCTTCGGGATTCTGATCGTTATTTGGAAGTTCCATTTCAACACTTGTGCTACATTGTCCCATGGCTTGGGGAATCAGATTGCTGCTTGGGTGCTTCATTTCCATCTTTCCTTCTCTCAACCTTTGTGGGTTTTGATATAATAGTAAATTTTGTTCCAATCGCATAAGATTAATCCCTTTGAGAACCAGGTGGAAATCCTCTACTACCCCACCACTTCTGCTAGTTGAAGGCACATTCAGGTTTGACAGACGTCTAGATATAATTTGACCTGTGTGCAAGATAGTTGATTAACTTTAGTAAAAAAAAAATATTTGTATTTTATTTATTAACTATAAATTGTATTTAAGGAATCTGATGACCCATTGACAGGGGAATAAAAATTAGAGTAGTAAGTGCCATAGAACTAACCACATATCTGCAGAATATTAGAGGTGTAAAAACATTCTATATTATTGAAAATGGTAGCTCTAAATTTCTATTGTAAAACTGGGTGCATCACAGATTACCATTTTTTTTTAAAGTGTTCATGCACATGAAAAGTTTTTGTTTTAAATTGATAAGTTTGATGTTATAATATTTTCCAAGAAACGGGAAGCTTTCGTTTTACGAGAATATTCTTTTTCCTGATAAGACTGAGTTTTCAAAAAATTTCAAATGTGTGGCAGCCTTGCAGAACCAGAATATCTGTATTGCAAATGCTAAATTATCTGCTGTGTGTTGAAACACCTTTAATTTGAACGCTGCCGAAATTTTTGAAGGAATGTAGGAGGTCATGCTGTGTCACGCAAAGCAGGTGCCGATCTTAGGAAGCATTCATATGTTTTGAAGTTCAAAATCACCAACTGATGCTGATGTAGTAGCCTTACATTCGAAATGGAAGGGAAGTTTTGGAAAGGATATAACTAAAAAAAAATAGTACAAATACTGCAAAAAGAATTTTATGTAAATATAAAAAATTCTTTCAAATATTATACAAGCTTTGATAATTATCAATATGCATTCTTCTACAGCGTTCATTAATTAAAAAAGTAAATCAAGTTTTTGCCATACTTGTTTCAATGTGTCACGATAATACTATCAACAGAAGGTCCAGGTACAAGCCTTTCCCCTAACTTTTTTTTATAAATCCTTTCTGTCCAATCTTTTACGTTTTTACCGAGTACTATAAAAGCTGCCATCAAGCTAATTCTATGATTTTCTCTATACTTCACAAATTTGACTTATTTTCGGTATTTAAATAAGAGTTTCTATGTATTCGAACTTGAAAATGGTTAGGTGGTATAGGTAGTGACAGCACAGACAGCAAATTCGAATAAGGTGCCAATATAAGAAGAAATGTGCAATTTCACCTTTTGAGCTACTGAGGCAATATATTCATGGAATTCCCTTATAAACTATCATAAGAGCACCTAAAAAATGTTGCAATAGCAATTATATATAAAAAAAATATCACATAATGACAACCAGTATTTTTCAGGTATAGTTTTCCAGTTGTATTCTGCAAACATCTGCAACTTGTTTACAAGTTTTTCATAAAAAAATTATGGGGCGGGAGATTTGTAACACATATACTTTCATTATTCAATAGTTCATGTAGAGTAGCGGTTCCCAATCTGTGGTGTGCATAATGCTTAATCTCAAGAATTTTTTTATAAAACAAACGTAAATCGGAAGAAAAACTTGGAATCCTTCCACTTTTCTACCTCCCTATTTCCTAATAGACTGTTGCACATTAGAGCTTCAAGACTTGTTGGATGCAGACTCAAATATCCTGTTTCATATTTGAAGTAGGACAAACATATAAAACAATTAAATATTTTTGCTTTAGACTTAATAAAGCAATTAAAGTTCAAAACTGTAGAGTTTCACGGAACACACTTGCTGCGATTGCAGCCAGTGGCCCACAAAAATTGCATGCTGTGTGACCACAGCGTAAACATTAGGGTTGCTTCGGGAAGGGTTAGATAAGTAGACTCTTTAAGAAATTCATATACAAATTACATATTTAATTTAATTTTTGAGTCACATTTAAATTATTTCCAGTAGTTTCTAATGATTTTATTTAGTGTAAATAGAAAGTGGTTCACAACTTGATGAATTTTTAACTCGGTAGTCCTTAGCTATCTAAAAGTTTGAAAACAATGATACAAGTAAATAGTAGATAAAAAAAACTATTTTTTTATTTAAAAAACTGTTAATTAGTAAATTAGCATTTACTTTCTAAAAATGCTAAGGCTACTAAACATGGCTCTCTTTAAAACACATACCTTCAAACTGTAATAAAAAATTTCTTGGGAAACACAATAAATGAATTTATTTGAAAGAGAAAATCCCTCTTCAAATTGAGATAATTTTATAAACTATATGTTGAAATGCACTGTGTGTTGTGTATTCAACCATATCCTGAAATGTAGTGTATATCAAACTGTTAAAAGTCTATTATTTTAAAATGCTTGCAAAAGAAGCCTACCTCTATCAGCACTGGGTTCCCACATAGCATTACGTAGAAATCTCTTTGTGGCATCTTTATTCAGATGTGGAGCTTTGTCTTTATCCGTTATTTCCTTCACAGTTTGCATAAAGCTCTTGTAACGTTCCTAAAACAATAGTATACACTTGGTTTAGATAAAAGAATTTTTGTTTAAATGTAAACATGGAATTTGGAGAAAACAACATAAACCAATTTTGTATAATTTATTTAAATGTAAGTATTTATGAATGTATTTATTTAAAAATAAGTGATATTTTAGCTTTTCTCAATTTTCAGTGATACTAGTAAAGTGTAAAAGCTAATGAGTTGTATTGAGAAGCACACTTTATTATCATTATCTACTAATAAAGGAAAGCATAAATTATTCAAAATTTTAATAATATAAATAATTTGAAATAGGTTGTATATAAAATATCAAATGAGAAAACATATAGAAATTAGATTTCCCAATCCATATATATATAAAAATATAGGAAAATATTATAATGGGAAATTTAAATATAGCTATTTACATACACTACTTAATTTTGGATAGGAATACAACAACTGCATAAAATATTTTTCAAAAAATATATAAAGTCTTTAAGAGTAAGACTTATTAAATAATACATCAGTGTTCACTCTAGAAATAAAAAGGGGGCAGGGCGCTGTTGGCAGTAAAAGGGCACCCCATTTTTGAAAAGGCACGTCTTGTTTTTAAAAGAGCACTTTAAAAAAAAATGTAGTGTGGGCGTGGCCACACATTGACATATCGGAACCGTGACCAAACAAAAAAAAGTTCCGATTTGTTTGTTGACATTGCGCTAGAGCTAAATATTGGGCTATTGTTAATGGTTCTTGGCCTATCTCGAAGGAAAAACCCGTACAAAATTGGTGTCGTTATAAAAATATTTAAAATTTGACATTCTAAAATTGTTTTCCTTAAAAACCAAATTTCTAAGTAGGAATCAGACCCCTGCAAAACTGATAAAAAGGCTACTTAAATCCAAAATTTGGTAATAAGATGCTTAGTCTTGCAAAACCTTCCCAACCTAGTCCCAAACCAACTTCTCTTATAAAAAAACACAGAAAAAAACTTAGAATTTCATATGCAAGCACAGGCAACCAATTGGATTTGTAGAATGCCCCCTGCTCGAAATTACCGCGGAATCATCGCGATTTCACAACACACGTAGTTATAAAGGAGTTTGTTTTTCTACTGTCATAATTCACTAAATTCCAATTTACACACAAATCGTTTTTAATCGATTCCTTATTTTAAAGACAACAAGGGAAGCAATGGTGCTTGTGCTTGACTGAAAAGGGCAAGAAGGGCGGAATTTTTTCTAAAGAGGGCGGCATTTTGAAAAAAAGGGGCATGAAGGCGCTATCGAGATGAAAAAAGGGCGGGCAGGGCGGACCGCCCTTCAAAAAACGCCTAGAGTGAACATTGATACATGATAACAAAATTTGCCTAAATATATAGTATTTATCAAAAAAAAAAATTATTAATATAAATGACATAAAATATTAACAATCCTTATATTTCGAGATCATTGGTACACCTGCTGTATAATTTGCACCTACAGAACAAATAAAGAATTATTGCTAAAAAAAAATGTCCCACCACGCACACATGATCTTTCAGTTTGGCCTTAGCTTTAAGCAAGTGTCACAAGTTGAGAGATATTATTTTGCACCTGCCTACTTTAAACATCCCCAATCCAACAAAAATTTTATTTTGCAAATATCTGAATTAGAACAGAAATCCTGCGCGAACATACATAATATATATATATATAACCGAATATATATATATTCGACTGGTTATATATCTATATATAACCAGTCGAATTGATAACCTCTCGACTTGGCGGTTAAAATTTAAAATTTCTGGCGGTTTTATTTAAGAGTATTGGTTGGCGCATTATTCAGTCGATTAAAAAACAAACGTATACCATTTGATCCAAAAGAAATTTTAATAAATATTGTTCTGTATAACATTACAAAATTCGGTTGTTTAATTGGTAACAAATTTTAAAATGGTTTTAACTTTATTTTGTTTTTTCACTAAAATGCTTAAATATCCCAGTTTTTTTCTTATTTACTATTAACATGCTAGACATTAGTGGAGCTTCTGTTAAGAGCTCCAGTATCCTATATCTGACTTCTTCCCTTTTGGACACACATTATGCGGGTCGCGTGCCATGGTCACTAAGCAGGTTTTAGTGTATATTTAAAGTCTGAGACTAAATTTAAAATCTGATACAGGTAGTACTAAGTGATTTCTATACTATGTCAAATCCTACATCCAATTGGAAGCACATACTATAATTTTAATTTTGCAATTTTAGAAGTAAAAGGTGGAATTTTAGACACATGTTTGGCAGAATTTTTAGAAATTCAATACAAATGAAGCAGGCCAATTCTTGAAAAATTAGTACAGACTATTAAAAAAGTTTTGGAGTAATTTTTTCTTTATTTATGCGTCAATATACCTATTTTTGATTATCTGTTATCAATTTCTTCAATTAGATTTATAGACAATTTAAGATTAATAGTATTAAATAAATTGGCTTTTTTAAAATTTGTCTTGGGTATTTTTATATAATTGTTTGAGTTTGTATATCGCCGAAATATTTTCTAAGTTTGAAGAAAATTGGAAAACTCGGATTTGTCAGGAAAATTTTCATAAAATTTATTTTGCATGTATGGAGTTTACATCACAAACCTGAAGTTTCTAAACAAACTTGAGTATCCAAAATACCAAGATATGCAAGAAATTACAATACTGGTGCTAAACATTCATGCATTTCTTCACAAAATGCAAGGTATTTCAGCAGAAAAAAAAGTTTAAAACATTATCAGAAAACAAAATTTAACGAAGTAAGTAATCAGCCTCAAAGGATTTTATTGGTTTAATGTAACTTGATGATTGATCTGGGATTAATTTTATTGATTAAAATAGCAATTTTTGTAAAAGAAAAATCTTTATAATTTTATAAGTTAATCTTACAACCATACAAAAAGGGTTAAGATCAATACATGTTGGCAGAAATGCTATTTGTCTAAATAACTGATAAATTGGCCAAATTGCTAAAAAGTCTTGAAAAAAAATTATATTAGCACAAAAACGAACTACAAACAACTTGAAATTATGCCATCAAAATATGCTATAGAAAATAACAAAAAAGTTGACTATTTTTAAATAGAAATATATTAAAATATTTAGCTTTCATTAAAAAAAATCACAAAGTAAGCATAAATTAGTGTTAATTTATAAAAGAAAGATTACCAATTCTGTCTTGATTCTATGATGTTTTGGATCTTCACCCAGGGTATTCAAATACACTGAAAAAAATCCCCCCTTTAAAATACATTTAGAAAAGATGTGTTAAAGCTGTATACAAAAATAGAAATACTGATTTCTTCATGAGAATAAATTAAAACGTTTTGTTATATATTACTAAAACTATCCAAGGTAACACCCATGGAGGAGAAGAGGCGCTATCACTTAATAGATACTAGAAAATAACAATAATTTAATGTGAAACACTACAGAATATATTTCTTAAAGTGTTTTATAAACATTACACTCATATCAAGCAAATGTCAAAACAAAGAAAAAAAAATTTACAGCTCATTAAAATAAATCGAGTCAAGCTTCAAAGGATCCATCGTTAAACTTAAGAATAAGGAGGCACTCAGTCAAGGCATAAAAAGTAATGTTGTCAAATGTGATTTTAATTCAAATTGACAACCCTGTGTGTACTTGGGTAATGTATTTTACATACATGCTTAAGTTTGTATTATTTGAAATTACAAGTTGGTTAGTTTTAGAAACTGCCATTTTGTAACATCGATATTTCAGTGTTGGAATATGTAAACCTGAGCTTTTGAGGCCAAAGTTGGCAAGGAAATTTGATTCGGCAAAGTACCAACCCTAGTCTTAAGTTTTACCGGATCTATGAAACCTACGGTTCAAAAGTTGTAAAATATTGGCCCTACCCACAACAAAAAGGTGAAAACTCATAGTCGCCACATGGAGACTAACTTTTAAAATGTGTCGATCGAAAATTTTTGTTGCAATTGCCACTGCTGATTTTGACATTTATAATCAAAATTTTAACAATTTCGATGATTGGTGACATCAATTTGATTTGTTATGTCTACTATATTACTCTAGGTTATAAAATTGTCTACAATATAAATATATAGGACAGTAAAGTAGGTTAAAATAGATATTGTAATAATTTATTAAAATTCACTTGAAAATTCGTACAGATTCGGAACAATCTGATATTAATATTAAATTTATCAAGTGACACATGATCAGAAATAACAGTAATATACTTATTGTTTTTTTATTTTAAAAAGTTATAAACTTAAAAGTATCACATATCCAAATTTTGCTAGCAGCAAATACCGTTACCAAAATTTTTTATTTGGCAACTAAGATTTTGATATGCAACCATTACTTTTGCTATGTATAAATTTAACAAAAAGTGTTGTGTGTTACTATGACAACCAGACAAACAATTTCATGACACTTTAGGCTTTCAGTTTAAACAAAATTTTTGAAGAATTTTTACACACATTCAAGAGAATTTGTTTAGGTTACTTTATATTAACAAAATATACTTAGACGGAAAAGAATGTGGTAAGTAGTGCAACAACATATAAAAGACTCCTTTTGGGTTTTCTTTATGCAAAAATATGTACATAAACCTGGTTTGGGAATAAATCTAGAAATGTGAACAACAACCGAAAAATTAATGCTTAACTATACAGTTCCTTACAAATGATGGTTAAAATGCATTGTATGGTCAATCCTTGGTAACTTAAGTTAATTCCTAGTGTATGGTGCCCCCTCCAAATGTGATTTGGCGACAATTGGTCGACGATAAATTTTATATTTTGGCAACCCTTTTTCGTGACATTTTTAGCAATGTTATGATGTACGGCAACCCTACTTTTTTTCATGTTGTTTGCCAAAGCCTTGGCGACAATTTTCAGAATCGCGCAAAGGAGGCACCGTACACTAGGAATTTACCGTAACTTTTCTGAAAAAACAATATTCACAACACTAACAAGTTTTTTTGTTGCCAATGCCTCCTCCTAGACTTCCAGTTTGCTGAAAATGGAAACTAGATTTGGCAAAATATCAGGGAGACCCACAGAGTACATTTTAACACAATTGAGAATTAAAATTTAAATATATACATACTCCAATACAATGAATTCAAAGCATAACCACTGATTAAATTCAATCTGGCTCTGTCTAAAGACGGTAACTGAAACACAGAAAAAATCAAAATGAAATTTACATACGTGTGTTAGGTCAAATAAAAAACTAACTGAAATTTAATTTTCATAGTGAATGTTAAGGGTTGAAATCAATCATACAACAAAATAAAACTCATGGAAAAATTACAACCCTGATTTATTTTAATTCAAGATAAAAAAAAAGGGAAAATTAGACAGTTCAGAAAATGCTTTTAACTTGAAATGAAAATAAGCAATTTTTACCCTAGAATACCAGCAATGTGGTCAAACATGAAATAAAAATTTCGTTAGGAAGTTACTTTTAGGTTAATGAAGATATAAAATGTGATAGAAAACCTGAATATCCAGTGAATTTACGTTGGTCGTAGTTAAAGGAACTAACACATCTTGCATCTTCTTCAGGTTTTCATGGAATACCTGAAGATCCTCTAAAATTTCACTAGGAATATCCATTTCGTTATCTGAAGACATTTTAACAAAATCTAAAGATGATTTCAAATTGTAGGAAATTCTAAAAGTTAATATGCAAAATGATTTTTCTTATTCTTTTATTCAAAATCTCGTGCCGAGTGCTTGCGATTTTATTTCATTTCTCGTCCTCGCTCGTGTTGTTAAACAACTGTTATCCAAGCTATGTTGAGTTGTAGAACTCCTTTAGAAAGATTTTCTGATTTTGGTTCTTGTTTGGAACGAAGTTTTAACAATAATATTTTTTTATGCTTTTAACCTGTTCGTTTTATAAAAATAAATTTTGTTTTTAATATACGAAAATAGTTTTTTTTTTATTGATTTACCGATATATTTATATATGTCATATTTGTTTAATTTTCATGCTCTTCTGCCGCCGCAAGCAAACCGTGCCGTGCAACGTTGAAAGTAAGTATTTTAAATATTTAAACTAAAATTTAGTCAAATCAAAATTAAACACACGTTGTTTAAGCAATTTTACTAAAGATTTTCTTCGTTTTCACGTCTTTCTCATTTATACGTATGCTAGCTTCTATACATTGCTACGCTTATTAATTTATTCCGTAATAAACTGACGTGTATCTACAACAATTTAATATAGGTAGTATTACATTGACATATGTTTTCATTTTATGTAAAAGTAAAATGAGCTGCACGCTATTGTATATTTTTGAATTAAATATTTTGTATGTCCCTTTTTCTCATTTTAGCACTTATGGATAAGTGTTTCTACTAAGGCCAATTTAATCACCAAATATTTGCATGCTCAACCTAAAACATTAAATGCCATATTCTTATTGAAAACAACTTAAATAATATATTTTCATTTAAACATTTAAATAAATAGCACAAATATGTTTAAGGAATGTTTGGTTAAAGGTTTGTATAAACTGGAAATGTGTATTTTGTAAATATACAGGATCAAATATGAAAATTATCTTTAAAACTAGCTTGTTGTTTGCCTAAATTGTAAAGATAATTCTTGTATACCTTGTATGAAGGTTTTAAATAAAAGATTGACTAGTTAAACCTTTTTTTTAAGGCTTGCTCGACCTGAAATGCTTACCTATTCCGAGAATGTTGGATAGATTTTTTGCCTTTAATACTCTTATTTCAACCTAAAATTGAAGACTTGTGTTTCGTATGACCTGATTGAAAGAGTGGCAAAGCTCATAATTGAAACTTCCTAGCAATATCTTTTAACAATTCTTTCATTTCCAAGATTTTTTTTATAAAAAAAAGACTAATTATTTAAAAAAAAATTTTTTTACTAATGATTGCCTTAGTAATAAAAGACAGTTAAACTAAAGTTTAGGATAAAACTCCGTCAATGCATGCAAACCACATTAGTTTTAATTTCATTTAGGATTTTTCTCATTAGGAAAACATCTTAATTGTGTTCAGGAATCATCATTTTTTGTGTGTGTGTGTTTACTCTACACACAATAAATGTGTTAAAAGAATGATTCTAAATAGCCTTTGAAGTTGCAGCAATGAAGGTTTTATATTTAA
This sequence comes from Troglohyphantes excavatus, assembly GCA_963932185.1. Taxonomy (NCBI): domain Eukaryota; kingdom Metazoa; phylum Arthropoda; class Arachnida; order Araneae; family Linyphiidae; genus Troglohyphantes; species Troglohyphantes excavatus. Next base: position 39,918,567 of record OZ010673.1, read on the forward strand.
AATTAATCCAGTAAGCTGTTTTCCATTGAAAGCTACAATTTGTCAACTCCATTTTATACCACATAAATGATGTAGATTTATTTATTGTAGTAACCCCAAACCTCTTTTCAACAAAGTTGACAATCAACACTGCTTTGGCGGAGTATCCTACCTCTTCATACTTAAGCTTTATCAAAGTTACTAACATTTTTATTTAATTGTTTAAATGCATTTTTTCTTTTAAAAAACGCAACGTATTCTACAAGTTATTTTCTTCCAACTCAGGATGACTCCGATACTAGCCATTTTGATCTTCATCATTGGATGTGGGAGCACATCTGCACACCAGAACCAGCAACCCTACCAGGCTCCTCCCCAGCCGGCATACCAGCAGCAGGTGCCTCAGCATGCCCACCAGCAGGTGCCTCAGCAAGCAGCAGCTGGCATACCCCAGGGCACTCAGCAGCCTCCACAAGGAGGACATGTACAGCATGGGGGGCATCCCCAACAGGGGGGTGTCCAGCCCAATCTTCTAAGGGACAAGACTCATGTGCATGACAGGGAGTAAGTTCATTGCCTCTGTACTTTTTATTGTTTGATTTTTAACCCTTAATGAGTTGCAGTGTTGGTTTATTCCTAGTGTCCGGTGCCCTCGCCAAATGGGATTTGGCGACAAATGATTGGGCGATGAAGTTTATATTTTGGCAACCCTACTTGATGTGTGCAAAAATATCATGTTGTAAGGCAACCCTAAATTTTTTACCTCTAACATGGTTTCACGTTGTTCCGCCATTTCCGAATCGACGTTTGGCTCGTGTGGTTGTGCTTTTGATTTTCCTTAGCTATGGATGTATATGCGGACGATGTTTATTTGAATAGCAGTTATTTTTGAGAATTGGAGATGAAAGGCAAACGTGCCGTGTTTGATTGGTGCATGGATGCCAGATTGTTGTCCAACAAGCGAACGTGCAAGATTTGCGGAATGTGCATGGAGCTGGCCCCGTGGAAGGAAGCGTCCGACGGCTTTACCTGGGTATGCCGGGTGAAGGGCGAAGGAGAGCGTGATTACCATTGAAAGGTGTCCACCAGGAAGGGATCCTGGTTTGAAACCAGCAGGCTGGATATCTCAACGGTGCTGCAATTCACCGTGGAATGGGTTTATGGATCGAACCAGGGATACATTATGCAGCAAATGCGCCTGGCGAATCAGTTGTAGAATATGTGCGAACGTGCTAATGAGGTTCGGGGGAATTTTTACCACCTGGGGAAATTTTTACTATGAGCAAAAAATGTGAATTATGACCAAGATATCAACTTACGTTTTTTTTCCATGCCACTTTTCTAACTATCTATTGAATGATGTATTCATCTTTATTATCAATTAAAAAAAACTAATTAAATTATTTTATTAATGCTAAAGAATGCAACATTCGTTTTTGCAGCCAAGTGATAACTTATACACAAATGGACTCGAGTAGTGACAAACTTAAGAGGTGTTGTTAGCAGGTTGGTTACATTCAGTAAAGCATAATTTTTTTACTTCTGCTACTCATCCCGATATACATTTTTTTCTATGGGAAAACAATGATTAACTCTTACATTATTTGATAGGGAAATTTTTGGCTAAAAAAATGTTTGGGGAAAATTTTACGATTCATATAGGCACGTTAAACACTATTGGAAAAATATTCTTGGAGTTTTTGCCACCAAACCCATAATATGTATTGTTACACAACAGCATTTTAATTTGTCTTATAAATAATTATTAGTTATATTTTAATCTGATCATTTAATTTACGATTTTTTGTTTCTCTTAAAGGCATATTAAAGAACATTTGCAAGGAGTCGTAAACACGCCAGATGTTGGTAAAATGACAGAGGAGGAGCTTCAGTTCCACTACTTCAAAATGCATGACAATGACGATAATAACAAGCTTGATGGGTGTGAGCTCATCAAATCTGTACTTCATTGGCATGGTAAATTTACTTTATTATCCTTTGTATCGTACTCTTAATAGACACTGTACTGGAAATTAAATTAAGATATAATCAATTATTGTAATGTATCGTAAATGTGCCAGGACATAAGGCTTCATATTTAATGTTTTACCATTTCATTAAAGCAGTGGTCCCCAATCTTTAGATAGCTATGGACCACTAAATTAAATGGTAGACCAATTACAGACACCATTTTCTAATAGTACTAAATAAATTCAGGTATCAAATATTATTTTGACACTAAGTACAATTTTGGTATTAAATATTGTGTTCTTCCAAATTAATTTATTAATAAACATCAATTGTAATTAACCTAAATTATTCTGGTTACTGTAATAATTAATGTTAATAAAATTACTACTTGTCTGCCTTCAAGTAATAAAGGGTTAAATATATAGCGAAAAAATCAGTTATTTTTTCACATATTTCTCAGACTGGGATAAACTTTTAAAAACTTTCTGAAAAACCTGGAAAAAATTCAAGAAATTTTTATCTTTATATTACCCTGTTAAAAGGTCAAGTTTTTTATTATTTTGGCACAATATATTCTCTTATAATGAGTATAAACTATTTGCAGTTTAACTATATCGGATATTTTAACTCTCTTTTACCAGTTGAGGAAAGCAATGCTATGGGTCCTAATGCTCCTCAGACTGGAACGACCAAAATCTTCCAAGATGGAGAACTAGCTCTCATGATTGACCCCATCCTCGACATGGATGACCGGAACAAAGACGGATTTATCGACTATCCAGAATTCGTTAACGCCCAGAAGTCTAGGGGATTTTAAATTTTAGCAATTGTTTTTAATATCTTAAAAGATTGTATTAAAATGTAGCGACTATCAAATTGTCCTACGATTTTGAATCTCGGCAAAAGATCAATGTTGTATACACCTGACTTAGCTTTTATTAAGTATTGTTTTATTGACTTTTTATGTGGTGAAGATATTTTATTGAACTACTTACTTTGATATTTTAAATCCCTATTGTGTCAAGACGTGCAGGGTATATGCAAGTAAGTCCACCAACTTATCTCGCTTTAAGATATTTTTAAACATTCCATTTGTGAAAGTGTATTTTATATCATGTGTGAATAAAGTGTTTATTTTATATATTTGTATTATTTTGCTTAAACTTATAAATTACTTCAAGTTCAATTATTGTTTAGTTTTTTAAACAATTGCATTTCTTTTAACATGTACTATACAATTCAAATAAGTATAAAAATAACCATCAGTTATGTTAAATATTTATATTTTATTTCATTTAGCAAAAATACATATTTATTACAGAAATAAAACAATATTAGGAAATATATATACTTTTAAGATTTCAAAATTGCATTATATCTATAAATAGCTTTCATTTATATTTCTACACACACATAAAATTAACTTCTTAATTTTGTTAATATAATCTATTTAATTTTTCTTTTTTATAAATTTGAAATCTTCCCTTGTTAAATGAGAGTGGCTGTGCTAGAATGAAAATATTAAAAGTAGAATTACCCTTTATGAACCTTCAATGAAGGAAGTTGCATTTTAAAATACTTAAATGCTCTGTTCACTTTCTAAAATAAATTTAGTTAAACATATTATAAAAAGTATTTTAAGTGCAATTTTTAATTATTAAATCGAGTGAATAAACCAATCTGTAAAAATATTTATTGGAGCTAAAATATTTTAAACTGAAAACATTGAATTTTATAATTATATTGTAGCTTATTTAAAATTGATGAAAATTTGTAAATACTTATTTTGTTTTATTTCTACTGATTTTAAACGCAACTTTGTTTTAATTTGTTACAATGCAAGAAATTGTAGGCGCTCTGTTCTATGCAAGAATGCCACATTGAAAACAAAATATTTATCTACATTTAAATTTGTGCATTTTTGTAAAAATTCATGATCTGAATACTTATAAAAAAATATATATATATATATTTCGAACTTCGTCAAATATATTTGTGAACCTCGAGTTATTCGCATTACGGCAGATTTTTAAATAACAAATCTGCCTAAAAAAATAATTCTTAAATGCACAAAATAAACCAGAATACACACTACTACAATATAAAATTTGAACAATTCCAGGACCACAAAAAAAATCTATTGTCTAACACGTCTGAACATGAAACATTTTAATTTGTGCATATATTTTTTGGGCTTATGTTTGGATATGGGAAATACCCATGAACATTTTATATACAAATGCTTTTAAAGCGGATATTAAAATATAATGAACTTATTTCTGACTGATGTAGCATAACCAAAACTAGCTCTGAAAATATGTGCTCCAAGTACTTGGTGTATCAGTTTGTATGCAGAAATTCGTCTTGAGGAGCATTTTAGTAAACTAAATATACAAAAACCAACTGAAGTTATTGTGTTGCTTAACGATCAATTATTTCAATGGCTAAAAGTACAATCACTGTATATGCACTGGAAATTATATGGACATGCAATGATTTAATGTTTTGTTTTTCATTTGCAAATTTAAATTTTAATGTGTATAAAATTTCTTGTAGTACATTCAAAACTTTATATTAATTTTCAGTATATATTTTGTAATATTAATGCCAACTCAAATGTTTTCATTTAACTTCAGACTTCAATCAACAAAAAGTTAAAAATATTCTGGTGAAAAATCAAAATTTTTGATTATGGTATGTTTTATTTTGAATGGTATGTCATATTTTGGGTACCATATCAAACAGCTTGTACATGTCATTTTTTCAGAGTTTCTAATTTAAGGTATTAATACTAACAATACTTCAATGACCATGTGACCTATTCACTATTAGGCGTTATAAGTTGTTTTTCAGGAAGGTGTAAGATTTTATATTTGTGAAATTGAATTAATATTTAAATATTGTCAAACTATTGTAAGATTTTTAATTTGCAGAATGTTTTAGCTTTCAGCGCGTCTTTATTATGGTTGGCGATTACGAATCTTTCGAAATGCCAGCCTATTGTAAGTGCTATGCTGAGTTCCACATGTTGAAAGTTATCGCTGAGTTGGCGTACTTTGCACTAAACACTTTCACACTGCATGTGCGATAAACCAATGTCTTCTTCTCTGCCCTACCATTACTGCGCAATTTCCACTCTAATTGAGAACTCTGAAATTTTTGTAGATTTTTTTTTGCCCCTAATAATAAAATCGCAGTAACCAATCAGCTTAATTTACGTCAACCAAAAGTTCTTCGCTTGCGAAGCATCGTCCAACCACTGCAGTTTTGGGTTGTTCTCGCATCCAATCACCTCGTTCCTCTGCGTCACCAGAATCGGCACCGATGGGTAACGCCCACCGTCCACTGTCCCGTTCTGCTGAGTGGTGAATATCCTGCCGTTGTCGTGGGTCTTGTAGATGGTGGCAATTTTGCTCATGAGCGGCATCTCTTCGCCCTGGATCAGGTTCTGCTTCATCCTCAGCCATTTCAGTTCTTGGGTCTTCCTGTGCAGGTAGGGTTCGTAGAAGTGGACAGCGAGACAAATGACGGCCTGAAATACATTGGTGGTTAATTAGAAGAAATGTTTCTAGGTTCGTAAGTCTTTTGGAATTATTTTCCGTTTTAATGTTAGCGTAAGAGGTGTTTTAACCCCTACTTGATCAATGTCGTATATGTCACAGGTTCAGCATTGTCTATTCTGTATGGTTGCCAAGAAACCATACGAGCCAAGATGGAACAAATGAACTTACGGGCCAGATATAATTTAGTGTAGACGTAGAACATATGATAATACAAAAAAGGTTTTGTTGTAAGAGAAATTTTTAAAAAAAGGGGGGGGGGAGGCCGATATAAGGGTTAAAGAACTTGTTATTATATTTATTCTTAGCCTTAAGCTAGTTTTTTTTACCTGTATTAGAGTTACATAATGTGTTATTCGACGATTTTAGTTCTATCCTCAAGGAAAGCCAATGACACTGCCTCATAAACACGTTACTTTGCTTTGAAATTTATTTTGTTCGTTCATGTGTAAATTTTTAAAATTTTAATGTTGGTTTGAAACATCTAGAGTTTGGCGCAGATTGGCCACATTTGGCCCTTGCGCCATTAAACCCCATACAACCAACCATAAACACGTTAGGTGAGGTACTTGATAAAGTTTCTAAATATTCTCTGTTGCTGACATGTGGGAGGTAAACTTTCAAAAATTTCTATAGCTGTTTTAGGTTTAGCGGAATCAATGGACTCTGTACCGCACCGAACGTGTTAAATTAATGAATCTTTAGATGAATCGATTCAGGGCCTGCCGCTGTGAATGCTAGTTTACAACCAGGGCCTGATTAATGAATAAGCTCATGAAGCCCAGACTTACACTTTAAATTTTTAAAGGCACCCAAATCACACATTTCATATAAAAATTTAACATCCCTAACAAAATTTGCTACTAAGTTTACAATAAAAATTTTAGTTAAAAAAAAATTGCCACTTGTGTTATATTTGTTCGAATATTGGAAAAAAAAATCAAAACATACAGAATATTAAGAATACTCATTATTAGCCAATATATTTTGTTATATTACTTATAATGTGTATCGTATTAATGCCATTCAGGGGCAAGGATTATTGTGCATATGTAAAAGCTCGATTGGATGTTCTCCAGGGTCTATTTGAGAGCAATGGTGCCCCCATTTAAAGGCGGGCTTCCGCGTATTCACCCGGCCCTGTTTACAAGTATGGAGTGGAAAAACATAATTTTTCCCAAATTATCAATTTCCAGGGTGTTGGACACGTTTTAACTAAGGAAATAGTACGGGGTCGTTTACTTCCACACGACGAACAACTCGACATTTGATACACGACAAATTTAAAGTGGATCATTCTCCTTTATAAGGTGAGTGAATGTTTGAACTTATCTAGCTCGAGCCCGACCCAAATAAATTTGTAAATGTGGAAATAAATTTGTCATTTGCAATAAGCATACAATCACCGCCACTGGGTTTTCCGAGCATAGCAGTAAAAATTAATTAGAAAAGCCAACTTGCATTTGTGCAACAACTCTAGTAAACGGTGAATTTGCTGTAAAAACGAATATTTAAACAAAAAAAATGTACGATTGTGAGATCATATTTCTATACTAAAGGATGGAAATGCAGGAATTTAGAAATATCGCAATGCTCACCAGAATGAGGAAAATTCCACCATAAACAGTTGTAGAAATTCGCATTCCCAAGTTTTCTGTCATTACACCAGTAGTAACTCCGCCCACAAGGTTGCTGTAAAATTTTATTATATTTATATAATTAATAACATGGGATTAAATCATATTAATTTTCAGCTGCAGTATTAGTAGTGGTAAAAACTTAAGTTATTTTTTTAAAGTAATGTTCGTGAAAATTATTTAAGTCGAAATATTTGTACGCAATTTTTTTTTTGTTTGATGCAAAAAATTCAGAGAGTTTAAGAGTAATCTCTCTAATAAAAAAGCATACTCAAATTTATTTAAAACAATTCAATGTTAATTCTAAATGAGTATGCAGATTTTTAAATATTAGCACGCGCCTTGAAATTCATTGCAATTAAAATGTTTATTCACAGGAAATCACAATTGCTCTGTCAGAAAATATGCATTTTTTAACGTTATTTCTTTGGATAAAACTTAAACATTATTTTTTTAAGTTCAATAAAAAATATCAAACAGGTGATATTGTCATTTACACTACAATTAAATATAAATTAAAAATATTTGTTAGATATTTAATATGAAGGGTACCAGGGGTGCCCATCCCCCCCAAACTCAATGGCGCAAATCCCCCCCTAACTCAATGGCGCACCCCCCCCCCAAAAAAAAAAATCTCTACCCCCTCAAATTTAAAGCATATAACTTTATTAGAATCTAAAATTTTCAACTGAATACACACAAAGCTCCACATGTCGTATTTTATAAATCAGTTGGAGATAAAATCAAGATATAAATTTGGTTATACTTTAACTTATATACATTAACTTATATACATTAACTTATACACATTAACTTATATATTGAATTAAACTTTCTCTCCGCATCTCTTTATAACGTTTCATTGATACAAACAAATGGTGCTTAAAGTCAGGTTCGTCGGTAAAATATAGGGTCGGAGGTTCAGATAACATAATTTTGTCGAATAAAATTGTAATTTCAGAAATTTATTAATTGTTAAAACATGCGTTAAAATTCATAATAAATTCCACTTATTATTGTCTGTCCGCTAAGAATCGATCGATTTCGGTTCAAGAACCGCAGCTTTGTTATGGTCTAAAAATCTGGTGTTTTCTACAAAATGTCATCGATTTGTCTAAGGTGTTGATTTCAATTCCACCAGAAAATATAATTTACAAATGGATATTTAAAAAATTTTAAATTCAATTTTGTAAACACCTAAAAATAGTTACTGTAGAAATGCTGACAGTAATCTCTGATTGTTCAATTTCAGAAAAACTCTTGCAATCGCTCCATTTAGACTAAAATAACTACCTACAATATTTTATTTTATTTGTCAGTAATATATGCAAAATCACTCTAATTAGCAGAAACACATGATGTAAATAGGTTTTACTCTAAATGCTCAGAAACAATTGCCTCTTACATGTCAGCCAAATGCCACTGAAAATGCTTAAATACTTTATATATAAGAAAGAAAATCTTTCTATTTGAAATATAAAAAAACGGCTTTTTTTTAAAACACATCATGACATCAAAGAAATAATATCGATGTTATTTACGCGCGTTAGATACAGATGGTTCTACGAGTGTATATGTAAACCACATAGTTTGTATTCCCCAATCACAGGGCCATCTACAAAAGCTAATGCGCTTTAATAATGTCCCCATTCTACACGGACGTTATTTGCGCACGTTAGCTTTTGCGATAACTCTGCGATTGGTCCACCACGTAGTGTGAATGCACCAATCAGATGCTTCTGCAAAATGCAACGCGGCGTAAATAGCGTCCGTGTAGAATGGCCCTTAGAATATCTGTTTTTTACTGGTTAAGTATACTTTCTCTTACCTAATGGTATAAACAAAACTGGTTTATATAAAACACGGCTACATATATGGTCAAACAGAAATATTTATGAAAAAGTGGGAAAATTCATGTCTTAACGGTTAGAGATGTCAACATGAACTGAAGTACAAATTATAAGTAATGAATAAACTTGTGAAAGTTTTATTTAAAAAAAAACATCTATTAAACCCCAACAAAATAGACAGGTAAACACAAAGATAGAAAAAAAAAATATCGACTAAATTCATGCAAAATACTGAACGCTGTTGGTTTTGTTTAAAATCACTTGTGACCTTCTACTCTTATTTTTGGCTATTTTAAATATGATTATCAAATGCAAAAACTTTATTTTATCGAATTTTAAGAAATCTTTATTTAAATTAAAAATGTATTAATAATGAAATTTAATTTCAAAATGCCGTATGATATTTATCCACTTACCAGTACAGTTTATCAAACTCAGAAAATACTTTTCATTTAGTTATTTTTTTTACAACTTAAATATTCTCAGCTTTACTCCACATTTAAACTGCACGTTCACAAAAACCATTCGTCCTTGCTCACTAAAATATATTATCCGTTCTTTTATTGTAACACCATTGAAATTATTTAAACTGATTCGACTCCAAGACTAAACTCAAATATAATAAAACCACCTACGCTCAGTAACGGCGATTGGGTTCTAAAAATTCAGTTTGACTTTCATAATACTACTCGTATTTACGTAGATAAATATCGGCGCCAATATGTTTCCCGCTAAAAAATCAAGACCTATGGTCGCGCCTATTTCCTTTGGCTTTTTTTGTTTTTGTTTTTGTTTTATTTGAACGATGAGTATTTTGTAATGACAGAAGTGGCTCCTAAATGTCTGTTAGCTGTCTGTGTGCTGGCAGAAGATACAAGATAATACAAGAAAATAAAATCGATTGTAAATGTAATATAAGCACCAGAAAAAAATAGGAGAGGGTTGGGGTAGGAAATTTTTCTTTAGTTCGTCAATTCAGTAACACAATTTACTAAAATTTTTTTTTTAGTTTAAATTTAAAAAGTATGGGGGCAACATACAAAAAAAGTGGGAGGGGGGAGCGTCCCCCCTAATCGCCACAACTGTTGCTTATTAGTGAACAAACGTAGGAAAGTAATTAGTTTCTTGTGGAGTTGTATATAAAAATCGTAATTTACGTTATAAGTGTTGTTGAGATGCGGAAACAGTTTATGCTTCCATCATTGCAGTTTTTTTTAAAAAAACATATGCCACATATTAACAAACAAAAGAATTAACTTTGTTAAAGTCACCGTTTTTTTTTCTCCAGTTTTTGTTGCAGTCTGCAGTCCTGAGTTTATAGCAATCTTCATATTTATTTTTAAATTTTTTCTTTCTAACGGAAAAGTTATTGCCTCAAAGCGTTTTTTAATTTAAATCTCAGCACTGAAGTGTATAGTCTGAATGTATGAACCGGACAAAGTAAACGTGTATGTCCTAGATATATGAGTAACACATATTAAAAAAAATATTAAAGTTTTTAAAAATATGATTTTTTTTCTGAAATAGTTTTCTTGGTTTTTTTACTGACCCCCCCCCCCCCCCCCAAAAAAAAAAAAGCAAAAGCGAGGGGTCCTGTGCGGTGGCATGCGCCGCACAACCCTAAGATACTTCTATATCCATTAATCAGATAATTTTTTTAATTTATTTTGTAGAATCTTTCTAAAATGGCATTTAATTTTAACAGAATAAAGACTTGCATTTTCAAACAGGAGTATTTTTTTACAATTTCGTCAGCTTTTGTGTAGAAGAGGCGTTTCTTGAAATGGCTGGAAATTCCAGTGACTGCAAACGTATTATATATGCAAAATTATTTTTTGCCCAAAACATTTCCCCCTGAAAATTAAATAATAATAAAGAAATGAAAAAAAATCCCCCCCAAAAATTCTGATGGCGCAACTTGCGCCATAATCCCCCCCTATGGGCACCCCTGAAGGGTACAATGAAAAACTAATAAAGATCCATTTTTTGTTGAAACCGAGATTTCGACATTTTATGTTAGCTACAGGGCTGTACTTTCTGTCAAATTGTGGTGAAACGGGATAAGTAGTAATAACGGGATAATTGTGGTGAAACGGGGTAGTAAGTACCTGTAGTTGGTCGACATTATTTGTATTTGATTATAACGCTATGTTAGTCTATGAGGCATGAAACTTTGTTTTTCGAATTCTGCGCAATTACTCCGGATACACCAATGGGGTTTTTCCCCTAAACTCTTCCTTTCATACTAAATGCATAAAAATTATGTTATAATCATGCGCTTATTCTTAGAATATGTAATACAAGTGCTAAAAAAAATTATGTGTAACATACCCCAGAGGTATAGCAAATGAAACCAATGTGGAGACCAAACTGTACGTTCGGAAATCTTCTGGAAGTCCGGATTGTCTGAAATAATATTTCGAACAAAAATCTTTTCAGTTCAATACAGTCTTTGAAATTGAAAATGTTTTGTAATTAAAATATTGCTAATTAATATTCCCAGTGCTACATTTTAACTGATTTTTTTATATATATTGATTTTAAAATATTCATAAAACGAGGTGCATGATAATTATCTTTATAACTTTGGCACGTAATAAAACCTGAAATGGCTAAGTTATGTTGCTCGTAAGTATATGTAACATCAACACATGAAGTTTTATTTGTGTGCAGTTATTATTAATATTTTTTACAACGACACAAGACGCGCAGATAACATTTGAAGTTATGATCGTGGAAAAGGCTTAGAGTAATGATACAAATAGAGGAATAAAAATGCTGATTTCCGTGTGTCCATCATTGAAACCACGTGATATGTGGAAATGCCAATTCATTCATGCGCCAACATTACTTGGCAGGCCTTGGCGACTTTAAGAACTAAACGAGATCGAAGTATTGTAATATGGTTTTGTGTTTAATTTTGTATTTAAATATAGTTTTTTTTTAACGAGTGGCACAATTTAAGGGAGTTTAACAGATATATTAAGGAGATTTTTCTTACTTGAATGAAATGTTTTGAAATAATTGCATTACGTTTTTATGTAAAAAATTTACCATAAGCGAAGTTCTTTCAATTGTTATTTTGTATACTTCAATAAGAAAATATGAACAATAAAACCTGAGAAATATAAAGAGTTTCGCTTCTTCGAGTATTGAACATAAATAAAATATTTTCGTTTCGTTAATGAAGCGGAAATAGTTAGCGCATATTGTTTGAAAATAAGTTAATACGTACATATATGTTAAGAAGTTGAATACGGACAGAACTCCTTATCACCAAAAAAGAAGAAAGTGCGCCAAATTTGAAACTCCTGCAGATGTCTGAACGCCAAATGTGGCAGTTCTATAACCACGTGATGTTGGTTTTTCTTTTCAATGTTGACACCGCGGCCTTATGAGAGTCTGGTATTGAAGGCGCTCTCTATTTAATATTACAACTCTCTGGGAAAAGGCTGTGAAGGATTCCCTGAATACCGGTAGATGGCAGCACATTATGCCGATAACACAGTAGGAAGACAGTCAGTCGCCATGAATACTCAGGGGAAAGCTCAGTGTGTTGAATGGTTTATTGATGCGTTAATCATTTTAGGAATAGTGCGTTAGGTTTTTTTTTTTTTTTGGGGGGGGGGGGGGGGGGGGGGATTGCTTACAAATAAAACTTCATGTGTTACTGTTATATGTACAAACAATATAACTTAGCTATCTTTTTTTCTTTAACGTTTTAGTGTGTGTCAAAGCTGTTAAGATAATCATCATACACACTGAAAAACATGCAAGGGAAGTTTTTAGAGGTAACATTATTAATAACCGAAAATCCCCTTTGGAAGTAGAGTTCGCTTTGGCTTTATTTAAACTCAATTCCAACTATTCAGACCTACCGGTAATCTGAAAGCGAATTTAGGTAGTTAAACGCTACGTGAAAAATAATTTTTTATTAAAAATTCAATAAATATTAAAAGACTACATATGACTTAATTGTATGTTGTTTAGGAAACCAATATATTTTTTTCTAGCAGAAATAATGCACTTTGTTGTGTTTTATGCGAAAAACTTAAGTTTATAAATTCATACACAAAATGTTATCTGTAGGTTGATAGCAAATAACGATCAAAGACAATTTTCATTGATTTTCAAAATTTATTTTTACAGTAATTGATTTTATTTGTATCACAGTCGGAACCCTCATTTTTTATCACCTATTTCCCCAGATCACTTTTATATTCAATCTTTATTTTTTAAGAACGTAGTTCAAAATCTTTATTAGCATTAGCCTAGCACGTCAGTTAAAGTGATGCTCAAAAATTGTAATTAGAATATTTTAACTAGTATTTTTTAAAAATCATTTTCATTTTTTAAAGTTTATATAAAATATTTTAAGCTTTATCGCAAGATTATATTTGTAGTTAAATTTAAAAAAGTAAGTTTAAATGTATTAAACATGTCTGGTATTATGCTAATAAATTACCTTGCCGCTCTGAGTGCAGCTGAATATGAACACGATATGAGAGGGCCTGCCCCAAGACCTTTCAACAACAGACCTGCTACAATGAGTGCAACTTTCCTAAAACAGAATTAGATATATAGATTAAAATCAATTTAAAATATATAAAATTTGTTAATAGATAAAGAAAATTCATAATACCATTATAATATCATTTTTATACATATCATCCAAAATATAAAAAATGACAAATTTGCTGAATATTTAAATTATACGATTCAAATTTAATATTTAATTAATTTAAAAAACATAGAATCAAACTTAAATTTTTTTCCTTAATTTACATTTACATTGTAAAAAAAAATACATGAATAAACAATAATTGTACTTTAAAAAATGTGTTTATAATAATTTATTCAAATTAATGCTTTTTATTAATGGATTTAATTTTTCAAGTACTTATAATATCGAGATTGACATAGACCTATCGTGAATAATTTTATTAAACTGAACAATATATGTGGCTCTAGAATCGAAATAAATTAAACGCTTCTTGTGTCGTGTGTTAACGAAGAATAACAGTTATGAGAAATATCAGTTGCACAATTTTTTTTTTTAATTTCTACTTTAATAACCTAAACTATGTTGTATTAATCAGACTGTGTTAGAGTAGGAAAATGTGTCTTATGAGGTATAAAGGTTATAGTTTATTTTAAATTGTAGGTAGAAACATGGAAATTATGTTCTTTTAGTTCATCAGTAATTTGTCATTATGATCCGAATAATGGATAATTATTTATTTTTTCGTAAATATTTAAGAAACGAAGAACACATATTTATCTCTAGTGTCCTTTACAAATTTCTGATCTTAATAAATTTCTAAGTCAAATAAAAATGAAAAGGATTTAAAAGCATGAATTAATGGCCGATTTGCTATCAACGATTTTCGCGATTTTAATGTGAATTGAGAGGGCAAGGAATATTTATAGCAAATTAACGATAGCTCTCAAAGAAACCATTGATAATTTTTTTTTCAGGCTTCACGGTTTTCTTCCCTTTGTTTTGAAGGTGAAGTGTGCAAAATTTCATCAAGGTTGGAATAAAACTGTAGATTTTTATAAAGTACAAACATACATACAAACATACATACAAACATACACTCTTCTTTATATATATAATAAAAAACACGACATCTTCGCTTACGGTTGCATATTGAGAAAAGATCCTGGTCCGATGAGAACAAAGGACACTGTCATGATCAGGCAGCCACCGCTTTGTAGCAAAAATTCCCCACCCTGCAAGAGGTATACAAATTAACCTATAAACTATACTTTCCTTTTTACAGAAATACTCTTTTGAATTCAAAACATATATGAAAATCAATGTCGGGCTGGCTATTTTAGGTTTAAAATGTTATTTGTTCAACTGTAAAGTTGTTTTCTCTGCTATCAGCATACCTTCGCAGTAAAAACCGTTTTCCAGAACTTTTCTCCTTATTCAAGATGGTGAAACTGAAGGTTTTTCTCATATCATTTTCTTAAATTATTTTTATTAATCTAAAATAAGCAACGTAAAAAAAAAAATAACGTGCTGTTTAATTTTTCGAGTTTCAGTATTGAATACCAATAAATTTAATGGAAATAAACGATTAATTGGAAGAAAAAAAAAGTTACAGGCTTTAATATTTTGGAAATATTTTATGAATCATAAAGTAAATTGGTGATATTATATATATTCGATTAATTGAAGACGTGTATACAAGAACCAGGCAACTCCACTTTTTGTATTTATACTTTTTTTACATATTCATATAAAGAAAAAAAAAATCCTCTATCTATTGGTGCAAGAATTGCTAATAAAGATAATTACAATTATTGAACAGTTTTCTTCAGCTTTTTTTTTGTTATTGATCGAAATAAAATTAAATAAATAATAAACATCTTAATAAAATTTATTAATTTTAAAATGACAAAGGGTAATATTCCTCATCCCTTGCCAACACCAATCGTTTAGGACCATTTGACAAGGAATGATATACAACTTTTAACATATAATGTTATTCTAGAATCACAGTTAAAAGTTATATATTTTAAACTTTTAAGTCCTCATAGAATAATTACTCGCAATATTCTTTGGAATATGATCTTCAATTGCAGTAAATATATTCAATCTGTATTAAGTTTTAAGTCATCATTAAAAAATGTATATGTATTATTATTTTATTATTATTTTTAAAAAATCTTAGCTTGGTTTGCATTCACATTCGTTATAATTTAGTTATTTTTTACAGTCGAAATTTTAGTATAATAAAATATCTTAAAAGTTTGATACACAAAATTAACAACAATATTTAAAATACTTGATATTGCCTGTAACAAAATTTGTATTTAACTTTTGATACATTTAACTTCTGAAAAGATTTGTTTTATAACTTGAACTTCATACATAAGGTTTTCATATTAAAATCTAAGTTTATAAAAGCAAATAAAAATAAACATAGGTACCATTTTATCTGCTATTCTTCCTGATAGCGGTGAACTCAAACCATAAGACAAGAAGAGGCACAAATAAATAGAACCAACTACCATAGGAGTCAGATTGAACTATATAAAGCAAACAATTTTTAGTTATAATTTATTCCATTACTACAATTTCAAAGGTAAAAAATAACTTGTGCATACAAAAAAATGTAAAGACATATTCTAAAAGTAATTTTATATAAAAATTTAACTAACGTGAAATACGTAGATGCTAGATGGCCAGTTAATAATATCTATAAAAATAAAAGAATCTGTGGATCGCAAAACAAATATTTCTTCTTGGTCTAAAGGTTAATGCAGCGCGTACACATCTTTTTCAATTTAACCTATGTTGAAGGCTGTTTTATATTTAATACATAATAAACTCTTTTTATAGGTAACTAATGTACTTTCATTGATGACCCTTTTGCATTACACCTCTATAAGAATTATTTGTTACAAACCGGATTTTCATTAAAACGGACAACCTTTAGCCCCCGACTAGTCCGTTACAAAGAGATTCTACTATATATTCACCTGGGGATATGACATTGAAAACTACACTGCACAATAAAGGTGACAATACCTTCGAGCATGAATGGACTGTGGTAGAGCGAATATGACGTCATAATCGTGAAACCAACATCTCAGACCGAATGGCCTCAGGCACGTGACTTCTTTTCAAAATTATTAATTAAAAAATTCTCGTGATTGGCTGATGAATTAGGAAATGTATAACACAGTGAAAATTTATGAATGGAATGACGTAATTAACCACGTGTCTGAGGCCCTACATGTTGGCCTCACTTTGATGTTAGCGATATTATTAACATTATGTTTTCTCTACTATGAAGGATCCATGCTCGAAGGATAATACCTAGAAAATGTTAAAGTTTACAATTTTCGTAGGGGGATGGATATATACATTTTAAAAATTGAATTAATGCCACATTGAATCTGGATGGGTCGATATTGGTGTCTGAATGAACCACCTGTCTATGTTCGCGCTCATCACTGTACTGAGGGCGGCCCTGCCACCTTCATTACTCGCTAAATGCGAATGAGTATTTATAAATAGTCATTGGTCACTTTAAGGATAAATTACAATCATTGATAGACTCAACATATGACGTCTTTGGCAGCGTAATTGATTTTTCTATAAATAAACCGTAGACTTTTACCTGTGCCAGATGTTCGCTGAGAGCGATGAGTATGAAGGCGTCAGCTGTGACGTTGCAGGTGACGCTCACCAGGACCATGGCACCGGCTGGCAGCTTGAGGATGCGTCTGACTTCTCTGAGGGTCAGGGAGTCGGGATCGCTTCTTTTCTCACAAGCATCTGCCCAAAGACACCCCACAAAGCTATCTTTAACATCGACTCCCAAATAATAATAATATGTAAAAAAGGTGGGAACATTAAACATCTGGGTATCTATATAATAATAAATTCTTAACATATAAAATAGAATTCTGAATATCTTTCCGTCAAAGAAGTGACGTTTTTGGCTGTTTGAAATGATAAATTTAAATAGATTCTCAAATTGTTCGCCCTTTTCTTTCATGTAACTGCAAACATATATGGTATTTCTCACTCGGAGTAAGTGGAAATCTCCTCAGACATTCTATGCTCTTTCTCGCCAATATATTTTAACCAAATATATTACTGTGCCAATGTCGGCAGCCCTCTAAATTGTAGTGATGCTAATATTTAGTAAAATACACTGTATTACCCTGTATATAAATTTTAAAATTGTTTTTTTATTATTATTAGTTTCGGAATTTGAACATGGTTTTAAAAAATTATTTGAGGAATTCAATTGTGTTTAGTTTAGGTTGAATTCAAATGAAAAAAATATATTATGATGTGAGATTCTGAAAACGACTGTCCGAAAGGTGTTGGAGATAACAAAACCAAATTCTCGGATGGGATGAGTAGCCCCAAACGCCTCCTCAAAGGGGGTACCAGCTGTTTGTGAAAAGCAATGTACCATTGCCCGGTGCCTAAACCGATTATCCGGCAGGATGAGTAGCCCCAAACGACTACTTCAAGGGTGTTCCAGTGAACAGTAATGTGGGTTTGCCCGGTCTTAGAATCGACTGCTCAAATAACAGTCGATTTTGTTAGTGATCGTCTGCGCAAAGAGCAGTTTATATTGTGCCATTGCACAATTTTTTTCATTTACTATCAGAAGAAAGATAATGAAAATTTGCCACACTTGGCGGAATTTAGCTCGCCAAGGTCACAACAAAATATATTTTTGAGCGATTATTTACATATGCTTGCAAACAGCTTCGACGAATTTTTACATGTCGCGAACGGATTTTTGTATATGCCCTTCTCACTATATTATAATGTATAATTTGAATACAAAAAAGTTGCGATAGAAGAGTTGAATTGTAATGTTACCTGATTTTTCTTCTGTGATGAGATAATAGGATGCAATACTCATGAATATGATGACTCCTCCGAATGACACAAAAGGGCAACTGTACCCCCCTATCTGTAAAATAATATTTATCGCAGGATTAAAGTGTGCATTTTATTGTTTCCAAAAAAAATATATAAATAATTTATAGTTATTTTATAACTTTTAAATCTCTAGAATTTGTAAACAAAATTTAATATAACTAATTACCTATATATTTCTTAATTTCGTTATTTGCTTTTTACTAATATGTTTTTAATTAAAATTAAATGTTTTAAATTTAGATAAATCCAAAACCTTTCAAAGTAATAAGAACATAAAACAAAGTAAAAATTGAAAAAAACGTATTTTTAATCCTACCGTATATAGGAAACTTCCAAGTGGGGGTCCTGATATCATTGCTACAGTTACAATCGTTTCTGTCAAACCCTATATAAATACACGTGTAAATGTTAACACATTTAAAAAAATAAATCTGAGTAAAAAATTCACTTTATCTGTAAAAGCACATAATTTGTATAAGCATTCCATATTTTGCTGGTTTTAGGAAAAAAAGTCTATGGATTGTTTGATTGCTTGAATATCAGCCTTATAAACTGTTGTTTCATCATTTACCAATATGATAGTTCTTGAATTAATTGACTATTGACGAAAATTGCGATGCCATATACAATTTTATTGTCCATTTTTAAGGTATAAGGTATGCCAAATTTCATCTTCATGGACATACGGTTAGTAGGATAATCAGAGATGAGTGAATTTTATTTTAACTCATTGAGCAAAGCGAGTATTTCAGATAGAAGTTTGCGATAGCCTAGTTTTCTTATTTAAGGTATAAAGAAGTACTCTACCAAATTTCATCTTCCTGGGTATATAAAAGTAAGATAAATGCGTTACATTTTTAGTTCGATTTTTCGTTTAGATTTTATTTAGCCACCTCTTATCGTGACCCAATTTTAAAGACGCTATACGTAAAAAAAATTACGTTTTTATTCTATTTCAAATAAGTTATTTAATTTTATTAATGTTCAAGAATCACTGCCCAAATGCGTATTAAATCGCAATATTTAATAAGAAATTCCAACAAAACAAGCTTAGGGTGTAAAACGAAAATTCGCCAAATCTAAGTTATTAAGTTATAATATAATTATTTGAAATTCATAATTTTTTTTTTGCCTAGGTATCCAAATTTCGTAGTTTCATAAACACACTGGAAAAGTTATATTATAAGACTCAAAGTGCTAAAACAGGAAGAGTTGTTGACCGTGAACTGAGCTTTACCTGATAGCGGATATCTGTAGGGCATTTGTTGCTTTTCAGACGTCACTTTAAGTGTAATAATTGCATTTGTACTTGTCCAGAATGATTTGTTGCTCGTAAAAGGTAAATATTATCTTTTGAAGCACAAGGGTTTCGTTCAACTTTCCGCGTTCCCTTACATTCTAAAGAAATAAAGTCTCGCTGTTCAAAATACATACTCATATTTGACGAAACAGACTCCTGATATACGCTCCGTTTAAAATATTTCGTCAAACTGAGGAAAATTCATTTTGTCGTATTTTTAACGAAATTTATTTCGTCAAAAATGAGGACGATTTTAAATAATATAATAATTCAATATCGATACACTGACTCGAACCGCGGACCCCTCATTCCAACGATCTATCCACTTAACCAAGAAGACTCGATTGAATTATGACAATATAAGTATAAGAACCAAACATGAGTTGATGACCTAGAAAAGGGACGAAAAGTCATCTGAATAAATGACTTTCTTTCAAAATTTGAGGATTCTTGTTTCGTCAAAAGTTAGGTGATTCAATGAAGAAACGATTGTGAAATATAGCGATAGTAACCTTGGCGATTGCAGAATTCTCAAAAATTGGAGCGTTATTTCTGAGAGTGCTGCGGTTCATATTTTAACCCTGAACTGCAAAAAAAAAAATTTGCTTAAACATGAGTACATGGACGTAATCGTTTTTCTTTGAGATCATTTGCATCGTAAATGAGCGATGCCATACTCAAAGTTACGTAATCGTACTTTCGCAAAAATGAGCAATGTGATTTAATATTGCTATTCTCAGCTTCTGTTCAAGTCATTTTAACAAAGTGACCTGACACACTTAAAATAGGTGTTCAGACGTTGGTTTTCCACATTATTTGATGTCGATTGCTTAAATGGAAAATGAGTTATTGCAACTCAATTATCTTATTTCCCATTCTTTTGGAACACCTTTTAAACATCGATAGCTTTATACTTTATAATAGCTAGTGGCAGCAATTTATGGTACACAAGGATAGATTAAGGACGAATTTATATAGAATAAATGGACGGTAAAAACTATAGCGTGCAAGCTTTAAGATGTAAACAAAAGAAAAATGCAACAGATGTTGCCAGATATAAATCTAAAATATCACAATTCATATAAACGATTATGATTATTTACAATAGTATCGATAATTTCAACAAACATTCTTTCTGTTTATAACTTCTTCGTGTCGCTCTGGTAGTGCAACGAATAAGGCCTTGGACTGCGGTGCGGAGATTATGGGTTCGATTCCGTTAAGTCTTGGTTTGTAATTGTTGATATTTTTTTAAAGTAATTTATGAAGGGAGCCTATGTAGGCAAGCAAACACTCTTTTTATTCAGTTTTACTCATTTTTGAGTACATGTCTTCTTCAAAAATGAAACTTATGCATAAACATCGAATGTAATCAAAAATGAGTACATTTGACTTATTTTTGAATACCGATTTTGAACAGTGTATGTTTAATCAGAATAACAAGTAATTATTAATTTATACTATTTACTATTTTCGTTTTATATAGACAAATTAGACATTCACGAATTTCAAATCCACGCTGTACTACGTGCGCTTTGAAAATACGCCGAGAGCGGCTTTACATATAGTATTGCAAATTAACTGTATAATTGAGTTACCCTTTTCTCATAATAACAAGTATTTATTTAAATACTTTTATTCTGCCTGTTACAGAGACGCACTGGTCATAGAGTTGATCTGGAATTTTCCCGCGTGGCCGGTTAATATTTTTAAAATGTGGCCTGTGATATCTTGAAAAGTAAAAAATAATTTATTAAAAGCCAACACAGGTTTTTCAAAAAAATTTCAAATTTGAAAACAGGAAGCAATGGTATCTCTAAGAAGTCGAAATTGTTTCCTTATTTGAAACTACGTTCCAGTTGTGGCCTATGGTGGCTTCCTCTTAAAAATCTTCCAAACGTATTAAAAATTCCGATATAATAGTTAAAAATATTAATTATCAACTAAAATATTAATAAATTTTACAATCGCTTAATAAATTTTAAAATCTTTTAATAATTTTTAAAATCTTTTAATAATTTTATTTTTATCTTTTAATAATTTTTTTAATATTTTAATAATTTTTTTAATATTTTAATAATTTTTTTAATATTTTAATAATTTACAAAATATTTGAATAAATTTTAAAATATATTAATAAACTTTATATAAAGAGTTAAATGTTGATATCATTTATTATTTTGTTTTCAACTTATGGGCTCATTATTTTAATAACAAACATTAATTTCAAAATTGTTTTGGTGGCCGAAATTCATAATTGTCCCGGGCCGTTTTTGAGTGCCAGTCCGCTCCTGGCCTGTTATGTTATCAGGAAATGTTTCAGAGGAAGAACACATCGGAAATGTTTCGTTTGATCAAAAGAATGTTTATTTTTGAGCAGCGCAACAAGTGTATCTTATGCCAAACAGTAACTTCGAGTAGGGTCCATTATCGTAACAGATTGCGCACCGCTTATGCAAGTGCGCGGCAAATACTCCAAACACAGAAAATATATACTTAACATTTATCTTATTTGCAAACCTCCTCAATAAAGCGGTGTTTAAAGAAACTCTTAAGGGGCAATAGATAACATGCATTGTTTAAAAGTTCAAAGCGATTTCGCTCCATAGTTTATTTTGATTTTAAATGTCTCTATTTAAACGTTACATATCTTTAAACGTTACATATCTTTAAACGTTACATATCTAAACAAAATCTTTTGTGCTACCAGAACAACTTTTCATTTCAACTGAGCACAATTTTCTATAAAACTACACTGTAAAAAAAGGTACTTAAAAATGAGTACCTGGACCTGCTCGTTGTTCTTTGAGTAACAATTGCATTGTAAATGACAGAGGATTTACTCAAATTTAAGTAACCGTATTTTCTCAAAAATGAGCCGTGTGATTTAATATTGCTAATCTCGGCTTCTGTGTTCAAGCCATCTTCACATATCGACCTGACAAACTAATAACATAAACTTTCTAAAAAAAAAGGAAAACCGATTTTAAGAAAATGGGTTAAAAAGGAAAAAATATTTTTTAATTTTACGACCGAGTTGAAAAAATTGAATTATTTAATATCAATTTTGCACTTATTAAAGCTTTTTGAAATCGGCTCCCAAATTTATGTATGATTTTTGTAAATTGGCATCAATTTCAAAAACTTGTAATAAGTATACAATTGATATTAAATAATTAAATTTTTTCGACTCGCTTTTTTAGACTGATTATTTTATTTCCCCCCCTTTTTTTTTAATTTAGCAGGGGACTTCGCCTCCTAAATCGTAAATGTAATAAAGTCAAAATTATTACAAATGTGTTGAAAAAGTTGTCTGGCGAGGGAGGAATGTCATACGTCACGCTGGAATACTCCATGCTCCAATAATATTTTATTATGCAAATACAGCTAAACGTGATACAGCCAAACAATGGCCATCCTGGGCAATTTGTGACCAACTCTGTTTATTTAATTTATTAAGGAAATCTATTGATCAATTACGCCTTGTGAAGTTTTGAGTTATATATAACTTTATTTCTTTTTATTTAAAGGGTTATGTGAGGTCGCACTTACTAAGAATGTACACTGTAAAAAAAGTGCTTAAAATGAGTACATGAACGTACTTGTTTTATTTGAAGTACAATTACACCGTAAATGAGCGATGACGTACTCAAATTTAAGCAATCGAACTTTCGTAAAAATGAACAATGTGATTTAATATTGCTAATCTCAGCTTCTGCTCAAGCCATATTAACAAAGAAACCTAGCAAACATAAAATAGTTGTTCAGAAGATGGTTTTTCATATTATTTGACGTCGATTGCTTAAATGGAAACTGAGTTATTACAATTCAATTATCTTACTTCATATTCTTTTTGGCACGCCTTTTTAACGTTACTTCTGTTTATAACTTCACTTAAAACTCTGGACAGCGGTGCTGCAGGCGTGGGTTCGATTCCCTGTAAGTCTAAGTTGCAATTGTTGATATTTATTGAAATTGATTTATGAAGGCAGCCTATCTAGGAAAAGCGGCTGCTATTTTTATTCATTTTTGAGTACATGTCTTTTTCAAAAATGAAACTTATGTATTCGGAGCTATGATAAGAATCGAATGTAATCAAAAATTAGTACATTTTGCTTATTTTTAAGAACCTATTTTAACAGTACCTATTTTAACAGTACCTATTCACTGAGTAAACACAAAACTCCCTGATCAAAAACTATTCCGGCAAGCGTGTATCGCTATTTATAACTCCTCTCGAAAACCAATGTATTTCATAAAGCAATGCTAATCTTCAAGAGCATGCTTACCACGTAGTACCCTGGGTTTGTAGGGAAGGTCCTCACCACGACGGCTAACGAACTGGTGAGGTAGGCCGCAAATCCTGCACCTTCCACCGCGCGAACTGCCATGCACAACCAGAAGAACATGGCCCCACCTGGACTTTGCTCTAAACAGCTAAATGGGGAAATAACATGATTTAACACATGTATAAAATTAGACTTTTACATACTGCTAAAAAATATCCCGTTTAACCCACTGACGATCAAGCTGTTTTTACAATTGAAGACGTTGATGCAAGAACCATATTTTTTCTGATTTATTAATTTTCACTTATCCCTCCCTATAAAGGGAAAAAATCCTTTATCTGTTGGTGCAAGAACCAGACAGATCTAAGCAATGGTTACAGAGATATAAAAGGAAAAGGAGCTGTACTTTTCGTTTGTCAAAAGAAATTTTTAAAATTTTGGCTGTCTGGTTCTTACACCCGCGTTTTTAATTGTAAAGTTTTTACTGTTCGGGTAAAAAAAAATACTCTACTTGCTCTTTTATATTATTAAAAAAAAATTGCAAAGAGATTAGTGCGTAAGTTGTACCACAAACCTTTAATTTAAATATTGTAAAATGGAGTATTTTTATGAATTTAGAAATTGAGTGTATTATTGAAATAACTGGATAGCCCTGAACGTCGTTTTTTAATCGTTGTTTCGTTAAAGTAATGAATCTAAAAGTTTTAGGTTTTTTACTATTACAGAATTAATAAGACGGGGGGATTTCAGCATTAAACATTGCATTAGATTTTTAATTACCTAAGCCTAATGGATGACTACTTCTACTTTCCTTATATTAGGTGTCAAGAAAACAGAATAGTTTCATTTTAGTTTCCTGTCGAAAATACGATAAAATATTCTGGGATTGAATAGATATTTTTGACAGAGTCGATATAATTTTAATCATGGTGTGACTTAATTGAAAGATTTGAAATGCAATGAAATACTCTTGCTGTGCAATTCGTTTTTAAAATATAACTTCATTAAATAATTTATAAAAAATTTCAAAATGTGGAAATAAATCCTGGAAATGAAAGTTCTTACCCAAATAGAATTGTAGAACCTCCAGTCATGAAAAGACCAGCGACAACTATAAACTTAGCTCCAATTTTGGTGAGCTAAAGAAAAAAAGAATAAAAAAAGTATGTTCTCAAAGCAATTTTTTAATACTAAAGTTAAGTAATTGTTGGCAAATATATATAAAAATGGCGTTGAAGAAACTTATCTAAACTAGGTGTGGTAGAAAATAATTTTTGCCAAAATTTTGGTCTTTTGTGTTTCTACGTTACCACTATTTTAACGTGTGTTGTTTAGCATACTACAAAGTGTAAGGTATTCCTTCATTTCTAGTAGTTTTAATTTTAATATTAATTTGTAATATTAAAATTAGTAGTAATTAATTATGCGTTTAATATTCATTACAGTAACGTTTTTCTTAATTAGCTACATTATTAACCATTTCAATATTAGTGCATTTCTGAATATAAATTTATAATTATATACAATGTACGTTTTTTTTATATCCAAAACAGATAAAAAAAAAAATTTCGGAAATAACTACGTTATCAATTTTACAGAGAAAAAAAGTATAAGTGTATGTACAATTGCAATCACCGTGGTTACTAATTATAAGTATGTGTCTGATTATAAATCGTCAAGAAACGTAAATAATCATTAAATTCCTGACGCTTACAATAACTGTTCGAAATAACCAAATTATAATTTTATGATTTAACATGTTAAGTTGTACTAAATATCCCTTTCTATTAGTATCCCTTCTATGGACTAAACTTTAATACAAAACTTTAAAATCATGTATGTATACATTATCTTTATTAAATTAATGAAAACAAAAAAATTAATTATCTTTTATTAAATTAATTAAAAGGGAACATGAGTTATGTTTCATTAAATTAATTAAAACGAAAATTAATTATTTTTAATTAAATGAGTTAAACGAAAATTTTATTATTTTTAATTAAATTAATTAAAACAATTGAGGAACTAGTTTTTTTAAACTACAATGCTATTATTATTTAATATTATGTTCAATATCGAATATTTATTCTAGATTTCCAGATTACAAACTTTTCAATGTAGACATGGGAAAAAGTTAATTATGTCTTAAGTTGTACTAATAAGTATTCTTATAGTAAGTGAGTAACAGTGGTTAGGTGGTTTAGTTTATGGGTATTTTGAACAACCCCTAAAAATTAATATTATAACAATTTAAAATATATTTATATAATTAATTTCTGCTTCGTTTTATAAGAACTTCCATTCTGACAGTTATTGTAAATTTTAATTGCAGACGTAGACTCAAGAACCAAACAACTCTACTTTTTTCTAATTTACACTCTTTCCTACAAAAAAAAAATCCTCCATCGACTGGTGCCAGAACCAGACAACTCTAAGCAATGGCTATAGACATACAACAGAAAAGGAGCTGTACTTTTGTATTATACTATACAAGAATTGTACAGTGTGTTTCGTCCTTCCTGAACAAATTTGAAAACTGGAGCTGTCTGGTTCTTATGCCCACGTCTTCAATTTCATTCATTGTACTATTACAAATATTTTGTACATTTTTTTTAAACAATGTAATCTGATCAAGTTAATTGATCAATCTGATCAATTATGAATGTGTTGTTAATGATGCATGAAATTACTTACACTTCTCCCCACTATGATGCTGAAAGTAATTTGGGAAAGACTGTAGATCCCAAATACCAACGAGTATTGTTCGGCGCTGAGACCTTTTTTTCTTGCCTGATTAAAAAATAAAACTATAAGTTAAAATTTAAGACGGTTTTATGTTACCAGACAAGTTGAAAGAGACCCTTTACTCTCAGTTCATTTCCAGGTTCTCTCAGTTAAAATGGTTTTATATCATAAGAGAGGGACACCTGAGATGCTTTCTTTAAAATAAATACTAATATTTATATTTTGTTAAAAGCACGCGTGTATTTTTATAACTTAAAATATATCTAAAGATAAACTAAATGTTTGTAATGTTACAAGTGCCACAGACCAGACATGTTAAAAGAGAAACCTTACTCGCAGTTCATTTCTAGGTTCTCTCAGTTAAAATGGTTTTATATAAAGTGAGAGGGACACCTGAAATGCTTCCTTTAAAGTAAATACTAATATTTATATTTGTTAGAAGCACGCGTGTATTTTTATAACTTTTAAATATATCTAAAAATTAATTAAATGGTTGGAACATTAAGTGTTACCAGACAAGTTACATGTTATCAGACAACTTGAAAGAGACACCTTATTCTCAGTTCATTTCCAAGTTCTCTCAGTTAAAATGGTTTTATAAGGAGAGAGGGACACCTGAAATGCTTTCTTTAAAATAAATACTAATATTTATATTTTGTTAAAATCACGCTTTTGTTTTTTATAATTTTAAACTATATCTAAAGATGAATAAAATAGTTGTAATATTACAAGTGTTACAGGCTAGACATGTTGAAAGAGACACCTTACTCTCAGTTCATTTCCAGGTTCTATCAGTTAAAATAGTTTTATATAAGGAGAGAGGAAATACTTTCTTTAAAATAAATAATAATATTTGATTAGAAGCACGCGTGTATTTTTATACCTTTTAAATATATCTAAAAATTAATTAAATGATTGGAATATCAAGTGTAACCAGACAAGTTACATGTTATCAGACAACATGAAAGAGACACCTAATTCTCAGTTCATTTCCAGATTCTTTCAGTTAAAATGATTTTATATAAGGAGAGAAGGGCTCCTGAAATGCTTTCTTTAAAATAAGTACTAATATTTATATTTTGTTAGAAGCACGCGTGTGTTTTTATAACTTATTATTACTTTATTAAAAAATACTTTATTTTTTATACTCTATTAAAAAAAATCTGTTCTGTCGGACGCCACGTTCCGCCCGTTAAACTTTTGTTTTGTGCAATTTTTAATTATATATACCTTTTAAAATTATTATGAATTAAATCACTTTAATAAACCTGATTTTAATTCTGTGTTTCAATCTTAAATTAAAAAAATCGAGTACTTACCAATTGTGGGAAGAATGGTGCGATGATTGAATAACATGCATAATTGCAGAATATTCCAGTCCACAGGGAAAGCAAAAGCAACATCTTTTTTGAAATAAACATTATATGAAATTTTTTTTTTAAATAGTCAATAATACTTAATTTGTTTTCAAATATGTAATTTTGTTTTTAAAACAGTTCTTTTAGATTTTTATAGCGCACATGCAGTGCCCTCATCCGTTTCAGCAGACGGTAATGCCATTCTGGGGGACATTATGCGCATGCGTCCACAGCAGCGGAACTTTCTTTGTAGTATCAATTTCAACTGTCGTCTTAATTTTCCTTTAGAGACACACACAATAGATAAGAATAAATATACGGCGGCCCACTACATACACACTTTGTCTTGTAAAAGACTGAGATAAAACGGAAAGTACTTGAAAATGCACAGTCCCCCCCAACTACCCCTGCTTAAGTTTGATGAGGAAACAAACATGGCTATCTTTACCTGAAACGACTGGAAATTAGGAAATATAAAGTGTTGTGATTGCAAGAAATGCGGTTTAGAATAACAGATAAAGTAGTAAGTTTTTAGATGACGAAAAGAAACAATAATATTTATAGGGTCCATAATCAAATGACATAACACTCATATGATGTTATGAAATTCCACCCTTCCTACTGTTAAATTAAAAATGATAATAAATATTTCACTTTTATATATACTCACTATTTTTTGTTATTTGAAGTATAACAATTTAAAATACACAGTAAAAAATATATAAGCTTATATGAAACAATGTTATATTTCTTAAAGTTTAAAATAAGGATAAATGTGTTGGCTTCCTTCTAAAAAATCCTTGAACACAATCATCGAGATTTAACTGCGCTTTTTCCTCCACGCTGTACATAGGTCTTCGAATATTGGAATGGATTAATAATCCGCCTGGTCGGTGCAGCCACCTTCCTGTACCTGATGGAATTCCATTTATCCTCATAGAGGATTCCATGAGCAGTTATGGTGGCAGAATTGAAAACTTACTCGAAAAACCCCGACGTGATAAAAATGTCAGATGGAGAATGAGTTTGCATCCATCGTCTATAGTAAGGGTACAAATTTTTTTTTCGGTTTGGCAATGCAGTAAAAAAAATATATTTTAAGTGTAATACTATTAAAAAAAATGCGGGGGCAAAAAAAAAAAAAAATGCGGGGAAACGTGTCCTAAGAATCGGTTACTTGATAAGAAACAAAGTCGATTCCAATATCCAAATTTTGATCTTATAACTTTAAATTGTGTGTTAAAATATTTAAATAAACATACTAATCCATTATGATATCATTAAGTACCAAATTACCTAGTCCTTATGCTGATATACACCCACACACAAAGACACATCCAATACATGTTTTACTATTTCAACTTAAGTTTTCGGTATTTTCGAATAATTTTCTACGGGCAGAACGCCTATGTAATCCAGCTGATCTGAGCCCTTGTCGAACAGTTTCGATTGAAATAGAACATGTTTCAGTAAATTCTGTAGATATTTTTACAGCACTCAAATGTGGATTTCTCACAAATTTTCTAACTATAAATCTCTGATAACGTTGAGTTAACTTTGCCAGACGACATTTTTTTACCTTGTTTTTTATCCGGTTTTCTTCTTTAAAGCGTTTTATCACATACTGCACGTAGAATGGGATAAATTTATTAAATTAGCGATACTCCAAGCTGATTTACCACTATTATAGGTAAAATTATCAATGTTCGAATGGTATTCTTTGTTTTCTTAATACTATTATAGGTAAAATTATCAATGTTCGAATGGTATTCTTTGTTTTCTTAATACTAAGTTCCACTTTTAAATAATAAATAGAATATCACGAAGTAAGCAAGCAAAAGTTAAAATCAAACGAATTTTAAATGTCACCACAATGCAAAAATAATAATAATAAAAATAAAAAAAAAGCGACAGACGATAATTTTATTTATGAATTTATCCGAAAATGTTTCGGTGTACGATCAAATTTGTGGCTTTCTTTTCCCTGCTTCCTAGCATTTTTATTTTTATAAAACAAAACATAATTTAATATTTAAAATATATATCAGATTAGATTTTTTTCAGAATTCCATGGAGATTATGTGACATAGTATCGGACTTTGTATTCGGATTCAATATCAGACTATAGCGCTTTTTCTACAAATTTTTAAAGTGTACGAATACTTTTGAGAGCCACTGTTTTTAATGTAGTATACTGAAAATATTTTCATGTTAAAATTTCGTTGTTAAGGTAATTTTTATAAATTAATCTGTACCAAGGGAATAAATTATATGCCCATAAATATACTTAAAGAAAAATGAATTTGGAAATAATGAAGTCGAAACAAAATATGTTTTTAAAAAAAAGTGGATCACATTTAAGATAATTTCTGGTTACTGCTGAAATCTGAGAAACGGTTTAAGTGGCGTTTAAATGCAGGGTTAGCCTAAATGATTCATCGGGTTTCAAAACACTTTTTATTTATTATAAGTATAAGACCTACAGAGATGGATGATACATGAAAAAATGCATAGACTAATCCCAATGCCAACAACACTGCAATATCTGTGAGAAAGTATCACTGTCGTTGTGTTAAACATTGACAGGAACATGGATTGAACATTCGAAACATACTTGGATTACCGTTTAGAAGTGTGCCGTGTGACCAAAGGCGCACACATTGAACATATGTAGTATATACCAGAAACTTTGTATGTGTATGCATTTTTTCATGTGTGGCCCAACTTTGTAGGTCTTATACAGACAGGGGCGCTATTACCAGCTGCTAGCCCGAGCGCGGATCTAGCCACGGGGCCATTTTAGGTAGTTCTATATTGCGCTAATCCAACTTCCGAAGAGCACAATCTCCCCTTTCTTTAAAAACACAACGCAAATTTAAAAAAAAAATGTGAAAATTGCTGTTTGATGGACAACAAAATTTCCAGAATGAAATCATACTGAGTAAATCTATCTATAAGGCCTATTATACGCGAATGTGTAAAACGCGCGTGAGCTTCTCGGTGATTCGACAATTCGTACTACACGTGGTATGAATTGTCGAATCACCGATAAGTTCGTTCTCTGTACGACAGATAACTTATGATCGGTGAGTGAATATATCCTCGGTATGAGTAAACGCAATTAAAATATAATCTAATTGCACTATTTAAAATATGAATTAATTTTGTTCCACAATATTTAATTTTTTAATGGCCGCATAGCCCTCTAAAAGCGCGGGGAGCCCTGTGCGGTAGCACACGTCGCACTCCAGTAAAGGCGGACTTGGTCTTATATTTCTAAATAAAGAAATCTGAAACCCGATGAATCATTTAAGCTAACCCGGTATCTAAAAATCTCAAAAATAAAATATTATTAAATAAGGAAGGACTTCGTTTAAAATAATAAAATGCAATACTTTTTTTTTTCGAAATGACCTGTATTAGTCTTTTTACCTCTACTAGCACTTTTGTTTTTACTCTGTCTGCTTTTATACCCCTTCATTTGAAGTCTGATATTCCATTGTTCGTCAAAGAGCCTCTTGCTTTAGGAGTTCTGAACAATGGAGAAAAGATCGATTTCCCTCAAAAGAGACTCAATAAAATTAACACAAAAATGAGGGAAATGGCGGAATAGTCTGGGGTTGTGTAGTTCCTAACCTTTGGGCGATGGGCTATATAAACGATTCGTGAGAAATGTATAAAAAATAAGTTAACCTATTCAGAAATTTATAAGAAATGGTATTTAGATATTTAAATATATGGAAATACATGTTTTTCTTACATGTAATTTTACTCTATTGAAATAAGACATTCCAAATTAAATTACTTGGTAAAATATCCTTTCAAAACACGGGAAAGAAATAACAAACTTCAAAACATCCTTAAGAATGTATAATATACCCCTTTACAACGTGAGATCAAAAACCAATAGTTTACTTTTGGAAAATTTCAAAATTGTAAAGTGGTTTCCTCTGCAAAATAGTTTAAATTAAATTTTCAAAAAATGTAATTTATATACATATTTCTTCCTTTTAATTATTTTAATAGATATGGCTTTCAAAAGACTATTAAACTGCTATGCGTTTTAATGTGATTTTAAAGGAAGGTTGCAACAGGTGCACATCCACCATGCTAAAGTTAACGAAGTGTTAACAAACCAACTTCCTAAAAACACTTAATTATTCGGGTACATATATTAAATATCAATTCTTTCACCCCTTCCCCAAAGAATAGTTCTTTAAAAACAATTAAATTAGCTTTTCTAAATCAAAAATAGAAGAATAAATATTTATTTTTATAACATGTCTGAGTAATTTCATTGTGTTAAAATAAGCAGAACAACGCTTTAGATTTGTAAAAAGTATTTCAAAATAAAATATTTTTATGAATTTAAAGTATATATGTGTGTTGCTGGAAAAACTGAAAATCCATGTACATATATTGATGTCCGAATCGCTTAGTGGGTTAAAACAATTCTACCAAAATTCATATTCTTGACAATAAGAAATGTAAATAATGCTTCCTTTTAATCATATAGACTTTCAAGCAATAAAAGTTCACCTTCAAAAGGCGCCCCCATTGCTCTTATAATAAACCAAGAACATAAAATTGTTCTATTACATACACTAAAATCCCTTAATTTTTTTTTTATTAAATAGACCAAATTATTAATAATATATTAAAATATATAAGTAATGACTATTCCAATATATATATTTTTTTTCGAATGTTCGAACAATTTAAACACAATTAGTTGTATTATTTATCTAACTTTTGCAATTCTAGTTTTTAAAGGCAAATTTAGTAGCAAATTTTGATATGAATGCTAATTATTTGTATAATATAGGTGATTTTGGGGCCCTCAGAAAAAGATGATGGCCCAGGCTGCACAGCCCTAATCGGGGCCTGCTCACAGTGAAGTCTATCATAAACTCTTCTTTAAAAAAAATTATGGAGAGGGTGTTTTTAAATGTTGAACTAAAATCCGCTTGTTCAAACATAATGAAATTACTCAGACATGTTATAAAAATAAATATTCATTCTTCTGTTTTTGATTTAGTAAAGCTAATTTAATTGTTTTCAAAGAACTATTCTTTGGGGAGGGGGTGAAAGAATTGATATTTAATATATGTACCCGATTAATTAAGTGTTTTTAGGAAGTTGGTTTGTTAACACTTCGTTAACTTTAGCATGGTGGATGTGCACCTGTTGCAACCTTCCTTTAAAATCACATTAAAACGCATAGCAGTTTAATAAACGAAAAAATTTAATAAAAAAATCTAGAAAAATGTTAAAGAAAGACTAATAATTACTAATGGACCGGAAACAGTACCTCGAATAATTTTAAACGATATGGTTAAATGACGTGGACAATACCTGACCTGACACATCTTTCTCTATTTACGCAGTGGCGGCGATTGTGTGCTAAAATTAAAGATTCAGGATCAAGAGGAAAAAGAGGTTGTGCGTGTGCGTTGGGGGATTCATCGGCACTAATCGGGTGATCAGGTGCGTAGCGAAATATCTCAAGTGTTTTGTCCCGTTTTCTGACAATGATTCAAATTAACGATGTTCTCGGGTTTATCTTTCAGAGCTGACGTGGTATCAGTAGAAATTGAATTTGAATAGCAATATGAGGATTGCGAGTTTGATAAGGGTTGGATATTTGAATCTCGTGATATGAGGGTGGCAAGATTTGCTATTAAATTTCAAAAGTTGTATTAAATTATCCTAAATTTCCACCGGTGTGTATACGATACTGAATACTTATGCACATTAAATCTGATCGTGGTTCAATGATTTGAAGCCTTTTCAGGTGACTCAAATTTGATTCAAATATACGAAATAGTGTTCCCGGATCTTTTCTTCTATATAAGCTCCGAACTGTCACCAGTAGCTTACTGTGCAGATCTAGTGTGACGTTAATTAACCAATTACAGTCGCTCGCAAAAATACCTGAGCACCGGTACTCCTTCGATTTTCGTCACAAAACGCGTTTAAGACGTTTCTAAAAAAAAAACTGCTTTCGGCCTCACAAAGGGCAACGGCCGACGGCCCCCCTACTCCAAATCATCGAATGGCGGCGAATCCCGATCGATTTTTCACTCGGAATCGTATCGAATCGATCGATCGTGCACCACGTGACCTTCCCACCCTGCCCCGCGTCGCAGCCCCGCAGTTCGGTTCACGTGACCCTTCCCTTGACGCAGCGCGTCTCTATCTCGCAGCACGCATCACATGACCACCACGGGACCTTCCCATCCCGCCACACGTCTCGGCGTCACACCCAATAGCACGTGACCCTTCCCTTGATGCACAGCGTCTCTATCCCGCAGCCCAAACCCCGTGACCACCACGTGACCTACCCATCCTGCCCCCGCGTCACAGTATAGCAGCAAAAAGCACGTGACCCTTCCCTTCATGCACAGCGTTCCTATCCCGCAGCCCGAACCCCGTGACCACCACGGGACCTACCCATCCTGCCCCGCGTCTCCATGTCACACCCAACAGCACGTGACCCTTCCCTTCATGCACAGCGTTCCTATCCCGCAGCCCGAACCCCGTGACCACCACGTGACTTTCCCATCCTGCCCAGCGTCACTGTCTAGCAGCAAACAAACATCACGTGACCCTTCCCTTGACGCACAGCGTCCCTATCGCGTAGCCCGAACCACGTGATCCCCACGTGAACTACCCATCCTGCCTCGCGTCTCTGTTTGACTACCAAAAGCACGTGACCCTTCCCTTGATGCACGGCGTCCCTGTCCCGCAGCAGCCCAAATCACGTGATGGTCACATGATCATCATCCCGTGGTGCCCCGCGTCACTGTTCCGCAGCCAGAATCACGTGACACCTGCCCCGCATTTTCGTTCCGCAGCAAACACAATGATCCCGCGGTCAGAATCACGTGATTCTATCGATTCTGCACCCGCGGCGACGTCATCGATACGAAATGATTTTTATTTTAATCGAAACACCATTTTTATATTATTTAATTGGAACCCACTTTAAATTCCCCCCGAGATTCGTTTTTTTTCTGTCAAAAGCACACCCCCTTCCCAACTATGAAAACCCACTGCGAGTAGGGATTTTATCACACCAACTTTGGGACCCAAGGCGACGTAAAAAAAAAGAGGATCGAGAATGGGGAGGGTGGGGTTAGAAGGCAAATTGCATCTCCAAAAAAAAAGACGCTACCCCCCGCTTCTCCCCAGCCTCCTCATATCTCTCGATCCCTTTCTCTTTACCCCGTCCGTTTCCAATGAAGAGTGTTCAAAGTTCACACACACATCTCTGAAAAACGGACGGGTCATTGTTCCCTACCCCCCACCCGTGTGGTGGGGGGAGCCGCATCCCTTCCTTCCTTCCATATATACCAATTAAAAAAAACATCTCATCACCAATCTTTCAAAATGCACGTCTCTCGGGTACAATCGCCGGAGCAGACATGCCACTCCCTCAGTTTGGTGCGAAGATGCACTCCCACGGCCACACTCATCGTGTCTCGGTGCTCGCGACGCATTTTCGAGAGCGCCTCGAAAGGCGTCCACTGGAGACGAGGCACGCTGACGTCCTTGGGGGGACGCGATACCACTGGTGGGGAGCGCTGGGTGGTAGTAGTAAAGTGCAGCAGCGTCAACCAAAAGCGGGATTCAGGACTCAGTTCAAAGAAGGCGGGCGACTCCAGAAACCGACGCTCGGCTCTCCTCTCCGCGATTCGTCGCATGCGCTCCAAGCGATCCCGCTCTCGGGGTTCCATGGCCACCTTGCAGAGAGGACAGTCCCAGTGGCCAGCTGCCACGTTCTGGAGGAGGCAACGCCGGTGATAGAAATGCCAGCAGGGGAAGAAACCCTCTCGGAAACGGGTCTCTTCCTGGCAGATGACGCACGCGTCCCGATGTCGCATGGTCCGAAACACGCTCTTCACCACGTCGCTCTCCAAATCGGCGTGGCAGCCAAAGCAAAACTTTATCTCTTTCATGGGTCCATACATGCAGGGCTCGTGAAAAGTGGCGCCGCAACACTGCAGCGTCTGCATCGGCAGCGGTGCGGTCGTCCCGCAGTACGAGCACTTTCGCGGTACGTCGTTCATGTCGAAAGTCAGAAACGAGAGTGACGTCACCATCACGATCGCTTTTTTATACGAAACAGACGAAAAAGTCCTTTTCGAATATCGCGACCCCCGAAGTTGGACATGGACGCGATAGGGGGACTTTCTCTGCGGACTCGCATCTCTCCACCGTCGAAAAGCACACGACTGCTCGCGTCTGCAGTGGACACTCGAATGATTCGATTGGACGGAGAGCTTCTGGAGGGGGGCGGGACGATACGTTTCGATAGAAACACACTCCGAGGTCGGGGGCTGACCAGAATCAACCCAGCATGCGAGTTTCTCCCGACAGTCTGAGCCCCCTTTCGCGTCGAAACACTAGGTCCGATCGCATCTGCAGTCGGAATCGGAATGATTCCATTCGACACAGATTTCCGGCAGAGGCGGAGCTACGCCTATCGACACATTTTAACGAGGTCGGGCAAGCGGGAAACAGTACACACCAGGTTTCGCGAGAAGTTTGAAACGGGAAACCCACTTTGGCATAAGAAGGGCCATGACAAAAATGATTTAAAATAAAAATAAAATATGACAAGAGAGGCGCTATCGAGCGGCGGCAGGAAACGATACACACTAGGTTTCGCGAGAAGTTTGAAACGAGAAACCAACTTTGGCATAAGAAGGGCAATGAAAAAAATGATTTAAAATAAAAATATAATATGACAAGAGAGGCGCTACGCGCCTCTCTAGCCATATTATATTTTTATTTTAAATCATTTTTTTCATTGCTACAATGCCAACTTTGGAAAAAAGAAGGGCAATGAAAAAAATAATTTAAATTAAAAGTATAATAGGACTAGAGGGGCGCTATCGGGTGGCGGGAAAAGGGACACCATGCAAACCAGGTTTTGGGACATTGTTTGAAACGAGTAGCCAACTTTGGCATGAAAAGAGCAATGAAAAAAATGATTTAAAATAAAAATATAATATGACAAGAGAGGCACTACGCGCCTCTCTACCCAGGTAGCACACGTACATGGGATTCGCATGGGCCGACGTGGGACCCACATGGGATAGCTGGGCTCGTGTGGGCCCATCTGCCCACCAACAACCCATGTTGAACCCAGATGATCAATTTCGTTGAATATAACGCTTAGAGTTACTTAATGGAAGTGATTTTAGTGTTACAATACTATTTTAATAAGTTTTCACTCAAGATAAAACAGTTTAATATTCTGATTTCTTATTTATTGGTTATTTCAAAGTGAAAAGGAAATTCACATAGATTGACATGGTTCTATATGGCCCCCCCCTTATGGAAATTCATGGTCTTCCCATTAGATATCCTCGAAGAAGATTTCAATTTCAACGCGCATGCGTACTACGTCAAAGAGACTATAATTCCTGTGCTGGTTCCAGAGTATCATCAAAACAACAACACGTTTTTCCGTGGATTTTTTAAACAGCAAAATATATTATGAACGAAATAGGTACGTACTACTTCATTTAAATTATGTGTATACATTTTATACAACTTATTTCAGATAGATGCCCCGTTTTTTCTTTGTTGGTACTATTTTGAGATTATATTCAAATACCCGCAATGCAAATGCAATGCTAGTTGAAATGTAGGGTTACGATACAGGTGGCTCAAAGCGGTTTCGAGGATAAAATATAGCATTTAACATTTGATAATTTTTTTCTAGAATCTTTTTATGAAAACAATCATTATTTGGATGAAAATATGTATGGCGACCGCCAGACTCGTTTCGGTGCCAATGCGTACATGGTACAAGAGTCTATTGTGGATTAATGTTGTTGTAACCACACAAATTTAATCTAAGTTATGAATTTGCTATTTTTTTACATTGTTATCAAACAAGATTATTTCAGGAACATTTTGTCTTAATCTCTTGCATTGAAACCAATAAAATTATGTTATTCGAATTCCTGTACTATTTCAGAATAACATTAAATCATCTACAGTTGTGTAACAGTAGTGTTAATTAATACAACTAACTATGCTATTTCGACCCTATTTCTATTAACTTGGAAAGAATATTGCATGGGAATGATTAAAAATACACTTGAATGGTAACCCTGTTTTCCCGCCAATTCTGTGGTTCTTTTTGGCAGACCTGCAGGAAGCAATTCTTTGATCAGCAAAACCAATATTTGTTGTCAAGTATGGTTAGCGTAGAATAAATTTTAGAAAAGTGGCCTTGGATTGCTGTTCACCGTAATTTAACTGAATAAAATATATTACCAGAAGTTCCTGTTTATAATTTTTTCCTTTACATTTCAGGTTAGTCTTGGTTCCAAGGAGGGGGACCTCCCAGTGTAGACATGACCTTGAATGCAGCTGAATACACCCCTTTTTCCACTCTACTTGGCCAAGTTTCTCTCCGTCATGGCTCCCACACATGTAAGGTAATATATGCCCTAATTTTAACAACAAAAGACTAGGCCATTTTGGTACTAATAATCCTTTATTGACAGACGATGAGTGATGTTCCTCACCCGAATTTGTTTTTATTTCTCCGAGATGTCAGTTTAATAAACCATATTTTAATCCGTATGGTTTCATAACTAAACTATGGTTTGGCGCAGCTTAGCCATAACTGGCAATTGTGTTCTCGGCCTCCGATTACTTAGCATTCTGGCTGGTACCCCTTATAGCAGTCGACTATGGTACTTGCATGCAAACCCTGGAGCAGTTGATTAAAACACCTAATTATAATTGTACAAAACACAGTGATAACTAAAATCAAAATGAAGTTTAACAGCTATTAGTTTCACATTGGCTGGATAATTTTATCGTTAATTGTAATTTAAGCACCTTGCATATTTTTCGATTATCACATTTGAAGTAAATAACTTTTTAAAACATCGGTGCTGATGTGAAAATCACAAATAAAAAATATTTACAGTATACCGAAATGTGAAATATATCCAAAAATAAAAACTTGCCTTGAACATACAACATTCCATGGTTAATCTGTCTTTTATGGTTGCCTTAATTTTTTGCCAAATCTGGCAACCCACCTCCAAACGGAAATGGAGTTCTTTGGCAACCGAACCAGTTTTTGTCGATAAGCAACGTTTTAGTCTTGCGAATATAGGATTTTTAGAAAAGCTGCGAAGGCCAAAAGTCGTTAATTGAAAGTAAGAATTACAAAATTTTTCATTTAAGTTACGATTTAAAAAAAAGAAAGAATGCTTAATTTAAAATTCAAATGTTTTGAATGTATTTCAACTATAGACTTAATTTCTTCAGTATTTTGAAAAAGGAATTTGTAAAATGTTAGTTTATAAAACTAAACTTTCTATTAAATGTTAAAACTTGCGATTTTTTTTACTGATAATGTATTTCCATCCCACACAATAAATTTTTAATCCATCCTTATAGTTTCATAATCAACTTAGCGAAATAATAGCGAATTTGAAAAGAAATACTTCTCATTCTGTTTGCAGTATCTATAACTATACTTATTCCCAGAAGGAGGAAATACTTATGAGAGAAATCGTAATTAGGTGCAACTTAAAAATGCATGTGTTCTATATATTCTGCCCCATAGTTATTATATTTTGGTTTCAATTACTAATTGTATTATCTCCAGTATCTACATTAAAACTATATTTCTTCGCTTAAGCCATTGTACTACGCAAGTCCTATCGCAGTAATATTAGACTTACATGGTGACACGGCTTAAGTGACGATTTGGTGTTAGATCAGATTTAAGTAATTTTTAATAATCTTGTCACACTCTTGTTTCAAACCTGAAAGCTCAAAATCATTGTGTTTCCAGAAATGGAAAAAACTTTTTTTAAAAACAATTGCTTGACGGCAATTAAAGCGACACAACTACAGTCCCATTTTCAAAGTTGAAATAACTCAAACATTATTTTTTGATTATGTCACTTTTCAAGCAAGAATGCAATGTGTTTTGATAATCTCCTTTTTAATGTTATTCAAAATATGTTTTTTTATTGTGATAATTTTTACTTTAAATTATTATATAAAAATGTTTACATTATAAATTTATACAAAAATAATTAAAATGCCAAATTATTCAGAACCTAACCGAATATCTGTTTGACTGTTAAATAGGTGGTACACTGAATATCAGAGCTTCCCTAGTTTAAATGTTCAGGAGGCCTCATTGCATTTTTGGAAAATATGAAACATTCAGATCCAGATGTTTAAAGTGTTTCATAGTTAAGTGTTAGCTGGTAGGGGGCATAATTCCAGTTTGTTTCAATAATTAGATTGCCCCAAATATATACTAAAAAGGTTTTTCCTGTTTGCAATACTAAATTTTGTAAATATTTCTTCAATGAAAAGGTTATGAACTTTATTTTACAAGCCCAATCATGTATGCAAGAAGAAAAACTGCATGGCCGATAAAAACTTTTACAAATCATTGGCATGTCAAATTATAATTTTTTTAAATCCTACATAGAATAAATCTGCACTGCATGCCAAATTTGGAACAGATTGTTTATAAGACCCCATTAGGCAATCTTTTTTTTGGTGGTCGACAAAAGTGAACACAGTGATGATTGAATGCTATAGCTATATTAGGCTTAGCGTTAAGCATTTATCAGAGAACTATTTGCATTATTCTTTTTAAATGAGATACTTGGCGTAAGTACATGATATGTTTTCATACTGTGTCTCGCTGTTTAGAAATGGTTATCTTGACATACACAGTACCTAGAGCGCATATGGCATAGTTCCACAAATATCTCTGCCATGCATGCCATGGTAGAAGGAATACTTTATTGTATTCGATAGGGATATTTGCCTCGTATAAAGGTCTGTAATGTGGCTAAGGATACACCTAAATCCAGTGACTTGGTGGCTAAACGCGATGCTTTTAGTAATCTCGTTTTAAGAATAATCAATTGTCAGTAATTATCTTCAACTTTAATTGGAAAGAAATCCTTAGTTAATTCTATTAAAGTAATGTGGTTCCAACACCACTGGAGCACATTCGATTACACATTGCTTCTCGGAACGACCATTCATTAAGCCTTTGTCAAAAAACATGTCGTTTCCATCTCCTTTACTTATCTTTTACAAAATACATAAAAGTCGAATCAAGTTTCTATTATTTTACTATAGCATGTTATATTTGTGTGTCAAATCTTGTAATTAATTTTTAAAATCATGCTTTGTTTGACAAAAATCTGGTTGAATATCATCACATACATTAAATTAAGCCTTTTTAGTTGGAAGAGCTATAGCATGTCTATATGAATAAGTTACAGTATATTTATTTTAGTATATTAAAAAATCTCATCAATCTGTTCTAACATTTTGTGTTTGATTAGGTTCATTTAAGCTGGTGTACAAGTAGTTGTGAAATTTGAAGTAAAACAACAATATTTGTTTTGGTAGATGTCAAGTTCGATATCAGAAGGAACTGGCAAAGTAACATGATTTTTTGTAAAAGTCATAATTGTATTGTTTTAAAATAAACTGAGTTTAATAAATGTATTTGTCATTTTTAATTTGGTTGACTGCCAAGTGGAGTAAGTCACAAAATAGAGTTATGAGATAAGAATGTTTAAAGTTCGCCCCTCGCTATGGATATAATGTTAAGTGGAATGATATTTAACTCGTTATTGATCAGCCTATTGAAGTAGAACCTACTACAATTTTTCTAAATGATAGTTTAGCTTACCTAGTAGTGGAAATTTTTTTAGTTCATTTTCAGGTTTTGTGACATAACCTCTTGGCAGACAGCAGGCCTATTTGTAGCATTAGATCTTTACTTGTATTTTATTTCAGTTTTTGTGTAGAAAATATTAATCATATTACATTTTAATTATCTACATTACTGAGACTGATTGTAAAATAGTCTCAGTAATGTAGATTATTACATGCAATTTACTATGTTATTATGTATTTGAAACCAATACAATAAGAGAAGCTTATAAATCACATAAGCTTACCAGAATAAAATTTCCTGATTTCAAAATAATAATTCAATATAGAAAAATTATTAAATACAACTGAAAGATATATTGTTGTCATACTCGTCTTGCAAAAAGTAAGAATATAACTATCTAAATTTTGGATTGGGTATAAGCAGATATTTTGCCACTTCATCTTAAGTAAAGACGATGTTCTTTTCTGTACCTAAAAGGTCAGGGAAACTGAACAATTTTTATTGAAATTATAAATTTGTAAAAATACTATTTTCATTACTTTGTACTTAATTTTTTTTTTGTTGCTGAAACTTTACTTTTACCATCTTTAATATTATTATTTGAAAACTCCGTTAGATCTTATGTATTTCTCAATCTAGAATTTTTCAATAACCTTCTAGGAAAAGTGGGGGGATTTTGATCTTAATATTAAGTGGCAATCCTGATTACAATTTAGTTCCACTTTGTATAATTGTTGTTAAAATGCTTACTGTAAATCAAACTGCTGAATTTAAAGAATTTATGTATTTTAAGTCAGTATTTTGATTTACAGCAAGTTAAAAGTACATATCCATACAAGCAAACTATACCAGTAAAGATAAAAAGCATATTTCTTTCCAGATCCATATGGGTTGCCCATCTGGGGTCACATGGATAACTTATATGTGAGGTTTCACTACATGGATTCAAATGGGTTTCTTTACTCTGGCCTTTTTATTAGTTTACACTTTACATAAGGGCTAATGATTTAGCCAACGTGGATCACTATTCTAATCTCCTATAATTTCTTTAAATTGTGTAACTAAAAAATCTATTTGGTGTATTTCAATATTACCAATTTTTCAAATGTCATATAAATAAGAATTTTATAGACATTTAACACTATAAATCGCCAATTTAAATCGAAAGACAGGTTAATTTGAATACATATGTTAATACTACATTATCAAATTAACTTTTTTTTCTTAAAATTGTCACTAAACAAAGTGTTAAAATATTGATGGAATTCTTATATATATTATGACAATAAAAAAATTGGTAAAATATTAGAATACACGAAGTTCCTTTAGATTCACCATTTCAAGAAATTATAGCCATTTAAATAGTGTTCTAAGTTGACTAACTCATTGGCCTTGTATTGTGTCCTAATCTAGAAGGGCCAGTGTGGAAAAACCCATTTGAATCCATGTAGTAAACCCTCACAGGTCCATATAAATTATCCATGTGGGCCCGGATGGACAGCCCATACGGATCCAGAAAGAAATGGCCCCTTTTGTTCTATACTGGCCCAGTTGGGTTGTCCCACATGAACCCATATGGAATTCCCCATACTGGGCAATATAGTTTATCCATATGGGCCCGGATGGACAGCCCATACGGATCCAGAAAGAAACGGCCCCTTTTGTTCCATACTGGCCCAGTTGGGTTTTCCCACGCGGGCCCAGATGGAATTCCCCATACTGGGCAATATAGTTTATCCATATGGGCCCTGATGGGCAGCCCACGTGGATCCAGAAAGAAACGGCCCCTTTTGTTCCATACTGGCCCAGTTGGGTTTTCCCACGCGGGCCCAGATGGAATTCCCCATACTGGGCAATATAGTTTATCCATATGGGCCCTGATGGGCAGCCCACGTGGATCCAGAAAGAAACGGCCCCTTTTGTTCCATACTGGCCCAGTTGGGTTTTCCCACGCGGGCCCAGATGGGAAATCCCATCTCGGCCCAGTTGAGTAATCCCACATGGGCCCAAGTGGGAAAACCCCAACTGGGCCAGTATAGAACAAAAGGGGTCGTTTCTTTCTGGATCCACATGGGCTGCCCAGCAGGGCCCATATGGATATCCCATTACCAACCCAAGTGGGCCCATATGGTCGTGCTACCTGGGTAGCCATATTATATTTTTATTTTAAATCATTTTTTTCATTGCAACAACAATAAATGACAACTTTGAAATGTAGATTTTATATTTATGAATGATTAGAAAATACATGTGTGATACAGTATAATAAGCGAGGAATTCAATCCTCGTCACTTCCGACATATAATCCATTTTCCTTTCCATCCCAGTTCATTCGACGACGGCATGTCCAGAGTCTCAAAATCCCAGATTTCTCCCGTCGCACACATGTTGGAAGCACTCCTCCCAGTTCAAGTATCCTAGGGTCAAGCTGAGCTGCTGAGGAGTTTCGATTTTTTTCAACACTTTATACTCGTCGGAGCAGCAGTCCGGCAACGTCACATTGTGCTCCCAGACCGACGGAAAGGTGCTGTTTCGATTAGCCACGATGACCAGGTGCCGGTGAAATTGCCAACCTTTTGGCTCCCCTAAACTCGGCTCGTTTCGTTTAGGTCCACTACACAACACCCGGTAACGCAAAATGTGCACGTCCTCTTTCTGAATCAGTAACATTTCGCGTTCAAAGATAGGCCACGCCCGCCACGCAACCGAGACGTGGTACCACACGTGCGTATCCTCCACCAGCTTAAACTGTTTAATTATACTAGAGCACTCTCTCTCTAAGACCTCGTCGTCGTCTGCGTCCCCCGTCATCGACGGACCACCGAGCTCCGCGTAGGGACCCTCTTTCAGCATCGAAATGGGATAGAACCCACATTCTTCCCAATCCTCTCCTCTCCCGAACAGTGGCGACGGAGGAATGTCTTCGCAGCACTCGAGCAAGACGTTATCACCCAAGGCGGAAGTAGTAGCAACAGCAGTCTCCTCGACGCTCGAGATTGAAACATCATCACCCGAGACGGTTACAGCAGTCTCTACAAAGCTGGAAGTCGACGCATCGGCAGCGGAGAAG
This sequence comes from Troglohyphantes excavatus, assembly GCA_963932185.1. Classification (NCBI taxonomy): domain Eukaryota; kingdom Metazoa; phylum Arthropoda; class Arachnida; order Araneae; family Linyphiidae; genus Troglohyphantes; species Troglohyphantes excavatus. The sequence goes on from OZ010673.1 coordinate 39,963,464, forward strand.
GCAGTCATGACGGTTAGCTCAAAGGTTTTAGAATGATAGAACTGGGGAAACGTTTGAAGCTTATATACAGTCAAAAATTAAAAAAAAAGCATTGGAGGATTATATATCCTGCATTTTCCACTCACTCTATAAGGATAGCTGAAAATCGCCCTTTCCTGCCTTTTTTCCTCTATGTTAAATTTGGAATTGTGTTTTTTCTTAGGCTAAGTTTTGCTATATATCTATATGTGAGTCACGTGATGAACTATGTCACGTGTTGTCTTTTATTTTATGTGTGATGAATTTTGTCATCCTTTAAACTCTGTCTTTTCTTAGTCACGTGATGAACTACGTCATCCTGCTGTCTTTTATTTTATATGTGAGTCACGTGATGAATTACGTCACGTGTGATACCTTTTCAACTTGTATGTTGAATGACTCTTCATATCTATTTATAGAATGAGGAGGAGGAATATATATTTTTCATCTTCTTATATGAGGATTATATATATCCTGCATTTTTCACTCACTTATAAGGATAGCTGAAAATCGCCTTTTCCTGCCTTTTTTTCTCTATGTTAAATATGGAATTGTGTTTTGTCTTGTTATATATCTATATGTGATTCACGTGATGAACAATGTCACGTGTTGTCTTTTATTTTATGTGTGATGAATTTTGTCATCCTTTAAACTCTGTCTTTTCTTAGTCACGTGATGAACTACGTCATCCTGCTGTCTTTTATTTTATATGTGAGTCACGTGATGAATTACGTCACGTGTGATACCTTTTCAACTTGTATGTTGAATGACTCTTCATATCTATTTATAGAATGAGGAGGAGGAATATATATTTTTCATCTTCTTATATGAGGATTATAGTCCGGGAGGCAGTGACATTTTTGGCTAGTCATTTTACACCGACTGATTTGTGTAAAAATAGTTAGATAAGTTATTGGTAATGTCAAAAATCGAATTCAGCTGGCACGACCGCGGTGGGTGTAGGCGGGGGGGGGGCGTTCGAAACATGTAAAAAAAGTTCAAAAATAAAAATATTTTACACCGGCTGAAAATTTATTTACGGGTTATTTGGACTATTTTATGATGTTTTTGGGTATTCAGCTGGTATGCTGAGGGTGGGTTGTACTTCAGCTTCTCGTTTGTTTATGCAAAAAAACACGTTTTTTCAAAATATTTTACACCGTATGAAAATTTAATACGAGATAGTTATTTAGGTATTAATCAAGAAAATAATATTCAGCTGGCTCGGTAGTGGTGGAAAGACCTTCAGCTTTGGCTATGAAGTGGTTGCGCACTAAATTATATTCGAGCGCCGCGCAGTATCTTCAAAGCTGAAGGTCATTCCACCACTCATCTGAATGGGATTTTTTTAAACCTAACCTTTCATACTAATAACATACTCGAGTTTCGTGTCAATGAAAATTTATTTGATTGGGAAATCATTAGCAAACATCGGGAAAACATTCAAAATTTGACTAGGTTTTTTTTGTTTCATTTCGTTATATCTCAAAAGTGGAACATATGGTTTATTTATGACATATATGAATATTAATAACGTTAACGTCTTCAAATGTCCTTTCTTCAGAATAGTCATCTATATGTATTTCCTGTGATTATGTGTACATCATGTTCTGCTTTAGGGCCATTTGATAAAATCAAGAATGTTTTTAGTTAAAAGAAATAAAATAATTGTGTAAATTGAAAATAAACGTCTGTTATACATGCAGTATTCTCATCATTAGTGATTATCTCTACCGATGGAGGTAGCTGGTCACCTTCGAACCATTTGAAACTGTGTCTATTATATACTATATTCTAACCATAACCAACTGGATCAAAAGCGATTGGCTCCTTTTCATGCTGATGTCTCTATAACTGAGCAATGTAAGTTTTTCGTAGAAACCGTTGATACAGTTCTGATTGGCATGGTCCCAGTATCGAGCATTCAAACATTTTATCTAATCTCAGAATGTAATTCTCATTATTGATATACTTCTGTCCCTTGACCAAGAACAACGAAGGCATTTTAAAATGAACTAAATATAGACATGGCTTTAACATCAGTGGGCCGGACCAACTTCATCCATCAGATTATCACGCTGAATTGAAAAACGTTAATTTCAAAGAGGCCTTGGTGAAGTTCATATGCGATGATTGGCGAAACAATCACCTATCTCCGTACATCAATGAAAAATCATTTATGTAAATTATGTGGATTGTTTTAAATATGAGGTGATTAATGATGAAGTTGTTCTATAAAATCATGAAAACCTATCGTGACCATCTTATGAAGAGGCCAACATATCTATGAAAATATCTATGCATATTGGCAATGGAAATAACCAAAGGTTTCTTGACGTTAATAAATTATACAAAGACGGGTCCAGAATTGTATACAGCATTACCAGCCTTCCATGCTTTGACGGGGGTGTGATTTTAATCCCGCTTTTTTCAAGAAAGGGAAGCAAAACTATTCAGTATTTTAAAGCATTCTAAAAACTACACTAAAGTATTTTTAGTCCTCGGGGAGTTAGATGACAAAATATTATATCAATAATGAGAATGACATCGTGAGATTAAAAACATTAACTGCTCGAATACTGGCACCGTGACAATCAGAGCTGTATCAACGCTTTTTACGAACAACTTACATTGCTCAGTTATGGAGCCATGAACATCAAACGATGTAATCACTTAAGATCCAGTTGAGTATGGTTGGGAGATAGTAGATAATTAATACAGTTTCAAATGGTTCGAAGATGACCAGGGTCCATCGATAGAGAGCATCACTAATGATGAGAATAATGCAGGTATAACTGACGTTTATTTTTAATTTACACAATTATTTTATTAATTTTAACTAAAAACATTCTTCATTTTATCAAATGGCCCTGAAGCAGATCATGATGCACACATATCACAAGAAATCGATATTGCTGAATATTCTGAAGAAAGTTCACTAAAAGACGATGATCCAGATTTTGCCGATGTTTATATATTTCCTATAATTAGAATATTCAGTTTTTCTTCAAATTATTAATGTTATTAATATTCATATATGTCATAATAAGCCATATTTTCCGCTTTTAAGCTTGATATGTAACTAAGGCTAACAGACGTCCCGGTTTCGCCAGTAAAGTCCCATGTTTTCGCAATTGTCCCGGGAGGTTCCCGGGCTGACTTAAGTCCAGGGATTTTCCATCATTCATACATATGAGCCCACTTCACATTCTCCCTAAAATATAGTATTTCTTTTGAAAATCTCCATTACCGGTGTAAAAATATCCCTATTTATCGCTGGTGCGATTGACTGTACCAGACACCCCCCGATATTTCTTTTTGTAGCATTGCTAGAACCACTCTCCCCTCTCGTCAAGCGGTTTATTCAGAGCTAAATTGTTAGAAATTAAAATGAACTCCACTCTATCGTGTAGTAATTTATTCGATAGAATTAAAAATTACAAAAAAGTTTGAAAAAAGTTGTTTTGTCAGAAAAATATAATAAAGTGTAAAAAATGACAAAGTGAAATTAGCATAATAAAGTTAATTGTCTATTATTAACAGTTATTTCCTTCTTTAATCAGCAAAGAATTAAATATGTTGGGTTTCCTTTTCGAATTTCTGGTAGCCCAAGATATAACGATAATTAAACACAAAAAAAACCTAATCAAATTTTGAATGTTTTCTCGATGTTTAATAATGATTTCCCAATCAAATCAATTTTACACGACACGAAACTCGAGTATGCTATTAGTATGAAAGGTAAGGTGAAAAAAAAATCCCATTCAGATGAGTGGTGGAATGCCCTTCAGCTTTGAAGATACTGCGCGGCGCTCGAATATAATTTAGTGCGCAACCACTTCATAGCCAAAGCTGAAGGTCTTTCCACCACTACCGAGCCAGCTGAATATTATTTTCTTGATTAATACCTAAATAACTATCTCGTATTAAATTTTCATACGGTGTAAAATATTTTGAAAAAACGTGTTTTTTTGCATAAACAAACGAGAAGCTGAAGTACAAACCACCCTCAGCATACCAGCTGAATACCCAAAAACATCATAAAATAGTCCAAATAACCCGTAAATAAATTTTCAGCCGGTGTAAAATATTTTTATTTTTTAGCTTTTTTTACATGTTTCGAACGCCCCCACGCCTACACCCACCCGAACTGGACCAGCTGAATTGCGTTTTATAGGTTATCTATCCAAGACCAATTACTGGTCAGAAAATCAGCCGGTGTAAAATAATCATCCTAAAATGTCACTGCCTCCCGGTCTATTATATATATCCTGCATTTTTCACTCACTCTATAAGGATAGCTGAAAATCGCCTTTTCCTGCCTTTTTTTCCTCTATGTTAAATTTGGAATTGTGTTTTTTCTTAGGCTAAGTCTTGTTATATATCTATATGTGAGTCACGTGATGAACTATGTCACGTGTTGTCTTTTATTTTATGTGTGTTGAATTTTGTCATCCTTTAGACTCTGTCTTTTCTTAGTCACGTGATGAACTACGTCATCCTGCTGTCTTTTATTTTATATGTGAGTCACGTGATGAATTACGTCACGTGTGATACCTTTACAACTTGTATGTTGAATGACTCTTCATATCTATTTATAGAATGAGGAGGAGGAATATATATTTTTCATCTTCTTATATGAGGATTATATATATAATGCATTTTTCACTCACTCTATAAGGATAGCTGAAAATCGCCTTTCCTGCCTTTTTTTCCTCTATGTTAAATTTGGAATTGTGTTTTTTCTTAGGCTAAGTCTTGTTATATATCTATATGTGAGTCACGTGATGAACTATGTCACGTGTTGTCTTTTATTTTATGTGTGTTGAATTTTGTCATCCTTTAGACTCTGTCTTTTCTTAGTCACGTGATGAACTACGTCATCCTGCTGTCTTTTATTTTATATATGAGTCACGTGATGAATTACGTCACGTGTGATACCTTTTCAACTTGTATGTTGAATGACTCTTCATATCTATTTATAGAATGAGGAGGAGGAATATATATTTTTCATCTTCTTATATGAGGATTATAAATATCCTGCATTTTTCACTCACTCTATAAGGATAGCTAAAAATCGCCTTTTCCTGCCTTTTTTCCTCTATGTTAAATTTGGAATTGTGTTTTGTCTTGTTATATATCTATATGTGAGTCACGTGATGAACTATGTCACGTGTTGTCTTTTATTTTATGTGTGATGAATTTTGTCATCCTTTAGACTCTGTCTTTTCTTAGTCACGTGATGAACTACGTCATCCTGCTGTCTTTTATTTTGTATGTGAGTCACGTGATGAACTACGTCATCCTGCTGTCTTTTATTTTGTATGTGAGTCACGTGATGAATGACGTCACGTGTGATACCTTTTCAACTTGTATGTAGTATGATGACTCATCATGTGTATCTATAGTACGAGGAGGAGGAGTATTTATTTTTCATTTCTTTAGTTCGGATTTCGACGTCATGTTGAATGACTCATCATGTCTATTTATAGAATGAGGAGGAGGAGTATATATTTTTCATCATATCCTGCATTTTTCACTCACTCTATAAGGATAGCTGAAAGTCGCCCTTTCCTGCTTTTTTTCCTCTATGTTAAATTTGGAATTTTGTTTTTTCTATAACACTGTAGAGGTAGAATCAATACTTAACATAGAGGGAAAATGAAATCCTAACTAAAGAAATGAAAAATAAATCCTCCTCCTATGTATATGTGAGGTCACGTGTTGAATGACTCATCATGTGTATTTATAGAATGAGGAGGAGGAGGAGTATATATTTTTCGAGTCAATACTTAACATAGAGGGAAAATGAAATCCTAACTAAAGAAATGAAAAATAAATTCTCCTCATCCTCCCATGTGTATGTAATGTCCCGTGTTGAATGACTCATCATGTCTATTTATAGAATGAGGAGGAGGAGGAGTATATATTTTTCGAGTCAATACTTAACATAGAGGGAAAATGAAATCCTAACTAAAGAAATGAAAAATAAATCCTCCTCCTCCTCCTATGTATATGTGATGTCACGTGTTGAATGACTCATCATGTCTATTTATAGAATGAGGAGGAGGAGGAGTATATATTTTTCATATTCTTATGTGAGGATTATATATATCCTGCATTTTTCACTCACTCTATAAGGATAGCTGAAAATCGCCCTTTTCCTGCCTTTTTTCCTCTATGTTAAATTTGGAATTGTGGTTTTTCCTTAGGCTAAGTCTTGTTATATATCTATATGTGAGTCACGTGATGAACTATGTCACGTGTTGTCTTTTATATGTGATGAATTTTGTCATCCTTTAGACTCTGTCTTTTCTTAGTCACGTGATGAACTACGTCATCCTGCTGTCTTTTATTTTGTATGTGAGTCACGTGATGAATAACGTCACGTGTGATACCTTTACAACTTGTATGTAGTATGATGACTCATCATGTGTAACTATAGTATGAGGAGGAGGAGGATTTATTTTTCATTTCTTAAGTTAGGATTTCATTTTCCCTCTATGTTAAGTATTGACTCTACCTCTACAGTGTTATATTAAACAGACCATATTATATTTTTATTTAAATCATTTTTTGGATTGTTGCAACAATGAATGCCAAATTTGGAAAAAGGAGGGCAATGAAAAAAATAATTTTAATTAAAAATATAACTGGGTTAGAGAGGCGCTATCGGGTGGCGGGAAAAGGGAAACGATGCAAACCAGGTTTCGCGACACTGTTTGAAACGAGAAGCCAACTTTGGCCAGAGAAGGGCAATGAAAAAAATAATTTAAAATAAAAATATAATATGATTAGAGAGGCGCGTAGCGCCTCTCTAAGCCATATGCAACAATGAATGACAACTTTGAAATGTATATTATATATTTATTAATGTTTCAAAAAATACATGTATGATTACAGGATAACAAACTTTCAATACACGACAAGGTTTCAATAAAATTTTGTTGTAAATGAACACGTTTTGATAAGAATCCAATCCTCGTCGCTTCCGACACACCATTCATTTTCCTCCCCCATCCCAGTTCATTCGACGTCGGCGTGTCCACATTCTCAAAATCCCAGATTCCTCCCGTCGCACACATTTCGGAAGCACCCCCAGTGCATGTATCCCAGGGTCATGCCGAGCTGCCGAGGAGAACCGATGTGTTTCAAGGCCTTATACTCGTCGGAGCGGCTGTCGGGCAACGTCACATTGTGCCGCCAGACCACCGACGGAAAGGTGCTGTTTCGATCGGTCGCGATGACCAGGTGCCGGTGAAATTGCCAACCTTCCGGCACCTTCAAATTCGGCTCGTTTCGTTTCGGTCCATCACACAACACACAGTAATACAGGATGTGCACGTCTTCGTGCGCGATCGCCACCCTTTCGCGTTGAAAAACAGGCCACGCACTCCATGCCACCGACACGTGATACCACACGTGCGTATCCTCCACCAGCTTAAACTTTTCAATCAAACGAGAGCACTTTCTCCATACGTCGTCGTCCACATCCCCCCTCATCGACGGACCACCGATCTGCGCCAAAGGACCCTCCACCAGCATCGAAGTGGGATAGAACCCAAACTCGCCCCAATCATCTCCTCTCCCGAACAGTGGCGACGGAGGAAAGTAGTCGAGGCACTGGAACAAGACTTCCTCATCCAAGGCGGAAGTAGTAGCAACAGCAGTCTCCGCGACGTGAAAAGCGGAAGTAGCAGCTGCACCCGTCTCCCCGACGACGCTCGAGATTGAAACGTCGTCACTCGAGGCGGTAGCGGCAGTCTCCACAGAGCTGGAGGTCGACGCATCGGCAGCGGAGAAGGTAGTCATGACCGGTTAGCCCAAAGGTTTTAGAATGACAACACTGGGGAAAACGTTTAAAGCTTATATACAGTAAAAAAAAAAACTTTATTATTTTGGCTTATTGCCAAATTCAAGCAGGTATAAAAGCGAGGGGAAACTGGCGAGTGGGTCATTCAATTGACTAGAGATCCATGCTAAACAACCATCATGCCGGAATACTCTATGCAGCGTTTCGAAATTACGAGACGTTCAGACTTGTACCATTTGAAAAAAACGTACGTATGGTTTAAATTTATTTTTAATATTTCGCAACTTCGGGGAGTGTTTATCTTCACAAAGGATTTGAAGAAAATATCCTGGATTAAGGAACAAAGTCCCTTCTGTCGCAGAGAGACTGAAGTGAATCTGCCCCGGTTCTTCAGAAATGCACCGTCAGTCCACCAGGATCTCATCCAAGTGGGCGATTCCGAATATAGGAAATATTTATACTGGGCCCAACATTTCTTCTTCAAACTGACCTATAACTTTCATCACGAGACTACGTGCATGAAGTGTCAGAAAGAAATGGATGTGATGACGTACAAACTGCCTTGCGGACATGAATTCCACAAATCCTGCTTGGTGTGATGGAAACAAGTTTCATCGAACTGTCCTTTTTGTGATAAATACATGTTTGTCGGCGATGCATCCTATTGGCCTGTATAAACGTTTTATGTTACCTCTTTTCTGAATGCTTGGAGGGTAAAAAAATGGGGGAAGAGCAACGATGTCTGTTTCAGGCATCGTTGCTCTCCCCCCATTTTTTTACGGCATTCGATTCTTGAAATGCATCAAAAAAGAAATGGATTGTTTGTCTTTATTGTTATGAAATTATTATCTATAATTATGAATTTTTATACAGAGTTTTTTTACCTCATGTGTATTTGTAAATAAAGTTTGATGTTTCGTACACATGTGTATTCATTTGGCGTTTCCATGGAGAATTTAAAGAAACTGTAAATAGATCCAACTTTGCTTGATTGTTTTAATGATATAAATAGTGCAGAGCTACGAAAAATCAAGTCAAAAACAAAGATATTTCTTCTCTAACCATAAAGAAATATTCATATACTCTTCATGAATTTTTAAAATGTAATATTCCTCGCAAATAGTGTCATAGTAAGAATTATTGATGAACAATTGCAAGTTGATTTATTCCTGATTCGAGCGTATTTATGTAACATGAATGTAAAAAAAAACAAGATATTTTTTTATTGAATATTTTTTATTATTCATTTATTAGATACACAAAGTTATCAAGGAACCCAAAAGGTCCGTCCAGGCAACGCAATAAAAACACAAATAATAAAATAAAATATATACACCAATAATATAATAAAATATATACACAAATAATAAAATAAAATAAAATATATACAATAAAATTACTGCTCTGCGGCTTCCCTTCTCCTGTTTCGTGTCTCTGCTCTTTGGTCCCTTTCTCTTTGGTCCCTTGCATTGTTAAGGATGGCTGCAATCATCTGCATCGCCGCGGTGGAATGTCTTGTCGCTGCTCTTCCCTGACGATGCCCACGGCGACTCGTTCCTCTTCTCTCGATCTTTGCCCTCTCGAGGCTTCTCTTCTTGCTGCGGCGGCTTCTGCGGCTTCTTCTGCTGCGGCGGCTTCTGCGTCGGCTTCTAAGGCTTCGAGTGCGGCAAATGCGGCTGCGAAGGATTCTGCGACTCGTGCTTCTATTGCTGCAACTCTTGCCATCAGAGGAGATTCCTCCTCGACGTGGTCTTCTTCTGGCAGCGGTGGCGGCAAAAGTCCCTCTCTCACCCAGAGCAAGCGTTGACAGACGGGCGGCGTGTCGCAGTCGTCGGTACATGTGTGTAATTTGGCGTACTCCTCCCTTGCAAGCGGCTTCAACGCGGGCGGCACGACGTCGTGGATCTTTATTCACGTCAAGGCGGGATCTCACTCCAGATCGGGATATTCGTCGTCCGTCAGTGCCGCCGCGTCTTCTTCCGCTTGAATGGCACTGCCGATAACCGCCCGGTTCGCCTCGGAGCAATCCTCGTCGTGGAACAGGGCGAACATGGCTCCGACGCGAAGTTTCCGACGCCACGCGAGCTCCTCGTCTTTCTTTTCGTCCCCCACTTCCGCCCGACACAGGGGACACTTCCTCGAGGTATCATCCAGGACCGAGAGGATACAATCCGGATGAAACCAATGCGAGCACGGTACGATTTTGGCCTGACAGAAGAGGGGCAATGTGCAGATGCAGCATCCCTCCTTGATCTCGTGGCCCGCGCTTATGCGGATGGCGTCCAGTGTCTCGGCGGAGTAGGGCACGCGACATCCCAAGCAGGTCTTTTGGTCCGTGCAGTCGTGCAGAACGTCGAGGCAATACCCGTGGTAGGTCCTACCGCAGCAAGGCATCGAAAGCTCCAGCAAACGTGTGCGGGGGGACACACCGAAGACGGCACCGCAGTACTCGCAAACCATACTGTCTAGAGAGAGAAAGTGAAAGGATCAAAAGTTACACACAATATTAAAAAAGGGCTGCTTGCAACGAGAACGATAGACGTCTGTGCAGGCCAGTAGCTGAGATCAGAATGAAGCTGACGGCGAGAGAGTGTCTCTTTTTATACTCCCTTCCACTTAATTAAAGAGTGCAAAATATATAAAGATGTGATGAAACTAGCCCTCAAATACGTCTTACAAAATGATATGGAATATCTTTACACAACTCGGAATTTTGAACTTTCAAATTTTACTGCTTTCTGCAAACTTGAATAATTGGAGCTATCTCCTTTCATTACAGCAAACCCCACTTAATTTAGATAAATTGCTTTGATATGATTGGTACAAACACATTGACATCAAAGAGTTCAATGAATACAAATATATTTAGTGTAAAAAAAAATACCTTTAATATCATCATCATTTTTTGTTTTTTACAATTTATGTACATATATCCAATATTACAATTCAATAACATCACGAATCATATTCAAAATTTTCCACAAATTGGACAATGTCCACCCACCCTTCTTCTTCTGGCATCACGGAAACGTCCTCTTCAAAATCCCTGTCCATCCCTTCGGACATATCGAAGGGTGCCACAATGTTCGTGGGTCTCTCACCCAATTCCGAAGAGGTGGCGGCGGCCACTGGCGGGTCATCCACCACCGCCATCGTCAAGTCCATGACATAGTTCACCTCCTCGTCCTCGGCTCGAGAAGGAAGGGGAGGAACGGCGGTCCGCGTCAAGTCTAGGGGTACTTCTTGCAACATGTCCCTCGACTCTTCGGGTTGTTGCTGTGGAGCGTATAGAACAATGGGGGGCTCCATCACCTGAGACTTGACGACGGGGTTCAGTATCACGATGGAGGAAGAAGGGGGGGGGGGGGGCAGTAGTGCGACGTTCGTCGAAGGTTGTCGAAGAATCGAAACCGCCGCCGTCGGACGTTGTGGTTTCGAAACGGCCGCTGCTGCTGTTGCTGCTGCTGTTGTTGCAGTAGTCGTCAGTCTTTCTTCTAGATCGAAATGGGTCGTCGTCGTCGCCGTTGCCGCCGGTCGGACGCGTCGACATCCCAATGGACGTCCACTGCCTTTTCGGGGAGAGGTGTGGTGGCGGTCGGCAGCGTTCCCTCGGTCGAGAACCGCCGCAGCCGCCTCTCCTCGGGTGCTTCGCCGCGCAGCACGTCGAAGGCGAACACGGTCTTGTGCAGGGCCATCAACACGTACACCGTGTCCGCCGGCACGGCGACCTTGGAGTGGGGGTGGAGCACGTATCGATGGTAGCAATGCTCCTGTGCAGCAGACAGCGCTCCGTCTCCGATCCACGTCGACCGCGCCCGCATCCGGGAAGGCAGCTCGTAATATATTAGAGGCACCGCCGTGGTCTGGATGACGTGGACCGTACCCGGAGCCACCGTCCGCTGCCCGAAGGTGAACATGTGCTTCACCGCATACGTGTTTCCGTAGCGGAAACCCAGGCGGACGTCGGTGTTGCTCCTGCTCTTTGTGGGTTTTTCGAGCCGCTTGACCACGGCCGTCCACTTCATGGCATCGGGTGTGAAAGACTGCACGCTCCTGGCTTCCTTCAGCGTCCGCTCAAAGTTTCCGACCAACGTGTCCCGCCACTGCCCCGTGATCTTGCAGGGCACGAGTGTCACTTTGCCTCCGTCGTGGCTCAGCGTGAACACCTGGACCAGTTGCAAGAGGCGTTGCAAATTGTGTTCTAGGAGAGACGCGGGCCTGGACGCAGAGGAAGAAAAAGCGAAGCAATCCATTCGGAAGGGTAGGAGGGGGAGAGGGGCCGCCGTTCTCGTTGCTGCAGAGGAGATGGAAAAAAAATGAAGAGTCGTGTGAGAATTGACTGATATGATATGGGTGAAACGCACACATTTTGAGAGAACGAGAGAGAGAGAGTTTCGTTCGATATAGAGTTTAAACACTTTATGGGAAAATATATAAAATCGGCCTCGATTTTATACCCGAACAAATGCCCTCAGGCCGATTGAAGGGTCAAGGTCTTTTTCATTACGTGCTTTTATTTAACTCACACTGTCTGGTGTGATGTGTCCTCAAATCTTGTAACTCAATTTAAACCCACTTCCAATTTAACATAGAGGAAAAAAGGCAGGAAAGGGCGCTTTTCGGCTATCTTTATAGAGTGAGTGAAAAATGCAGGATATATAATCCTCATATAAGAAGTTGAAAAATATATACTCCTCCTCCTCATTTTATAAATAGACATGATGAGTCATTCAACACGTGACTCACATATACATAGAAACAAGACTTAGATGAAACAGTCTGTTTAATATAACACTGGAGTCAATACTTAACACAGAGGGAAAATGAAATCCTAACTAAAGAAATGAAAAATAAATACTCCTCCTCCTCGTACTATAGATACACATGACGAGTCATCATACTACATACAAGTTGTAAAGGTATCACACGTGACGTAATGCATCACGTGACTCACATATAAAATAAAAGACAGCAGGATGACGTAGTTAATCACGTGACTAAGAAAAGACAGAGTCTAAAGGATGGTGTGATGTGTCCTCAAATCTTGTAACTCAATTTAAACCCACTTCCAATTGTCATAAAAATTTGAAATTTGGCATACATACGTAATCCCGGTGACAATACAATAATTAGTCATAAAATTGTTAATTACTAATTAAATCTAAAAAAAAAAAAAAAAAAAAATTATAGTGTTTACTTGGAATGCTACCGTCTGCCGACAGCTTCAGTCTATTACGAGACTCATACGGTCACGCATCTATCCTCATCTCTCTCCGCTCCGTTACCTTCACCTTGCTTCTGCCGTCGAATGCTTCGTAGTTTCCGGCGGCCGTCTCGTTGCTATCGGCGTCTCGTGAAGAGGGGTTGCTCCTTCCGTTACGATACACCCGAATCCATCGGTGCTTCCCACATTTTTACTTTGGCTGCGATCGCTATCGAAATCTCCACACAGATTTGAGATTCAAACCATTTGCCAACAACCCCGAATCCATCGGTGCTTCCCACATTTTTTACTTTGGCTGCGATCGCTATCGGCGTCTCGGGAAGATTTGAGATTCAAACCATTTGCCGACAACCCCGAATCCATCGGTGCTTCCCACATTTTTTACTTTGGCTGCGATCGCTATCGGCGTCAAGGGAAGATTTGAGATTCAAACCATTTGCCGACAACCCCGAATCCATCGGTGCTTCCCCCATTTTTACTTTGGCTGCGATCGCTATCGAAATCTCCACAGAGATTTGAGATTCAAACCATTTGCCAAATATATATATATATATATATATATATATAAATATTTATATTTATATATATATATATTTATATATAAAATATATTTATATTTATATATCTATCTATCTATCTATCTCGTCTATATTCGTCATATACATTTATATATATATATATATATCTTACTATAACATAAAAATAGAATGGCACAACACATAGCCAATAGGAACGTTTCTTCCTACTGGGAGAAGGAGCAAACTTCTCAACTCTCGGTTTGTTTTGATTTGATGCATGGTTTAAACGGCATGGGTACGATAGCGTTTATTAAGGCCTATTCAGACTGGTCACTCGCGTGCGTCGCGTCGCGCGCGATGAGGGGATTTTTCTCAATATAAATTGAGCGAAGCGTTCGGAGTTCCATAGGGGCGAAGCCCCTTTTACCTCCTATATGACTGTTAATAGTGAACACATGAGTTTATAAAATTGCTTTGCCTGGGATGTAAATTAATACACGTATTTGTATTTACAGGACAATGAAGGACGGACAAGACAACGACAGCATGTAAAAACAGTAAAAAGAGGAGGCATTAATGCCTACCTCTGAAAAGATGAAAAAGGTATCTCTGTGGATACTTGTGTCTGGGGACATTACAGTAAGAGTCAAAAATGTTGAGGTGGCATAAAAGCCATTCTGGCACAAAGGCCTATCTGGGGACAGTACAGCATATGAATAAACAATGGTGAAGAGGCTTTAGGCCTATCACTGGCAGAATAGTAATGTACACAACATGAAGACTTACGTCTGGGGACAATACAACATAAGTAAACAAAGTCTAGGGACAAAACAATTGACAAAGCGAAAATGACATGTCGGAATCAGCTGTTGCTTGAAAGATGGAGTATTATATACATAGGTTGAGGGAGGCTCTAGGCCGCCGCCTATTGATCATGAGGGTATGGTCGTAAACTTCAAGATTTTGAAGTTGAGAGTTGTCGATCGTTGGGAGTTTGGCGTAGAAATTCGTGGCCAGTTTACCCATAAATTCAGAGAGTGTGGGCATATTCAGGGACTCTAGAATGTCTGCAATACGAATGAACCATGGGGCTCTTACAACAAGGATTTTGATGATTCTAGACTGGGTGGACTCCAATCTTTTTATTCTAGTGTCGCATGCCGAGGCCCAGATCGGGGAGGCATAAGTTACAATGGGTCTTATCATTATTTTATATAGGAGTAGTTTATTACTGATGTTAAGGGGGGACTTTCTCCCTATGAGAGGACGGAGAGCAAATTGGACTTTTCTGAGTTTATCGTTAATGTATTTGATATGGTGCTCCCAAGTGAGTCTTTTATCGAGGACAACTCCTAGGTATTTAGTGGAGTCTTGCCATGGAATATGGGTACCAAACATCGTGATCTTAAGGTGCTCTGGGATTTTATGTTTGGTAGTGAACATCACTGCCGCACTCTTGTCTACATTAATTTGTATTTTCCAGTTGTTTAACCAGACTTCTAGGATTTTGATATGGTCTTGTAAATATTTTGTTACAAAGTTAAGTTTCTTGTCTCGGGCAAGGATCGCTGTATCATCAGCAAATAGGGCAATTACTGTTTTATAATACTGGGGGATGTCGTTAATGTAGATATTAAATAATAGGGGACCAAGGACAGAACCCTGGGGCGTTCCTGCATTGGCAGGTCTGATAGTGGAGAGAGATTGACGTACAGATACCGCAAAGGTTCTGTTTGAGAGATATGAGTTAATTAGATGGATAAGACCAGTGGGGACGGAGAGTGAGATGAGTTTGTGTATCAAGCCCTTGATCCAGACCCGATCAAAAGCCTTTGCCACATCAAGGAAAAGGGCGGCAGTGCTGTCTTTTCTGGCCAGGTTCTCTGAAATGAACTCAGTAACCCTTAGGAGTTGATGGGTGGTGGAGAGGTTTTTCATAAACCCAAATTGTTGGGGTATGAGTTTACTGTTTAACGTTAAGTAGTTGAGTAAGCGATCTCTGATTGCTCTTTCGGCAATTTTTCCCAGAACTGGGAGTAAGGAGATTGGACGATAAGACGTGGGTTCTTTCCGGTCTTTGCCAGGCTTAGGTATTGGGACTACTTTGGCATTCTTCCAAGCGGACGGGAAGTGATTGAGGCTGAGCATTGAATTTAGTAGGATGATGAAGTAGTTAATGAAATTAATTGGAAGATGTTTAACCATTTTATTGGTTACCCCTTCCTTTCCTGGGGCTTTCTTGATTTTTAGATTTTTAATGGAGTTAAGAATTTCGGTTGCTTGGATAGGTTCAAAGACTGTGGGGATATCAGGTAGGTCAGTGAGAAGGAATTTATCAACTGAGTTACAAATTTCAGCGTTGAAAGAGTGATTAATGGTAGGGTTTTCTTGGAATTGGTTCTCATAAGCGTTGGCTATGACTTCAGCCTTATCAATATCCGCAAGTGCCATTTGGTTTCCATTAGAAAGGGGTGGGATGGGCTTGGGTGCTTTTTTGAGATATTTGGTTTTTTTCCATAGAGAGCCGTCCTCTGCCTCGAGGGACAGTAGATGGTTGTTCCAATCTTCTTGAATTACCTTATTGGTAGCGGCTTTCAGCTCACTTTGGAGCTTTCTCATAAGGATTTTATCCCTGGGGTCTCTGTACCTTTGCCAAGTTCGTCTGGCCTTGTTTTTACGTTTAATCAAGTTAGTGATGTGAGAGGGAATATGGATGTCGTTGGTACGAGTGACTTCCTTTGAGGAAGTGGAATGGGCTTCTATGATAGAACTTGTGAAAGAATTAATTGCTGCATTAAGATCATTAGATGTGGTAGGACCATTTGTAGGGAGATCGTGATTGGCTAGATTATTCTGAAAGGAGTCCCAGTCAGTTTTTTTATATACTCCTGTATTAAGGGTTGGAATATTGACATTAAAATCAAGAAAAACAGGGTTGTGGTCGGAGCTGAGTTCCGCCACTGAGGTGATTTTATAATGGTAGGGCATGTCTCTGATAAGTGCCAAGTCGATTGTTGAATAAGACCTTTCGTCAAATCTGGTGGGAGTTTCAGGGGCCGCGATTTCAAAGAGATTATTGTCTGCAAAATTTGTGACCATTTTTCCAGCGAGATTATCACAATGGTTCCAACGATGAGATTTGGCATTAAGATCGCCAAATAAGATAATAGAGTTATTGATTTTCTGAAGTATGTTCAGTTCTTTGTGGAGAGCGTTGGACGGGCTGTTACGAATGTAAATGGAAGCGACTGTGAATTTAGGAAAACCCTTTGGATTAACTGTGACGATGGTTGACTCGATATTATCCAGGGTTGGAGATGGGACCCTGTAGGCATTAATATTAGATTTAACAAATATGGCGGTGCCTATTTTATGAATAGGTACCGTGGGAGTTGCCTCAATTTTATCATCCCTAGCACAAAAATAATGGGATTTTTCTCAAAATGCGTTCAGACTGAGCCGCGCGTCTCGCGATGATCGCTTCCGCTCTGACCAATCGCTGAGTAGAAATACGCGCATGAGCATGTCTATCTCGTGTTGGCGTGTAAAGTCTGCAAACCTCTGTTTTCAAAACGATGTGATGTTTACCGATTATTGAAGTTGTATCAAAACTAATTCTCACGAACAACGAAAGTATATCGTCAGGCGGAACAAAATTAGGTACAGATGTAGTATAGGACATTTGGCGCGCGAGTTTTTTTTTGGCGTGTTTTATAGGGGCGATATATTTATAGTATGGCAACCCCACCTGACATTGTTGGTATGTTCCGATTCTTGTGGCGACTTTCAATCTGGCAATCCTATGACGTCATAGAGCTGTTTAACGGCAATTTTTCGTCGCCAAAAACAAAAACGCGCCAAATGTCCTATACTACATCTGTTCCCAAAATTATTTATTTGTATTCATAAGTGTTACAATCTTATATCATTTGAACATTTATACTGCTTATCACATGCAAATATATTACACACCAATAGTAAATAAGCGAATAGCCGATTCGCAGACTTTTCCTATTGTGAAGGAGTACAGTTGCCCATTTTTGCTCTTCTCTGGAATTCAACAAAAAAAAAAAACATTCAGGGCACAATAAGGGAATGAAAACACGTAGGACCATCCCCCAGAAGTGTCTCCAACACTGAATTAATACGGAAGAGAACATTCTTGGACAAGTAACTTGGTAGAAGACTATGTGGTCCTTTACCTTTCCCGCTGTCCATATCAACAATTCCGCGACCAGTACCCCGCCAATAACAATATAACTTACATCTGTAAAACTGACTTTTTTTTTTTTCGTCGTTTATATAAATTAAGAAGTCCGTAAAATAAATTACATAACTCCGATATGAAATTTGAGATATGTTGTTTATAATGGTAAATGCATGAGTAAAAAGTGGTTTGAAATGAACAGGTGTGATGATAGATAAACGAACAAACAAGCAAACACAAACTTTCCCTATATTTGAAACCATACACGAACGATGGGGAGGAGCAAAGTCATGGGGGGGAGAAAATCATGAATTTTGAAGATGTTAAAATTTTGGAAATAGAGAAAACTATTTCAGATTAAATAAAATGTGCTAAAAATCCGCAGCCAAGACGTAAAACTGACTGTGAATGTGAAAACCTATAAGTACTGCAACTATGCGACCACCATTTACGACCAATAAACCAGAAGTCTACACTCCGCACACTTCTCTCTCGTACATATGTAAGCCCTCTCAACTGATAATCGGGATTGAACCATAAACTGCATTCCTGCTGCAGACAACAATGCAATCGTCCCTGTAATTCAACATACTGCAGCGCTATGCACTTTTTTGGCTGTCACTCTCAGTCGAACCGAGGACCTTCTGCATGGAACGTCAATACTCTACCAGTCAGTCTAAGGTGATCACTTGGAGTATTGCGTATATGAAGTGACCCCCACAAGGTACCACTCTATTGATCTGGTCATCTGCACAGATTCCCTCCAATAGCACACTTCTACAATGAGGACTACTAGTAAAATCACATACACTTCAACTCGTGGGTTCATTCTTCACCTTTCAGCACAGTTCCAGGGTGGTCTTCGTAAACTCCTACAACCTCACTTCACAACAACGCACAACTCCAAAGTGGTTTCCACAACCTGCAACAGCACTCCGGTCTACTCTTCACCCGGCATTGTTGCAACAACCACTCAGCAGCCCCTCAACAATCCTGTGCCTCCCTGTCTAACGGCACAATCCTCTCCCAACATCTTGCTTGTCCCTCGGGATGTTCCGTGTTACATCCCGGAAAGAGACAACATCCTATAACCTAATTTCGCTTTTACAAGACTATGAACGATAGCCCTTTTCCCTGATCAGCAGCAAACTCTATGCTCGGTAGCAAAATTCGACACTCCAACGTATCTTCCCTCCCTGCTCATACGCTCAGTTCATTTTCTTTCAAAGGAAATGGGGTAACTGATGTCCTTTTGTTTTTTACCCAATCGTATCCACTTTTGCTCTACTTGTCGATTGCATCAATATTTGTGTGTGCTTCAGGTGTTTTGTAATTCAATATGTAACAAACATTGACGAATTCTGGGGAAGGACCTGCCCCCCCCCCCTCCATATCATAAGAAGGGTCAAACTCGAAGATAGCTAGTGGCTGGTTCTGAATGTCTGCAGCATATCTTCCTTACTATCCTCTGTAACCCAGCATGTCTGAAACACACCTGGTCAGGTTTTAGGAGAAAGTTATGACTTCACTCTCTTTTCCCACCTGAATAGCCCGACAAAAAATTTAGGACGAATCTGTGGAATACATAGTTAGTATGTTCAGGAAAATACTTAAAGCGGGAACAAAAGATTGGTAACAAAAGACATAAAAAAAAATCTGTCATTTTATTCATCCGGATATTTGGCACTTTGCTTCTGGATACCGGATAGTTAAAATTCAGGCGGAAACTGGATATCCGTTTAATCCCTAATTTTAACCTTTTGTACGATGATTTCTTCGTGTTATCAAATAAAATGTTTTTCAATAAATGAAATTAATTAAACATATGTTGTAGTTTACTATTGTTTGTTTAAAGCCTTTAAACCAAATCTATAAATAAAATTTAAATGTCGATAAATTGTAAAGGGGAATTTTTTAGCACTGTTGATTTGTTAATTTTAAATCTTTCAGTTGGCCTCAAAATGTTTTATGTGTTATAGCCCTAGTCCAGACAGGAAAAATGTAATAAAACCATTAATTATTTAAAATTGAAGCTACACATTGTATGAAATTAATGTTAATAATACATATTGACTTAATTTAATAATTAATTCTGTTATATTGAAAATTATTTGTTTAAATTTACTTCGGGAGGGGTTCGGACCCCCTTTTAGCAGGTCGTTGTGTACTGTGCTTCCCCAGAATTATTTTTTATTAGTGTATTAGTTTCAAGTACAACCAAGTATTTTTCTTTTTCATTCTGTGTTTATCCACCTAAGACTTATTTCCCTGCATGAGGAGAGAACTCACTGTTAAATGCAATGAAATGTACAAGTTTAATATGCAATTGCATTTGTGAAATGTGTCATTTGTATTGAAAATTGTTTACATAAAACAAGATACTATTTTAAAATGTTTTGTAGTGAAATTTAATAAACATATACATTACACCTTTTCACATGGAATATGCTGAATGACTATTTAAATTTGTTTAATAGCTAATATCAATTATAAAATTTCAAGAATTTTGAGAAACATTAACATGTTTAAAATGCTTTAAATCTCAAATAAGCGAATATTTAGCTTAACTTTTAGTTTAAAACATAAATAATGGTTAGAAGTAAGTAAACATAAAAGCATAAATTAATATATATATTTTTATATATATATAGTGTTTTGTAGCATTAATATTTCTTGTGTTTTTTTAATTGCATCATTTAAAAAACTTTATTCTAAATTATTTATTTATAAGATTGTCTCTCATGACCCTCGCAACCCAATGTTTATAAATTCCTGCTGACTTGGCAAAATCATAAAAGTAGTTAGCAATTTTGTGAAACATTTAGCTTTATTAAAAAAATTAAACTAAGAAGTTTCACTTTTAAAAAAAGACGAAGGTTTCACAAGTTTGCCAAGTGCACAGGAATTTATTAACATTCTTACGGCCCACGTAGATGAAAATGTCTTCAGTCACCGATATTTAACATTTAGCGCTTTTTTTTTGGCGTAATTTGCAATTAAAATAAACTTTTGCACTTTCACGATTCCGAATATGTGAATCTGCAGATTTCCTAGTGCAGAAAACTCTTATTTTGTTTACGATTCCGCACTGTCAATGAACAAATCAGTGTATCTGCAGATACACGGCTTTCTCACTTTCAAACATCTTTCTAATCAAAGTAGTATTTTGAAAAAGAACCCCGTTTTCTCAGCGCTACTAGGTTCGGCACGGAACTTGTTCAATACTCGATTGTGATTGGTCATCGCGCGCGACGAGACGCGATGAAGTTCAACCGGTTCAACTCACGCGATCTGCGTCGCGTGAGTTGAACCGGTCCAAAACTACCGATCATGAACAATTGGCTGAATATTATCGTCTTCGTCAGTGCGATCAAATAAAGCTCGGCGTCAGGAAGATCGCAGTAGCAATGGTACACGGCTGATTGTACTCAAGTTTACTAAAAATGCTTTATTTTGCACAATCATGACTGGTAGTAGGGCTGCAAATTCCGCATGAATTTCCAAAATAGTATTGAATATCAATGACAACAGAGAATTGCGCTTTGTTCTCCAACGAGCAAAATTCCGTCTAAATGCATTGACCGACTACCTGTAGCGATATTAACAACACTAACACGTGTGGCGACAAAGGCCGGTTTCATTGCCAATTAAAGAACTTCCTCCTGCAGGGTTGCCGAAAAGGTAACGCAAAAAATCAGTGTCCATTCAATACATGTCTACAACATGCCTGAATCAACAGTAGTCATAAAAATTCATCTGTTAGGTTAATAAAAAAAGCTGAATATACAATTTTAGGTTAAAATGTAGTGAACGGTACCAATTGGCAAATATTCCAATGTTTGCTATGCTAACCGTACGTGATGACAAAAACTTCTCTTGCGGTTGCCTAAAAAGGTTACCAGATTTGCTGAAAGCTGTGTGACCCGTAAATGTATTTTTAACCGAATGAACAACGCGCCAACCAAAATATAACCGCCAAGTCAAGAGGTTAGCATTTCGACTGTTACGTATTTTTCTTATGTATGTTCACGTAGGACTGTTGGGAAGGAATTTGTGGGATAGGTGATGTTTTATTTGGAAGCAATTTGAAAAAAAATATCCGGAATTCTAAATTAACCGAACCGTTTTTAAAAAAAAATATTGTCCGATTTCAATTTTATTTTGTTGGATTGAGAAAAATCTGCAAAAAAAATAATTGGTTATCCGGCTGGTATATATCCAGAAATGTCAATTAACCGTTGTTTTTCAAACAATTTATCCGATTTACAAAAATTTTCATTGTTTAACAGAAGTTGTACAACAATGACATTTTGTTTAACGAGCATTTATTGGCATTGATAGGGATTGTTTTACAATGTAAATTGTTAAACGCAAGTTGCTACTTGAATTTCTTGGTGAATAATAATAGGGGACGTAGCCCCCTGCTAAATTAAAGACTAAAAGGGGGAAAATAAATCTTTAAAAAAAAAAAAAGGAAAACCGACTTAAAGAAAATGAGCTAAAAATAATTTTTTTTTATTTTTAAGACCAAGTTAAAAAAATTGAATTATTTAATATAAATTTTATACTTATTATAACTTTTTGAAGTTGGTGCCAATTTACAAAATTCATACTAATATTTTGGCGCCAATTTTAAAAAGTTTTAATAACTTTAAAATTTATATTAAATAATTCAATTTTTTTTAACTTGGTCATAAAAATAAAAATTATTTTTTACTTTTTAGCGCATTTTCTTTAAGTCGGTTTTCCTGTGTTTTAAAAATATTTTATGACATAATAATGTTCGTAAAGAAGATTTGTAATTATGTATTTCGTGTCATAATAAAACTTCATATAATTTGCAATGACAAATATGGAAGAATTTTTATCTAGGTACAGGCTAACACTATCAAATGTTTATAGTTATAGCAATCAAGGCGAATTGTGGGTTAAATTGCATTAAACGGTCACCCTTGGCAACTTTTCTGAAAATGCAATATTTGCAAGGCTAATGTATGCTTGGCGACAAAAGCCTGTTTCATTACCAATAAAAGAACTTCTACATTGTTGCCTAAAGGGTAACTGCAAAAAATCAGGGTGACCGTTCAATGCATTTGACCGCCTAAATCAACAATAGTCATAAAAATTTATCTGTTAGGTTACTGGATGCTGAGTGCCTCATCCCACCCCTCCCTTTAATTTACAAATTATTTTATAAAAAGATAAATAATTTTGATCAAAATGCAGTGAACGGTAACCCTTGGGAAATTTACTGATATTCGCTACACTACCTTCCTTGAATATAAAAATCTAAAAACTTGCCCTGTGGAGTTGCCTAAATAGTAATTGGATATGAAAAAAATAAGTTGGGGGGGGTTGTTCTTTGCCAATAACAAAACCAATTTTTGTCAACAGTATGTTTAGCACAGCGATTATAGAAAAATTTCAGATAATTCGCTGAGGACACTCCCTGCATTTTAACCTAAAATTGTATATACATCTTTTTAAAATTTATTTGTAATAGTGTTCATGTATGTAAATAGGGATACGTGTGTGTGAAGCAATCAGTATCCGGTAACCTAACCGGATACATTTTTTATGTCTACAGTTGATTTAGGCGGTCAAATGCGTTGAACAGTCACCTTGATTTTTCGCTGGTTACCCTTTTCGGAAACCCTTCAGGATGAAGGTGGAGTTTTTTTTATTATAAATAAAAGCGACTTTTATTTCCAAAAATATGTTAACGATGCAAGTATTACTTTTTCAAAAAAGTCGACAAGAGTTACACCAAGAATCTGTTATCGTTCCGAATATTGCTTTTTCAGAAAAAAAACCAAGGGTTTATACAAAAATCTGTTATAATGCGAGTATTGCTTTTTCAGAAAAGTCGTCAAGGGTTACTCCAAGAATCTGTTATCGTTGCGAATATTGCGTTTTCAGAAAAAACAACAAGGGTTACTCCAAGAATCTGTTAGCGTTGCGAGTATTGCTTTTTCAGAAAAGTCGACACGGGTTACTCCAAGAGTCTTTTATCATTGCGAATATTGCTTTTTCAGAAAAAACAACAAGGGTTAATACAAAAATCTGTTATCGTTGCGAGTATTGCTTTTTCAGAAAAGTCGACAAGGGTTACTCCAAGAATCTATTAGCGTTGCGAGTATTGCTTTTTCAGAAAAGCCAACAAGGGTTACCGTTCAATGCATTTCACCCTTTAATAGAAACCAAATAACATCTTTTGCATAATTAAAGTTTGCTTGCACAACAAGTAAAATTGAAATGCATCAAACTTTTGTTTTATTTTTGCTTTTCTCCTCTATTTAAGAACTAAGGCAGTTTTGGTTTGCGAAACAAACAAAATAGGATTGCGTAGCAATCCTCGGGGGTTGGCGGAGCGTTAGCGGAGCAGGGGGCAGAGCCCCCTAGTATATAAATATAAATTAAACAAACTTTGTGCACAAGTGACCTTTGTGATTTATCCTTGGTACTCTCGATTAAAAGACGCGCGCTACTCGCTAGGCTACAGAGGTCATTCAACAGGTTGGATATTGTATGGAAAGAAATGTGTAATATTTATTTTTAAATATTTATTTAAATTAATATTTATTTTATATTATATTCAATTAATTATTTGTAATTTAATTAAAAATATATTTTTTATTTTAACTATTTATTTTATATTATACATTTTCTTATTTCACTTGCGTGTTTTATATTATTAATTTCCCTATTTTAATTATTTGTTTTATATTATAAATTTTCTTAATTTAAATATTTATAATAAATTTTATATTTTTATGTTATATATCTTTTTTTATTATTTTATAAAATATATTTTAATTTTTTTTTCATATATGTTTTATAATTTTTTTTCATATAATATGTTTTATAACTTTTTTTATTATATATATATATTGTTATATTTATTTAGTATTTTTATTTTATATTGTATTAATTTTACATTTATTTGTTTAATTGTTATTTTTTAAGTAAATTATTTTATTACATTTACTTTATACAAATTTTTATTGACACATGCCCCCATTTCTCGACGGTCAAACAAAATCCTCCAAGTTCTCCTCCATGGGAGGATCGGTAGAAGGGCTTCCTTTTGACTATCCTCCATAGAACATCTTGGAGAATTGACTCCCCAAGACCTCGTTAAAATCCCTTCCCGAGGAGCTCCGCAGCAAGTCATCTGTGTTGTGGGAGGAATTTTGGAAGAATTGGTGCGCCAGTGGAGCTCTCTGGGATGTTTTGTGCTATATGGGATAATAATATATATATATATATATATATTTATATATATTTATATTTATATATATTTATATATATTTATATATATTTATATTTATATATATTTATATTTATATATATTTATATTTATATATATTTATATATTTTTATATATATATATATATATATATATATATATATATATATATTTATATTTATATATATTTATATTTATATATATTTATATATATTTATATATATTTGTATTTATATATATTTATTTATTTTTATATATATTTATATTTATATATATTTATATATATTATATATATATATATAATATATAAAATATATATAAATATATATATAAATATATAAAATATATATATATATAAATAATAAATATAAATAACTATATATATATATATATGAAATGTTCCACTGGGTGGTCATTTCATTAGTTTAATTGCAGTCATGACTATATTAATCCATGATTGGGCCGAGTAGATTTCACAGAAACATGTTTATTCAGAGAATTAGCTTACATCCTGTCGTGTCGGCAGCCGAACACCAAGTGTCGTGAGATGGGGATTTTTCATATTACCAAGAGGGAAAATGGGGAATTCGTATCGGTTCGGAAGCACAGTCGTTGATTGGTAGGGATAATCCTTTAGGGAAAAAGGGAGTTCTTGAAATAAGAGAGCAAAGGCACAGACTGTGCTTAGTTAAATTAAGGGATAGATGTTAAGGGATTTTACAAGGGGTCAGGATTAGAAAAGGGGGTGGTTATAGGAATTTTCTTTCATCTCCCTCCCGCAAAATCATACACATCGGCCAGCGATGAGCACAAATGCGAGAAAAGACATGCAAAGAAATGAAGAGAATGTTAACCAAATGGTTGATCAGACCACAAGCTCAACATGAAGAATCTGAAAGTGGAAAAGACATATTAATGACGGAGGTGGAGTGAAAATTTTGAATATTCATGGACATACGGTGTGTAAACGACGGTGCCCCGGTTCGATTCACAAGAACATAAAAATTGTTATCAAAAACAAACATCGACTGCTGGAGACACAAAACACAGAGAAAAAATTATATCATCAAACATTTCAAAACATCAAAAGTATTTCCATACACAATATTTCAAAAGAAATGCACGCGCAATAGATATGATATACAAAATGACATGTCGACAAAAATAAAATCGAAGGAAACATTTGCGTGATGTTTCACACATGTTGAAAAAAGAAAAAAAAAATGAAAATGGTAGACTTCAACAAACATCTTCATGTATAACGTTATTCAAAATACCCTTCTTTTTGAAAATTCAATTTTTGTCTTGAACTTTAAATGAAAGACTAACTCAACTTCATCAGTTCGAGTTGTCGCCAAAAGTACCTGAAAACGAAAAAACAAATTTTTTTTACAAATTTTAATACGAGTTTTGTATCAAAATTGCATGTTTTATGAAAGATGTTGTTTTGGCCGCCATTTGTTGAAGGACCTTTTACATGAAAAAGGTGTTGAAAAATAAAGATGGCCATTGAAGAAAGTTTGAACTTTCTGAAAACAGTTCACTTTTAGTGAGTGAATGTTGAGTGATGAGGATCCTCGTGAACCTATGTTAGGTTGATTGTTCCAAAGTTCTGTATTATTCCATGGAATAGTGGAAAATAAGTGTACTGACATACTATAACACTTTGGGTACATTTGAAAATAATTATACAAATAAAATGAACAACTTAAAATAATAAAATACATGGTAATACAAATTTAAACAATAATATAATTATATAAAGTTGAAGCCATGTCAATGAGGCATTCAACTGGTTTGGTTTTTATGTATCCGGACGTAAAAAATAGTTACAAATCAGGGTCAGGTTCTGGTGTCTCATCGGGATCTTCCCTTTTTGCGACATTTTGTGGATGTCGCACATGTTCAGTGTTTGATGGAGTTTTGACATGTCTAAATTGACATGTGGACATCCAGTGATAAGCATTATATATCCCATTTTGTTCACATAACCTACAAGGAGTAGGAGGAAGGCTTTTTTGGTAATAAGAGGTGTTGGTATGATTTTGGTTAACTGGGCGTTTAATATCCTGCGAGGGGACAACTGAGGGCCGATTATTTTGGAACGCCTGAGGGCGGTGATTAGAATAATATGGCTCTCGAGGTTGAAAAGGGCGAAAATTTTGTTGATATCGATTACCTTGGGGATATTGGAAACGTCCAAAAGGTCTGTTGCCAATATTGCGAGGTTCATAAGAAGTTTGGTGTGAAGGGGGTGGATTGATTTTGTGTACTTTATTTGCTAAATTTAGCCAATCACTGGTGGAAGGTATGGTATGTCCAACAAGAGCAGTTTGCATAAAATTTGGACAACCATCCGTCAATCCTTGAATAATCAACTCGGTCGAAAGACCTAAATGCCTACCTGCTTGAACTTTACGATGGAAGTACAAAGAAATATCATCTCTCGCATAGAATCTTAGATTTGTGAAAGTATTAAACGAAATTGATTTGGGTTCGAGGAAAGTCTCAATAAGTAATTCTTGCAAAGAGTTCCAATCATTTAAGTGTAATCCATCATTGATATAGGTCTTAAGAGCATTTCCTTTTAAGAAGGAACTAATATTTTCCAACTTCCATTGTTCATCTTTAGGTGCATGAGTATTAAAATAACACAACCAAGAAGTGATGGACATACCTTCATCAAAACATACTAAAGACGGAAGATAATTGGGGAAAATTAAATTCGTAGCCTGAGTTAAATTCGATGAACTAGCTTCAGTTTCATTTACAGAGGATTGTTGGTTCATGGCAGAATTAGAGTTAGTATTGTCAGTTGAAATTAAAGTAGCTTGACTACTCGGTGTGTCTTTGTTTACTGTTATTTTAACTTGACGTTGTACCAATAGAGCAAATTAGATAATGTATAATAATAATTAGAATAATTAAAATTCAAAATCAATTTCCTGATCACAAAATTTTACACAATAGCTCATTAATGATCATATTCAAAACAGTTTTTGAAATAAACTATCAAGTTTAATTAATTCTTTGAAACTATTCAACATTACAAACTGCTAACTCTTGTATAAAAAAAATCTTTGTTTACAAAAAATAAATTTAATTGGAAACACTTAAAAATAATTAATATGAAAAACTAACATCAGTTAATTAGTAAGCATTTAAAATTAATTAATTAAACAGTGAATTATTCAAATAAAATTCAATTTAAACTTCTACAATTTAAATTAAAAAAAATCAATATTGCTTAAATTTGAAAACTATTAAGTTTTAAAAATATTTCAAACATTATCAAAAATACACATGGTTTCGTTTCGAAGCATTGGCACTGGTCAATGTTTTGACCGTAATCGAACGCAGCACACACATCGTAGAAATGCACACAAAAGGAAAATCGAAACTAACTTTCGTCGAGAACATTCATTTCTTGGTCTTTCACACTGATCACGGAGATTTATGTAACTTGCAGAACTTTGATTTCACGAACATTGATACTGGTGAATATTTTGATTCGTATCGAAACAGCACACAAATTGTAGAAATGAACACAACATGAGAATCGAAACTAACGAGCACATTCGTTTCTTGGTGTTTCAGTTTCACTGATCACTTTGATTTCGCGATGGGCAGAGTACTCACTGTTTCGAAGACACTTTATTTTGAAGATGAGGAGTTTAATTTCTCAGCAGGTTGAAAAACACACGAGTCGGCGGTTCAGGGCAAGCCGGGAGCTGGCTCCGTACGTCATGGCGCCGCAGGTACCGGTCGCTTTCGTTTCTGTAGGGCGCTTCTGGAGTCGCTGCCGTTGCAAGTTCGAATCGACCATGTTTGTCGAAGCGGTCGTCGCATCTTCTAAAAGGTAGACGGGTTTCTGTTCTTTCGGAGCTTGAACGTGTACTGGTGTTTGCGGATATCAACTTTCGGTTCGGCTTTCTATGTGCCAGGAACTACGCAGTAGGACTCATTCTCGGCAACCGGCTTACAAATCCGTCGAGATCGGTAATGAACGATAGTTTTTCACGGCAGGAAACCTCCTAGGACGGATGCGTTTCAGTTCCAGAATGGTATTCCGGTTGGCCACTTATCGCTGTACGTTGGCTCGGACATCTGCTGGATTAGTGTTCGGCTAGCATGGCTATGGGGAGCTATGTGCGCTAAAATTCGCCGTAACAGGACTTCAATCGCTGTCGACTTTTTGAAATGTTCCACTGGGTGGTCATTTCATTAGTTTAATTGCAGTCATGACTATATTAATCCATGATTGGGCCGAGTAGATTTCACAGAAACATGTTTATTCAGAGAATTAGCTTACATCCTGTCGTGTCGGCAGCCGAACACCAAGTGTCGTGAGATGGGGATTTTTCATATTACCAAGAGGGAAAATGGGGAATTCGTATCGGTTCGGAAGCACAGTCGTTGATTGGTAGGGATAATCCTTTAGGGAAAAAGGGAGTTCTTGAAATAAGAGAGCAAAGGCACAGACTGTGCTTAGTTAAATTAAGGGATAGATGTTAAGGGATTTTACAAGGGGTCAGGATTAGAAAAGGGCCCAGATAGCACATTTGCTTACGAAAACGTTGTCACTTCATTTACATTTGATTGTCACTGAAAAGATTGTCAACGAAAACCGTTGAAAACGTTGTCACTTCATTTACATTTGATTGTCATTGTAAAGGTTGTCAACGAAAACCGTGGAAAACGTTGTCACTTCATTTACACTTGATTGTCACTTACAAGGCTGTCAACGAAAACCGTGGAAAACGTTGTCACTTCATTTACACTTGATTGTCAATGAAAAGTGTAATCTCATCTCGTTCTATCACGTTTACATTCGAGATTATGTGGTTCAGTTTCAGCGTATCGGCCGACATTTTTCACCCATTGCTTGTTAGGCTTAGAATCTTCCTAGGAAGGTAAGTTGTATATTTAATTAATAGTTTTTATATATATATAAATTGATCGGAATAGGTTATTTACATTTCTCTCTCCTCAATTTCTCTGTCAACTTGGCAACGTTTCGAGTTAATCAAACGCCGACAGCGACAATACGCGCGGGAATTGCGGATTATTTAGTTGCTTACATAAATGCATTACTTAAATTATTCGCAAGTAAAATCTGTTGATTATCGCTATCGATTTCTGTATTGACCTTATAGAAAAAAGGGCTACAAATTTATGCATTTTGTAAAAAGTAAGTGTTGTCAAAGTTATTTATAACAAATTTAGTGAATGAAATGTTATTTTGTAAAGTGTAGTCAATGCAATGTTGATGTTTTGTTAGTGGGGAATGCAATGTTTACTTGGAATGTTTTCAAAAGTTGGAGATAGTAGTTTTTAAATGATAACTTTATGATCCTTAGATATATATTTCATTAATTTATAGAACAGCATAATATTAAGTTATGCATTTAGAATTTGTTTGTATTAATGCATATAATGTTTTTGCTTAAGCCATTGATAATATTACAAAATAATAAGTATTTTATAGATACATTAAAAAAGAATCTTATATATGGATACCAAATGAACATTTAAATATGATTGTATGATCCACATAGGAATAGCTTCAAATCAAAACTACCAATCCCTTCCACCTACAATTCTATATAGGTATTAATACTTATATATTTATCTGCAGAACCGATAACCAAAAAACTTGTAATTGGTGATCTCTTCGTATCTAGTTTTCCAACAGTACAACCCAATATAAAATTCATAAAAAAGGCTATTTCTTTAAAAACAAGTGAGTAATTAAAACATTACAATCGCTGAACACTTTAAGCGGCGAGAAAAATATTAAAAAAAATTTAAGTGATTTTCAGTGCAAGAAAGTTTCATTTACTTTTTTAATACATGAATTGGTACAGATGTAGTATAGGACATTTTAGTATGGCGACCCCACCTGACATTGTTAATATTTTCCTATTCTTGTGCCGACTTTCAATCTGCGACTTTTTTCGTCGCCAACAAAATAAACGCGCCAAATGTCCTATAGTACATCTGTTCCCATGGATTTTGTAAACTTTTTTTTTTAACTTTTAAAATATACCCTTAATGTTTAAAATTGGAAAAAATATTTAAAAATTAAGTATTTTTTTATTTTGAATTCTGTGAATTGCTAAAAAAAAACTCATGGACAACTAGACATCTACACCACTTATAGAGTTAATGATAGAACCTCCTTCTGGAAGGATGCATTGTACTGCCGATAGGACTTGCGTTTATGATCGCATAGAAGTTTTATAAGATTTTCTAAGTTGACGCAAAAAAAAAGTTTTGAAATTCCAACTGTAAAATTTTTTTAGTTAAGTTACAATTAGAATTTTTAAACTGTTATTCAAATTTTTTATTACGAAAATTTGAAAGTTTCCAAGCTTACAAAGGCAAACCGATAAAGTCCACTTTGTGTGCGTCAGCAGTAGTGTTTTCCACGGCTTCGCTTTTGAATGCCTGATTCCAAGTTCAAAATTAATACAAAACAGGTGTCCTGCTTGCATGACGCAGTAATTAGTTGGAGGGCATGTGCAAATGTGCTTCCGGAAGGTACTTCTGGCAGGACTTTGACTCTATCATTAAGCGTTAGAGGGGATTTCAATAAAAGATATAAATAAATTATTACATGTTTCTTATAAATTATAAATATCCGTAATAATCTTTTGTCCATTTAAGTCTATTGTCCTTTCCCAGGCAGTCTTCCAAACGGTCGAGTTCTCTTAGTTTTTACATGGGCATGTACGACTACAGGCCCTACGTGAAGGAGGTGACCAATAATCGGCAGATCATGTAGGAGTGCCTCCGCCATTACACCCTCATCGATGGGCCCCCCAGGTGTAACTTACGTGGATGCCCCAATTGCTAATAATAAGGTGTATTTTCTTTTTACCAATCTTCTATTGTTTATAAGCTTTTGTTATTAAGTTTTTAAAAATACAGAAATTAAAAAATAAATTTCTGAATTGCTGAAAAATACTAATTGTACGAAAGATTGCAATGGAAGTTGAGGTTTTTTCTACAGGTGAAGCTGTGTTCTATGTCTACCACAAAACTTTGTTAGTCATTACCAGATGCCAGGCACGTTGGTAAGGGGGTGGGTGGTTCAGGATTCAAACCCCTCCCATTGAAAGTCAAGAGAAGAAAAAAATTTAAAATCGAATTACTGTAAAAATCATAAACATACTTTAAAAAACTAGAAATAATTCAATTTCTAGTATAATACTTCTTGTTGAGTTGCATGAGGAAAAACTTGGTATTTTCCGGGGGTCCTATTCCGAAAAATAGTTTTCAAAAGGCGTCATAAACATGTTTTGAGGTTATTTTTATCTAAAAATAGGCGTAACATGACGTCATCGTGTTTCATTATATAACATTTGAATTTCAGCGACGAAGGGAAAAGATTTTGAAACGGGATCCATATATTATTTTACACAAGCAATTTAAAAATTTAAATCTGTTCTATAAATTTATTTCATAATTAGGGAGTGATATTTACTAATTTTAAAAACAGTTAATAACTGATATTGGTAATGATTTTATGAAAAAATAAATGATAAATGTAGCTGTTTCGATACTTCTATGCCAATGTATTCCTGTTTACTTGAATAAAAATTAATAAGTTTAAAAAAATTGGGGGGGGGGGGGGGGGGGGGAGAGAGATAATGAGTTACTCAGTCACTGAACCACCCCATGAAAAATCTATACCATGCCAGATGCGGTTGCTAAGCCAGGGTCACATGTTTAGAACAGCTCTCTAGTCTATATTGTCTGAAATTAAGTTATTTTGTACATGCATATGCACCTCACAAATGAATTAAAATGTGTAAAAGGGGATATGTTTCATAGACTTAACATAACACATATCCCTCTTTACATCTTCCAATTCAAATATATCTGAATGTTCTTACACGATTATTTGCATCATCCTTAAGAACTATATTTTTGGTAGGTATTTAATCAAGAACCCTTAAAATCTTTAAATTATAAAATTGCAAATATTAATTTCAATTAGTAAAGAATTTAAATTTGGTGACACTGTAGGTACTTAAGGTGTACATTTAAGTTATGATATCAAGTGCAATAAAAATGAAATTATGTTTTTGTATTTATTTTTGAATTTGAACCTTTAGGCACATTTGAATTTTGATCTTTAATTTATTAAAGCTAAGAATTCCTTAAAAAGTTGCAACAAGTCCTTAAAACTATTTAATTTCTACTTTTTTAATCTCTATGAACCATGATGCAGAATATATGTACCTTTTTTAAAGATGTATAATGTAAAGATTTGTTGATACATTGCAGTAATCAAATCTGCATGTTGTTTTGAATTTAAAAGGTGCTTTCAACTAAAAATCAAAATAATTATGATTAATCAATTTGGTGATAATACTTTTGACAAATCTTTTTCTCAAATATTTTAGATCAGAACACATCTTGAAGAAACTATGCTGAATTAAAATTATAAAATTCATGTAGTGCCTTTAAAGCATTCTTTTTTTTAAATTTTTTTTTACAGGTCCTCATTAAACTTGTTGTTTCTGCAAAGTCTCTTCTTTAAAGCGTTGGGAAGAAGAGTTGTGTCCTGCATTATTCTTTCTTGGGAACATTTGATGGTGGTTGAATATTTATAAAGGATTAAAGTAATTCAATAATGTTAATTTTTTTATTTCTTATATTGCACCATAAAGCAGTAAAGACCAATATATTTATCCTATTTTAATCTCTTTCTAACCAACCATATGGATGTGTGCTTAAATTTTAAATATTAAAATAAAATAATTTTTCATTTATAAATTGATATGAGGAAGCAAGAAACAAATGAGTTGACACAGATTATAAGTCAGACATACAGTATGAAGCAGAATTGTGAACAAAATGTCAACTTTTAAAGAAAAGGTTTTACTCATCTGAAGAGAAGGACAATAAAAAAATATCCCTTTCTGTCACAATCCACTTCTACTAAATAAAAAACTTCTATTGTTATATTGTTGAAAAAAAAATTATGAATTAAATATTTTTGACAGGTATCTTTTAATTTCCTCAAGAACTGAAGACTATTACATAAGTGTATTAAAGTTCTTAATTTCAATTAGGTATTCAGATATGATGTGAAATCTTATATTGTTTATATATATTATGCATTTTCTTTTTAGCATTCCAGAAGAAAATTCTTTCAAGATTTAAAGAAACCTCCAGAGTGTTCTTCGTTAGCCCTAAAAGAAATGGCCAGAATATGAAAGTTTTTTTTAAAAGACAAAAATTTAACCATATTGTAAGTTTGTGCTTCTTTCTGTATTTTGAATGTTTAAAAAAAATTATGTTTTTAATTTATTTTTGAATGTTTAAATGTTGTTTTATTTTAAGCTTGTTTTAAATCTATTGTAGGTAAGTTGTAATATTTTTCAATGATGCTGGAAAACCAGTTGTCATTTGTTTACATTGTAGTAATATCCACCATTTTGTTTTGCATTAAGTTAGATATTTTGATTTAATTCATGTTCTGTATTTACATTACCAGTCGTTACAGTTTATTCTAATTTGAAAATAAGGTTGATATTGTTCTACATTGCTATATTGATGACAACACATGCATGGAGGGATACCTAATTAATTAATTTCAATTAAAAAAATGTGTTAATTTCAATTAAAAATTTAAATATTTCAATTTAAATTGAATTATTTCAATTAAAAAAACATATCTCTGCCTTTCTCTTTATTTCTGATTTGCAAATTTTTGTATATATGATAACATTATATATATATATAAGTTGTATATTTAACTGTTATATTCACTTTCAGTTAAGAATGTTCATATATTTCCATGTATATCCAGTATTCGTCCTGCATCGTTTATTGACTTATAATAAAAATTCATATCTTATTCCAATTTTTCTTCATCACATATTTCATGGTATAGATATTTTATTTAAATCGATTATTTCAGAAAACTTAAATTGAGTTCAGATGTAGGCATATGTTAAGTTGAATCATTTATCCTTACTAGAATCAGTCGTATAGCCAGATGAGAACTATCAAGATCAAGCCCTCTCCAAAATTTATACAGGAGATAAAACAGTTTTTTAGATTTCTCCAAGTCATTTTATTTTTTAATTCTATTTCAAGTCTTATAAAATTATTTCACTTTGAATTTTATTGGAAACTACTAATTCTTGACGAATAAATACACACTGATAGAATATCAAAGTTGTACTAGTCAAGTAACTCTAAAACCATTCCTCATTTCAGATCCAAGTGTTTAATACTTCAATCCCAAAATTATTTCATTTTCATATTTATTTGTACTTGTGAAATGCACTACCTTCTTCTGTTGTGTAAAACAGAAATAAGTATAAAATAACTTGCATAATACTCCAACCCTCAAATTAATAATTATTGAGTTCACATACTTTAGTGCTCATGCACTCTTTTATTTAATTAAGGTAATTCTCCAGGTGTAAATATTAAAGCTGTAACTTTAAAGTATCCCAATTCATTATCAATTTGTATTTCATTATAACTGATTTAAATTTATTAATATTAAATAGACAGGTTAATAATATATTTAGAAATACATATTTAAGTTTATTTTTTTTCTTAAAAAAAAATTGCTTGGGCCTCTTCTGAAACTAAATCGTGGATTTGCCACTGACTAGGATGATGAGCATATATACTAAGATACCAATAGATATTGAATTTGTAATATTAAATTTTTTACTCTAATATTTTTTTAATGAATTATGTAAAGCAGTCGAGCCGTAATGAAATAAGTGGCATGAATGAAATTTTTGATAATAAAATTCAAAATTTGTGTTGACATAAATAACAGTAACAGAGTGTAACAATTAGTGTAAAAAGAGCAAAATTATTCAGTAATTATTTGTATTGAACTTGTTTCGAGTAGAAATGGTCTGCCTCTATAATATTAAATGTGTAAACCCATTTTTGGAAATTGTTTTACTCGTATCACTATGCTTCGGAGTGCCTCATATAGGCACATACAGGGTTGATAAACTTATATTTTTATGTGCTATGTAACTTGACTAGAATACAATATTAAATATGCACATTTACCACTTATTCAAACGGCATTAGTCATCTTATGGGATATATGTTCCGTTCAGTCTTAAAATAGTCCGAAATTAAAAATGCTTTCCATGGTTTGCCTCCCTCTGCAGCCAAAGGATTCCATTATTGAATTTGTTTTTGTTATAATTAAAACAAATATTTGGTTATATTTTCTTGAACTATGCCTTTATTTTTACAGGGAGAAAAAATTAGTGCAGAGAAAGCAGTGTCTTGCCAGTCAGATGAAAATTCTATTATCCAATAAAAAAATTTGTTTTCCGATAAAAAAAAAATAAACTAAATTAAAAAATATGTTACATGTGTTTGTGTTATTTTTAGTTAGAATCATTTAGGTATAGTATTTAATGTACAAAAAGAAATATACATGTGCAAATTATATGTAAAAAAATGCCTCTAATTTTTAACATGTTAATCGTTTTGTATCCGCCTTTAAGGTTAAGGTTTTTTATTGAGAAAATAAATCATCTTTATTGAACAGACATAATAAAACTTGGAAAGTTATAAATATAATAGGTCATTAGTATGTTAATTTTGCTTGAAATGTAAAGTAAAAAGCTACATTTTTTTTTAACGTTATTGCTTTTATGAGCATGATTGCAGTTAATGTATTTAATTCTCAGATTTTCCTTTAGATGTCGCAATAATCTTTCCTTGTTGCATAAGTTTTTTTTTTTATAAATACTATGAAAATTCTTTTTATTATGTTGAATATTTTTACATGTACATCAACTAACCTTAAAAGAAGTCAATTTGATATATGTAAAAAATATTTGGACAGCATAGCGTACAAATAGCTAACTGAAAAAAGGGGACATCTACAATACAACGTTGGAAATTCCCTTTTTGCAGTTAGCCATTCACTTAACTGTATGCTTGCAAGAAAAAGCTTCGAATAACCTTTTCTTTGTCAACCTTTTCGTACGCTTATAAACGAAAAGGATACATTTTCATTATCAACCTTGTCGTATGCTTGCACGACACCCCTATCGTATGCTTGCACGACAACCCTTGTTGTATGCCTGCACGACACCCTTATCGTATGCTTGCATGACACCCTTGTTGTATGCCTGCACGACACCCCTATCGTATGCTTGCACGACAACCCTTGTTGTATGCCTGCACGACACCCTTATCGTATGCTTGCATGACACCCTTGTCGTATTGTTTGCTTTTGTCAAGTAGCGCACCTTGTCACACACTTGTTTCAGCCTTGCACCCTTGTCACCGGCAGTCTTATGACAGCCTTTACACTTGTCGTTGACAAGGTAAGAACAATGTTGAAACAAGCTTAAATTGCTATCTGGGGGGGTGGTTATAGGAATTTTCTTTCATATATATATATAAATAAATATAAAATATATATATATATAATATATAAAATATATATATAAATATATATATAAATATATATAAATATATATAAAATATATATATATAAATAATAAATATAAATAACTATATAAATAATATATATAAATAAATGTATAATTTATATTTATATATATATTTATATATATTTATATTTATATATATTTATACATATTTATACATATTTATATTTATATATATATATATATATATATATATATATATATATATATATATATATATATATATTTA
This sequence comes from Troglohyphantes excavatus, assembly GCA_963932185.1. Classification (NCBI taxonomy): domain Eukaryota; kingdom Metazoa; phylum Arthropoda; class Arachnida; order Araneae; family Linyphiidae; genus Troglohyphantes; species Troglohyphantes excavatus. Next base: position 40,001,192 of record OZ010673.1, read on the forward strand.
TATATATTTATACATATATATTTATATTAGGGATGAACCGGATAGTGGTTTTGCCGGATACCGGATATCCGGCACACATTACAAACCGGATATCGGATATCCGAACTGGATTTTGCCGGATATCCGGCAGTTTATTTTTTATGAAAATAAATTCTCATATACACTAGAAAAAACGGAAATCGGTCAAAAATTGAAAAATATTTTTTTTATTCTGTAATATTTCCCAATTCCTTATTTTTAAAGTGATACCAAAATTGAATAAACATTCAAAAAACTTTTTTATTTACAAAGGGTTATTCTAGGGTGCTGCTAGCAATGGTCGTATGTTTTGTACATTTTACACTTAATTTCTGAATAATTGTAATTTTACCATATGCCCTTTCATTCCAAACATAAAAACTCAAGTTTGCTTAAACTTTTGAGAAATTTATTTTTTAATTCAACTTTATATTAGTTGTGAGATGTGATGACCCTCCACCATAACGATTCGTTACAAATATACTTTTAAAGTTAAAAATTTGAAAAAAGTGGGTTTTTTAAAGTCTCTATTGGTTAAAGGGAGAATCTGCACAATGTGAATACATTGCCACAAAAAAAAATCTTCGATGTTTTATTCATCCGGATATCCGGATTGGAAAATCGGATATCCGGCACTTTACTTCCGGATATCGGATAGTTACCGGATAGTTAAAAAGCAGCCGGATAGGCCGGATACCGGATAATTACCGGATATCCGTTTCATCCCTAATTTATATATATATTTATATATTATATATATATATATATATATATATATATATATATATATATATATATATACTAGGAGGCTCCGCCCCCTGCTCCGCTAACGCTCCCCCGGAGAATTGCTCCGCAATCCTCATAGGTTTGCTCCGCAAACCACTTCTCGCTTCGCTCGCTAAAAGATAGGACACAATAACAATGTGTCCTAGTAACAATACTTTTTTTAATTATATTACCAAAAACTTTAAACGTTGAAACTTTAAAATTAAATTATAATTCATCTTGGCATCAATAAATTTTTTCGCTTGTAAATATATATAAAATCATTCAATTTAATTTCTTTTAAACTACAAATGAAAACATTGGAACCGCTGGCAATTCATTATTTATAATTTTATTTTTTACCATTATTTACTATTTTCCACGTTATTTTCGCACCTTTCCCTTCGTTTTAATTTAATTTATAACATTATTGGTAGTTTGTTTTGGCATAATTGACGTTAAGCTTACAATACTTTTGCCTACCAGAAATGTGTACGTTACTAAGTTAATACGTCATAAAAATGAAGTTCATAGAAATCTAGTTTTCAAAATTTCCAACAGATGGCGCCACGTCAATGTTTCGATAATGTAAAGTTTAAAAAAGCGTTTTTCAAAACTTCTATTTTTAGTGTAATAGGGTTTATATTCTTCCTAATTTAAGCTGACATCAACAAAATAATTATTTACTAATGCATTGAAGTGGCTAATCGTCAAAATGGTTTACATAATGGCAAAATAAAAATGCGGGCGCACAGAATTTCGTAAACAAACAAACTGTTGCCACTCAGCTTACATAAAAACAGCGTTTTTCAATCACCGCGTAAGAGAAATATATATAAAGATAATATATACATATATATATATATATATATGAAAGAAAATTCCTATAACCACCCCCTTTTCTAATCCTGACCCCTTGTAAAACCCCTCTTAAAATCCCTTAACATCTATCCCTTAAATTAACTAAGCACAATCTGTGCCTTTTCTCTCTGATTCCAAGAACTCACTTTTTCCCTAAAAGATTATCCCTACCAATCAACGACTGTGCTTCCGAACCGATACGAATTCCCCATTTTCCCTCTTGGTAATATGAAAAATCCCCATCTCACGACACTTGGTGTTCGGCTGCCGACACGACAGGATGTAAGCTAATTCTCTGAATAAACATGTTTCTGTGAAATCTACTCGGCCCAATCATGGATTAATATAGTCATGACTGCAATTAAACTAATGAAATGACCACCCAGTGGAACATTTCAAAAAGTCGACAGCGATTGAAGTCCTGTTACGGCGAATTTTAGCGCAAATAGCTTCCCATAGCCATGCTTGCCGAACACTAATCCAGCAGATGTCCGAGCCAACGTACAGCGATAAGTGGCCAACCGGAATACCATTCTGGAACTGAAACGCATCCGTCCTAGGAGGTTTCCTGCCGTGAAAAACTATCGTTCATTACCGATCTCGACGGATTTGTAAGCCGGTTGCCGAGAATGAGTCCTACTGCGTAGTTCCTGGCACATAGAAAGCCGAACCGAAAGTTGATATCCGCAAACACCAGTACACGTTCAAGCTCCGAAAGAACAGAAGCCCGTCTACCTTTTAGAAGATGCGACGACCGCTTCGACAAACATGGGCGATTCGAACTTGCAACGGCAGCGACTCCAGAAGCGCCCTACAGAAACGAAAGCGACCGTTACCTGCGGCGCCATGACGTACGGAGCCAGCTCCCGGCTTGCCCTGAACCGCCGACTCGTGTGTTTTTCAACCTGCTGAGAAATTAAACTCCTCATCTTCAAAATAAAGTGTCTTCGAAACAGTGAGTACTCTGCCCATCGCGAAATCAAAGTGATCAGTGAAACTGAAACACCAAGAAACGAATGTGCTCGTTAGTTTCGATTCTCATGTTGTGTTCATTTCTACAATTTGTGTGCTGTTTCGATACGAATCAAAATATTCACCAGTATCAATGTTCGTGAAATCAAAGTTCTGCAAGTTACATAAATCTCCGTGATCAGTGTGAAAGACCAAGAAATGAATGTTCTCGACGAAAGTTAGTTTCGATTTTCCTTTTGTGTGCATTTCTACGATGTGTGTGCTGCGTCGATTACGGTCAAAACATTGACCAGTGCCAATGCTTCGAAACGAAACCATGTGTATTTTTGATAATGTTTGAAATATTTTTAAAACTTAATAGTTTTCAAATTTAAGCAATATTGATTTTTTTTAATTTAAATTGTAGAAGTTTAAATTGAATTTTATTTGAATAATTCACTGTTTAATTAATTAATTTTAAATGCTTACTAATTAACTGATGTTAGCTTTTCATATTAATTATTTTTAAGTGTTTCCAATTAAATTTATTTTTTGTAAACAAAGATTTTTTTTATACAAGAGTTAGCAGTTTGTAATGTTGAATAGTTTCAAAGAATTAATTAAACTTGATAGTTTATTTCAAAAACTGTTTTGAATATGATCATTAATGAGCTATTGTGTAAAATTTTGTGATCAGGAAATTGATTTTGAATTTTAATTATTCTAATTATTATTATCCATTATCTAATTTGCTATATTGGTACAACGTCAAGTTAAAATGTCAGTAAACAAAGACACACCGAGTAGTCAAGCTACTTTAATTTCAACTGACAATACTAACTCTAATTCTGCCATGAACCAACAATCCTCTGTAAATGAAACTGAAGCTAGTTCATCGAATTTAACTCAGGCTACGAATTTAATTTTCCCCAATTATCTTCCGTCTTTAGTATGTTTTGATGAAGGTATGTCCATCACTTCTTGGTTGTGTTATTTTAATACTCATGCACCTAAAGATGAACAATGGAAGTTGGAAAATATTAGTTCCTTCTTAAAAGGAAATGCTCTTAAGACCTATATCAATGATGGATTACACTTAAATGATTGGAACTCTTTGCAAGAATTACTTATTGAGACTTTCCTCGAACCCAAATCAATTTCGTTTAATACTTTCACAAATCTAAGATTCTATGCGAGAGATGATATTTCTTTGTACTTCCATCGTAAAGTTCAAGCAGGTAGGCATTTAGGTCTTTCGACCGAGTTGATCATTCAAGGATTGACGGATGGTTGTCCAAATTTTATGCAAACTGCTCTTGTTGGACATACCATACCTTCCACCAGTGATTGGCTAAATTTAGCAAATAAAGTACACAAAATCAATCCACCCCCTTCACACCAAACTTCTTATGAACCTCGCAATATTGGCAACAGACCTTTTGGACGTTTCCAATATCCCCAAGGTAATCGATATCAACAAAATTTTCGCCCTTTTCAACCTCGAGAGCCATATTATTCTAATCACCGCCCTCAGGCGTTCCAAAATAATCGGCCCTCAGTTGTCCCCTCGCAGGATATTAAACGCCCAGTTAACCAAAATCATACCAACACCTCTCATTACCAAAAAAGCCTTCCTCCTACTCCTTGTAGGTTATGTGAACAAAATGGGATATATAATGCTTATCACTGGATGTCCACATGTCAATTTAGACATGTCAAAACTCCATCAAACACTGAACATGTGCGACATCCACAAAATGTCGCAAAAAGGGAAGATCCCGATGAGACACCTGACCCTGATTTGTAACTATTTTTTACGTCCGGATACATAAAAACCAAACCAGTTGAATGCCTCATTGACATGGCTTCAACTTTATATAATTATATTATTGTTTAAATTTGTATTACCATGTATTTTATTATTTTAAGTTGTTCATTTTATTTGTATAATTATTTTCAAATGTACCCAAAGTGTTATAGTATGTCAGTACACTTATTTTCCACTATTCCATGGAATAATACAGAACTTTGGAACAATCAACCTAACATAGGTTCACGAGGATCCTCATCACTCAACATTCACTCACTAAAAGTGAACTGTTTTCAGAAAGTTCAAACTTTCTTCAATGGCCATCTTTATTTTTCAACACCTTTTTCATGTAAAAGGTCCTTCAACAAATGGCGGCCAAAACAACATCTTTCATAAAACATGCAATTTTGATACAAAACTCGTATTAAAATTTGTAAAAAAAATTTGTTTTTTCGTTTTCAGGTACTTTTGGCGACAACTCGAACTGATGAAGTTGAGTTAGTCTTTCATTTAAAGTTCAAGACAAAAATTGAATTTTCAAAAAGAAGGGTATTTTGAATAACGTTATACATGAAGATGTTTGTTGAAGCCTACCATTTTCATTTTTTTTCTTTTTTCAACATGTGTGAAACATCACGCAAATGTTTCCTTCGATTTTATTTTTGTCGACATGTCATTTTGTATATCATATCTATTGCGCGTGCATTTCTTTTGAAATATTGTGTATGGAAATACTTTTGATGTTTTGAAATGTTTGATGATATAATTTTTTCTCTGTGTTTTGTGTCTCCAGCAGTCAATGTTTGTTTTTGATAACAATTTTTATGTTCTTGTGAATCGAACCGGGGCACCGTCGTTTACACACCGTATGTCCATGAATATTCAAAATTTTCACTCCACCTCCGTCATTAATATGTCTTTTCCACTTTCAGATTCTTCATGTTGAGCTTGTGGTCTGATCAACCATTTGGTTAACATTCTCTTCATTTCTTTGCATGTCTTTTCTCGCATTTGTGCTCATCGCTGGCCGATGTGTATGATTTTGCGGGAGGGAGATGAAAGAAAATTCCTATAACCACCCCCTTTTCTAATCCTGACCCCTTGTAAAACCCCTCTTAAAATCCCTTAACATCTATCCCTTAAATTAACTAAGCACAATCTGTGCCTTTTCTCTCTGATTCCAAGAACTCACTTTTTCCCTAAAAGATTATCCCTACCAATCAACGACTGTGCTTCCGAACCGATACGAATTCCCCATTTTCCCTCTTGGTAATATGAAAAATCCCCATCTCACGACACTTGGTGTTCGGCTGCCGACACGACAGGATGTAAGCTAATTCTCTGAATAAACATGTTTCTGTGAAATCTACTCGGCCCAATCATGGATTAATATAGTCATGACTGCAATTAAACTAATGAAATGACCACCCAGTGGAACATTTCATATATATATATATATATATTTATATATATATATATATATATGTATATTTATATATATATATATTTATATATAAAATATATTTTTATTTATATATTATTTATATTTTATATATATTTTTATATATATATTTTATATATATTTTTATATATATATTTTATATATTTTTATTTATATTTTTATTTATATTATATATTTATATATATATATATATATTATTTATATATAATATATATAAATAAATGTATAATTTATATTTATATATAATTATATTTATATTTATTTATATTTATATATATTTGTATTTATATATATTTATATATTTTTATTTTTACATATAATTATATTTATTTATATTTATATATATTTATATTTATATGTATTTATATATATTTATATTTATATATATATTTATATTTAAATATATTATATATATATATATACATATATATATATATATATTTATTTATATATATTTATATATATATATATTTATATTTATTTATATCTATTTATATATATCTATATATATATATAATAAATATAAATAAATATATAAATAATATATATAAATAAATGTATAATTTATATTTATATATATTATTTATATTTATATATATTTATATTTATATATATTTGTATTTATATATATATATATTTATATATATTTATATTTATTTATATTTGTATTTATATATATTTATATATTTTTATATTTATATATATATTTTTATATTTATATATATATTTATATTTATATATATTTATATATATAGGTGATGGGCACTGCAACGTCACAGGCTGCCGCGCAGAGCAACGAGGAAAATCTAAAGGCAAAACAAACAGAATTCCGTTGCCTTTCGCTATGCTTGCGTCGCGTTAAAAGGCGGTATTTTGTTTTAAACTCAAAATAAAAGCACACGATTAGGCACAAATACAAGTCCAATTATAGTTTTAGTAACATAAGGATTATAAAAACAAAAATTTCCAATAATTTTATTTTTTATATTCGAACAAAAAAAATACTGAAAATAGACGATAATGAAACGTAAACTAATGATACATTAATTGTGCACTATTATTTTATATTTGTAGCAATAACTTATAAGTTTTTGTGTCAAGTTTTGTTTATGAGATGCCATCATAGGTTCATTAAACACAAATAATTGAACCTAACAATAATGTTGTTACAACTATATTTAAACATTTTTTGAAATCCATCGGCGACTTTGTTGGATTTCTGAAGTTGTAAATCATTATTTAATAGTATAAATATATAAATCGTATTACTTATATTGAATTGCTTGTATACTAATCCAATAAATATATGCATAAAAACTTTAAGCACAAAAAATATTACACATAAATGTATTAAAAAATGACTTCGATTCTGCAAATATGTTTTCTTGTAAAAGTAGGCCCAAATGACACAATAAGTTGTCTCATGGAGTGATGGACTAAGGAGGGTGCAAAATTTCAGTGGAAAAAGAAAAAATTAGAAGATTTATTCGAAAAATTTTAGTCTACATTAGGATGTTTTTAGATTGATATTTTTTATTTTAATTGTATATTACATTTGAGTAAATTGATAATATTGAGGTTCGCAACATTATCCGTGTATTATTTTAAGACGGCTATATATTGCTTGGATTTAGTTTTGAAAAATGCATGTTTGACACTTTATAATATAGTAATTTCTCCCAAATTTTTTGAAATTTGGCGTCTTCATGAAACTAATAAAAAAAAATGACATGCAAAGTTAGAAAATTCCTGTATTTAAAATAAAATACAGCAAAAACAAAAATTAGCATAAAAATTCATCGAAGTTGTGAAATTAAAGGTTTTAAACAGGCTAATCTTTAAAAAATGTAGCTTTGAAGATTTTTGTTCCGAATTCCTTTATAAAACCTACAAAAAACCTTCAATTTTCCAACTTTGATGAAGGCTTTATGCTGATTTTCTTAAACAAATTTGTCAAATCATCTATAAAAGAACTATATATATTTATGTTGTTACCCGGCAAATAAAACTAGCATAAAACATAAATAATTTGTGAAATTGAAGGTTTTATAAAGGAATTTGAAAAAACTGCACTTTTTTTTATAGTTTTTAATTTTTTCATGAATTAAATCTTTAAAAATTCTGCATTTCCCTTTAATAATTTCAATACTTTATAATAAAAGGTGTTTTAAAGGCTTTATTTCATGTTGTATAAGGAATTTTTAACAAAAATCTTCATTAAATGCAGTTATTTTTAGATTTTAATAGCATTTAAAACTGGAGTTTTGCTGCATAAAACCTTCAAGTTCGCGCCTTGAAATTTGTATGGTGATTGTTTTTGCTTCACCTTCAATTATGAAGCAAAATAATTTTCGTTTGTGCACAAACATCCCTTGAACCGCTGTAATACAATTCCCATGACGATCTTTTATAATATATATGCATTTAATAATTTGATGTTTTTAAAAGAAATTATTAATTACAATTATCTGCCTGATATTTTAATATAAATACTAATTATGGTAATGTTTTAATCATTCTTAGAGAAAACAAAACAATGAAAAATATTTGTTAATTTATATTTAAATATGTGGATATTATTAACATATAAGTATTTTTTTAATTTGAATTTTACGCCGAATAAAACAGATAATATTTATTTTTTAATTGTATAAACACTTTAATTGTATAAATATACAATTAAAACTAAGTAATTTTGATTTAAAAAAATTTCGTTGAACTTGTATACACATTTTTCTTAACATTTGAAATAAGCAGAAAACCCCAAGAAATAACTAAAATGTCCTTAAAATAAACAAAAACAGTAATAAATATATAACTTTATTTTTAAGTTATAATTTTAATCAGTATAATTAGTTTCAGGTAATCCTTAAATGAAGTATTAACGAATAACGCATTGGTCGATCGCGAACAAACATGCTAAACCCATGTTAAACGCTGACCCGCGAACGACGTTTCTGCCTTCAGCTTTTCCGAGAAGCCGGTTTGTTTACAAATACGCCCATCCCCTATACTAGGGGGCTCTGCCCCCTGCTCCGCTGACGCTCCGCCAACCCCCGAGGATTGCTACGCAATCCTATTTTGTTTGCTTCGCAAACCATAACTGCCTTAGTTCTCAAATAGAGGAGAAAAGCAAAAATAAAACAAAAGTTTGATGCATTTCAATTTTACTTGTTGTGCAAGCAAACTTTAATTACGCAAAAGATGTTATTTGGTTTCTATTAAAGGGTGAAATGCATTGAACGGTAACCCTTGTCGGCTTTTCTGAAAAAGCAATACTCGCAACGCTAACAGATTTTGTATTAACCATTGTTGTTTTTTCTGAAAACGCAATATTCGCAACGATAACAGATTCTTGGAGTAACCCTTGACGACTTTTCTGAAAAAGCAATACTCGCAACACTAACAGATTTTTGTATAAACCCTTGTTGTTTTTTCTGAAAAAGCAATATTCGCAACGATAACAGATTCTTGGTGTAACTCTTGTCGACTTTTTTGAAAAAGTAATACTTGCATCGTTAACATATTTTTGGAAATAAAAGTCGCTTTCATTGTCAATAAAAAAAACTCCACCTTCATCCTGAAGGGTTTCCGAAAAGGGTAACCAGCAAAAAATCAGGGTGACTGTTCAACGCATTTGACCGCCTAAATCAACTGTAGACATAAAAAATGTATCTGTTAGGTTACCGGATGCTGATTGTTTCACACACACACACCTATCCCTATTTACATTCATGAACACTATTAAAACTTTTTAAAAAGATGTATATACAATTTTAGGTTAAAATGCAGAGTTAGGTTAAATTCCTTGGCGAATTACCTGAACATTTTCTAAATCGCTATTTTAACCGTACTGGTGACAAACACTGGTTTTATTGTTTCATGCAAAGGACCCCCCCCCCCCCCCCCCCCCCCAACTTATTATTTTTTTGCATATCTGATTACCATTTAGGCAACTCCATAGGCAAGTTTTTAGATTTTTATAATCAAGGAAGGTTAGTGTAGCGAATATCAGTAAATTTCTGAAATTTTTCCACTGTTACTGTATTTTAATCAAAATTATTTATTCATCTTTTTTAACAATAATTTGTAAATAAAAGGGAGGGGTGGGTATGAGGCAATCAGCATCCAGTAACCTAACAGATAAATTTTTATGACTATTGTTGACTTAGGCGGTCAAATGCATTGACGGTCACCCTGATTTTTGGCATGTTACCCTTTCGGCAACTCTGTAGAAGGAAGTTCTTTTATTGGTAATGAAACCGGCTTTTGTCGCTACGCATGCATTAGCCATGCGAATATTGCTTTTTCTGAAAAGTCGCCAAGGGTGACAGTTTAATGCAATTTAACGCATAATTCGCCTTGCTTGCTACGACTATAAACATTTGATCTGCCCCCTGCTCCGCTGACGCTCCGCCAACCCCTGAAAATTGCTACGCAATCCTATTTCATTTGCTTTGCAAACAAAAGCTGCCTTTGTTCTCAGATAGAGAAGAAAAGCAAAAATAAAACAAAAGTTTGATACATTTTATTTTTACTTGTTGTGCAAACAAACTTGAATTATGCAAAAATAGCAGTTTTTATTAAAAGTTAAAATGCATTGAACGGTAACCCTTGTCAGCTTTTCTGAAAAAACAATACACGTAACACTGACAGATTCTTGGTGTAACCCTTGTTTTTTTTTCTGAAAAAGCAATATTCGCAACGCTAACAAATTCTTGGCGTAAACCTTGTCAACTTTTCTGAAAAAGTAATACTCACAACACTAACACATTTTTGGAGACTAAAGTCGCTACAATTATGTCTATCAAAGAACTCCACCTTCATCAAGCAAGGTTTCCGAAAAGGGTAACCAGCGAAAAATCCGGCTGACTTGTTCAATGCATTTGAACGTCGAAATCAACAGTAGTGACAAAAATGTATCCGTTAGGTTACTCAAGTGCTTCAACCCCTCCCTATTTACAAACATGAACACAATTACAAATTATATATTTAAAAAAGATGTATATACAATTTTAGGTTAAAATTCAGTGAATGCCTTTGGCGAATTTTGTAAAACATTTTTATAATCGCTACGCTAACAGTACCTGACGACCAAAACCTTGTTTTGTTGTCAAGTAAAAAGCATTTTCTTCATAAGAAATCAGGGTTACCCTACAATAAATTTCAACCCAATTTTATACCTTTGCAATACATATTTACAAAACTTCTTTATAAATAATATTATTGTGTAAAAATGCATTGACTGGTCACCCTGCTTTTCTGCAAATCTGGTTACCCTTTTAGGCAAATCCACCAGGCAAGTTTTTATATTTTTATCGTCAAGTACAGTTAGTGCAGCAAATATCGGTACATTTCAGAAAAATATTATTACTGTACCGTTCACTACATTTTTATCAAAATTGTATACTCATCTTTTAAAAAATAATTCGTAAATGTATTCATGTACACAGATGAATTTTCTAACAGATGGATGAATTTTTATGACTAGCATCTCCATGTGCGCTCGCCTGTGTGAGGAAAAGCATCTTGGCGCGATAATTGTTTGGCGGTGAGGGGATAAATTGCCAAATGTTGCAACCTTGTATGGCATTTATTCCCTTCCCCGGGAGATTCAAGCTTACAGCATATGGTTGTTTAAATTGATGTTTTTTTTTATTGATATTCAACTGTTTGGCGTAGATGTGTGGAGGGAGGGGGAAATTTTCTGCTTATTAATGAGGAAAGAGTGGGCGCTCGAAATAAAGTGTAGTATTTATTTCAAAAATAGTCTTATAAAACATTAAAAATTTGAACTAATAAACAAAGTATAATATCTTTAATATTTTGTAATTAAGTATTCTGTAGAAAAAAAAATTAAGAATAAGAAACAGAAAAAAAGCAAGTAATTTATGGAAGTTACAAGTTATATAAGGTTAATTTGAAATACATAACGAATGTTTATAAAGAAATTGTATTTGTGTATGGAGTATTTTTGATTCACATAAGCATTTCTTATAATTCATAAATCCTTTTCTGTAATTATAAGCAAACTAAATTTATACTATTTTAATATAACAAAGTTAATGTTACAAAGGTCTCGGGGTGAATAAATGGCCAACCTGGTTTATGGTATGTCCCACGATGGTATAATATAATTTCTTAGATATTCGTAAAATCATTTTTATAATTACAATAATATTAAAATTGCGAATTACAATCAAATAAATATATTAAAATATATATATATCAATAAATCGAATGCATGTTCTTAAATCGTGAAATTACCATGGTCGCAATTTATTGCGAAAAAACTAGCTCTTTACAATGCCATTTAAAAAACAAAACAAAAAAGGTCAGTCAAAATGTCGAACAGCAATGTTTCCGCAAGTGTGCCCGCGGTATTTTCCCCGCCAAATCTCGCGCCAAGCAGGCGCGAGATATGGCGGGTTGCCAAGATGGCAGACTAAGACTAAAACAACGAAAAGAATCGATTCTACGATTCTACTTACTCGCAGGCGATTCTTATGTTTTTTAGATCGACTCTTCAAGGAGTTGAACTCGGCAAATTTTTTAAGCAATCTTAACTCACCTTCCATCACGTAGCGCCATCTTCTGCTAATTTGAAACGTTATACGTTATTTATGGAGCGTTATTTTTGACGTTATTTATGGAGAAAGAAAATGGAATAGATAAACATTATACAGACTGTACTCTAATTGCAAAAATAAGAATAACTAATGCTTTTAAAAAATATTTTAGATATAAAATACTAAGCAGGTAAACTTTTCTAATGTTTAATATTTTCATTAGGGTTAAAAATTTATTTGAAAACGTACTAAAACTTTAAATTAAATATTGGTAGTTTTCATAATACTAAAATATATTTTGTAATACTAATAAGAAATGAAATTTTGCATTCAAATTGATATTAACTTGAAATTTTGAGAATTATTTTCTTTAAAATTCCTCCCATACATTCTAAAAGTATTAAACAATTCAAGAATATTTGATGGATCTAAAAATTGAATTTTTAAAAGAAAAATATAATTATTAAATTTACTACCCAGAAAATGAAATTATTTTTAAGGTTTTCTAAATTCGAAAATAAGAATAACTAATACTTTAAAAAAATATTTTATATATAAAATACTAAGCAGGTAAATTTTTCGAATGTTTAATATTTTCAATAGGGTTAAAAACTTATTTAAAAACGTACTAAAACTTTAAATTAAATATTGGTAGTTTTTATAATACTAAAATATATTTTGTAAAACTAATATGAAATTAAATTTTGCATTCAAATTGAAATTAACCTGAATATTTTGAGAATTTTTTTTCTTTAAAATCCCTCCCATACATTCTAAAAGTATTAAACAATTCAAGAATATTTGATGGATCTCAAAATTGGATTTTTAAAAGAAAAATATAATTATTAAATTTACTAACACGAAAATGAAATTATTTTTAAGGTTTTATTTAGAATTTTGTGGCAAATTTAAAATAACATTTTTAGGAATCTTCATATCAATAAGAATGTGTAATGGGTTTATAAAAGTAATAAATTATTAAAAATAATTCAATTTATTTTAAATAACAAATAAAATGTACTTATAAAAATCTAAAAAAAAGTTTCCAAAGCGTATAATTTAAATGATTTTATTTTTACAAAAACAAAACTCAAATAATAAATTAATCATAATAATAATATATTTATTTTTTAAATAATAATTAAAAACATTAACATTCTTATTGTTAACTATAAGACTAATAAATATCCATTCTCACGTACATCTGAACTAGTTTATAACATATTAAAAATAAATAAATTTAATATATTAAAAATATTTAGCTATACTAAGATAAAAAATATTTTACATAAACTTACATATAAAAGTAATTTATTGTTAAAGGCTAAAGATGATTTTTTTATAATCATTACCTTTATAAACAAAGCCGAAATCCTTTGGAAGTTCTGTCAAAAATTTAATATAATATTAAAACTTCGATGTTGACATTATCAATATGAAACAATTCAATAGCTTTAAAATTCCATAATATGTAGTTTAAAATAGATGAATGGTTATTAAATCTATATCACGTTGAAACACATTACATAAAAAAGCGCGCCTTTCTCCGTATGTTTTGGGTTTTTTCGCGCCCGATGGGGTTGCCGCTCAAACTTGCAATTGATGCCAAGCTAGAAAAATAAGGCCAAAGTCTGGCGTCTTTTGTTCATTTGGCGTCATTTGTAAAACCTAACGTTTTTTTTGTAAATGCATTTAAAGACATGAAATCAAAAGGTATGTGGTAAATATAAATTAAATATAAGTTTTTCAGAAAAATTCTGACTTTATAAAAAAAGTAAGTTAGATTTTTTTAAAAACAAACTCCCTTTTGAAACAAAAAATTCACCATATATGGGCTTTATTTTAAAATATGGAACAAGAGTTGAACTTTGGTGGAGGACAACGGCAAACGACTAAAAAGTTAGCAGACGGTGATTGGTTTACACGGCATCACGTGCAAGTTTCCAGTTTGCCTGTGTATATGACGTTCATTTCGACCAATCACAGCGTGGAATTCGTGCGCTTGTTACCTGTATTTTTTCTCCACGAAACGGTTTCAGCAAGAAGAAAGGGAGGTGGGGAAGGGAATGCTACTGCCTTATTTGGGCATAGCCATCAAACTCGTTATTGGAGGTTCTCGCGGCGTACGATTTTCGTAAGGCTAATTAAGTGTAAAGGGTGGCTGGCAGGGGTGCCGGTAGAGGATCATGACGCAAATGGACGAGTAGAATGACCACGCCCACCATGACGTCAGAGCTAGTTTGTTTGTGGGATAGCGTTAGAATTTCCTTCAAAACTACTAATATATTGAAAAGCTCGATGATATTTTTTTAGAATATGATGTTAAAACACAAGTTAAATGTAATTAATGCAAAATTTGAACATAAAAAAGCGATGTTATTGTTTGTTTACCAGTAATCGGCAACTTGCACGTGCTCGAAATCCCACAAACAAGGCTAAACTCCGCCCCGTTCTAGTTGTCCATTGCGCCATCAGAATTTTTTGGGGGGATTTTTTTTCATTGCTTTATTATTATTTAAATTTTAGGGGGGAAATGTTTTGGGCAAAAAATAATTTTGCATATATAATATGTCTCCAGTCACTGGAATTTCCAGCGATTTCAAGAAACGCCTCTTCAACACAAAAGCTGAAAAGTAAAAGTCTTTATTTTGTTATAACTAAATGCCATTCAGACTATACACTTCAGTGCTGAGATTTAAATTAAAAAACGCTGTTAGGCAATAACTTTTTCGTTAGGAAGAAAGAATGTAAAAATAATAATAAATCTGAAGATTGCTATAAACTCAGGACTGCAGACTGCAACAAAAACTGGAGAAAAAAACGGTGACTTTAATAAAGTTAATTCTTTCGTTTGTAAATATGTGGCATATGTTTTTTTTAAAAAAAACTGCAATGATGGAAGCATAAACTGTTTCCGCATCTCAATAACACTTATAACGTAAATTACGATTTTTATATACAACTCCACAAGAAACTAATTACTTTCATACGTTTGTTCACTAATAAGCATCAGCTGTGGCGATTAGGGGGAGTAGAAGGTCACGAGTGATTTTAAACAAAACCAATAACGTTCAGTATTTTGCATGAATTTCGTCGAAATTTTGTTTTCTATCTTTGTGTTTACCTGTCTATTTTGTTGGGGGTTTAATAGATTTTTTTTAAATAAAACTTTCACAAGTTTATTCATTACTTATAATCTGTACTTTAGTTCATGCTGACATCTCTAACCGTTAAGACATGGATTTTCCCACTTTTTCATAAATATTTCTGTTTGACCATATATGTAGCTGTGTTTTATATATAACAGTTTGTTTATATCATTAGGTAAGAGAAAGTATACTTAACCAGTAAAAAACAGATATTCTAAGGCCCATTCTACACGGACGCTATTTACGACGCGTTGCATTTTGCAGAAGCCTCTGATTGGTGCATTCAAACCACGTGGTGGACCAATCGAAGAGTTATCTGCAAAAGCTAACGTGCTCAAATAACGTCCGTGTAGACTGGGGACATTATTAAAGCGCATTAGCTTTATTAGCCCTGTAATTTGGGAATACAAACTATGTGATTCCCATATACACTCGTAAAGCCATCTGTATCTAACGCGCGTAAATAACATCAATTTTATTTCTTTGATGTCGTGATGCGTTTTAAAAAAAAAGCTGTTTTTTTATATTTCAGTCAGAAAGCTTTTCTTCCTTATATATAAAGTATTTAAGCAATTTCAGTGGCGTTTGGCTGACATGTAAAGGGCAATTGTTTCTGAGCATTTAGGGTAAAACCTATTTACATCATGTGTGTCTGCTAATTAGAGTGATTTCGCATATATCACTGACAAATGTAATAAAATAAAATATTGTAGGTACTTATTTTAGTCAAAATGCAGCGATTGCAACGGTTTTTCTGAAATTGAACAATCAGAGATTACCGTCAGCATTTCTGCAGGAACTATTTTTAAGTGTTTACAAAATTGAATTCCTTAATCGGGATATAAAATTTTTAAAATGTCCATTTGTAAATTATATTTTCTGGTGAAATTGAAATCAACACCTTAGACAAATCGATGACATTTTGTAGAAAACACCAGATTTTTAGACCATAAAAAAGCTGCGGTTCTTGAACCGAAATCAATCGATTCTTAGCGGACAGACAATAACAAGTTCTGTGGAATTTATTATGAATTTTAACGCCTGAATATTAATGAATTTAATTTTAACAATTAATAAATTTCTGAAATTATAATTTTATTCGACAAAATTAGGTTATCCGAACCTTCGACCCTATATTTTCCCGACGAACCTGACTTTAAGAACCATTTGTTTGTATCAATGAAACGTTATAAAGAGATGCGGAGAGGAAGTTTAATGCAATATACAAGTTCCATACATATAAGTTAATGTATATAAGTTAAAGTTTAACAAATTTATATCTCGATTGTATCTCTAACTGATATATAAAATACAAAATGTGGAGCTTTAGGTGGATTCAGCTGAAAATTTTAGATTCTAATAAAGTTATATGCTTTCAATTTGAGGGGGAGGGGGGGGGATTTGCGCCATTGAGTTTGGGGGGGGGGCACCCCTGGTGGCTGTGGTACGTTAAATATATCGTGTCTAACATGTTCTCAAGTTATAAAAGTATGGAGAGTGGGGTGCACAGGTGTGCTATTCTTTATCTGACCAAACACAGATTGTGGTTAGTGTAACGATTTGATTCAATCTTTTTTAGGGCCTCGGTAGCCCGGTGGATCCTTGTTCGGTTAGCAGTAAGAGGTATGCGAGTTCGGTTTTGGTTAATTAACGTCGCACTAGATAGAGCTGCACAGTGGGCTATTGGCGATGGTACGGAGTCTATCTCGATTGGTTGGTTTGGTTAATTAATGTCGCACTAAAGCTGCACAGTGGGCTATTGGCGACGGTTCGGGGCCTATCTCGAGGGAAAGACCCGGGAACGATGCCTCGTATTTTTGAACCATGGTCAGATGACGAGGACAACACCTGAACGGGCACTCAACGCATTCAATAGACGTCGGGACTATGAACCCCGATCAGATTTATCGTGCACCAGTCCCGTTTACACGCCGTTAATTTTTTTGTGGATGTTCTGGACGACTTTTCTAGCATTTTGGTAGCGACGCTGGCAACCCTCCGATCACAAGATCACTACTTTTTTTATTTTCTTTGTTAAGTCCGTCGCACAGGATCGAACCAGGAACCCTCAGATACCCAGCTGACGCCTGTATCCACTCGGCGACGGAGGACTGTGATATATCACGAAGGAAAGACCCGGGAACGATGTCCCGTATTTTTGAATCAAGGTCAGATGGCGAGGACATAGCCTGCTTTAGCACCCTACGTAACCTCAATATGCGTCAGAACATTATACCAAGATCAGATTTAACGTGCACCAGTCCCTTTCACACGGTGTAGATATTTTTGTTGGCGAAAGGAATTTGACTATCCTCCGATTAACAAATCTCTACACACATACTCGGATGCTTGCCCAAGTTCCAAACACTCGGCCGGTCGTTTTAGTTGATTAAGCAATTTTGGAAAACCAGTCTCACAAATGCTGCTCTTTTGTTAAATATTTCTTTTTTGGTTTCACTTTACTTAGTTTGTGTTTTGGAATAATACTTGCATAAATTAATATCAACAAATGTATTTAAAGAACGCACTCATTACTAACACGTAAGCAGAAAATATGAACAACAAAAACGATTTAAGTTATGTGGATTGATCACTTCTTGTAACATGAAAAGCGCTGTTTTAATGATTGCTTCACCCCACTGACTTAGTGTTCTGTTATATTTTTTTTTATAATTCAAAACTGTGAAATAAGACATTTTGTAAAGTTTTTGGCTAAATTACTTTTAAGAATTCGCAAACCATTACATTATATCAGATCTACTTTTTTCTAGTACGCTTTTAATGTCCCTTGTTTTGTATTTTTATTTAAATTCGGCATATAATTTATTCGAATTTTTTAAATTAACCGGACTTTTTGAAAAAATATTATCCGATTTGTATAATATTTTTTTAGTTCAATGTAGATTTTTTAAAAAAGTATATAGGTTATCGAACACCTAAATTAAGTGCGTCATTTAAACATTTATTTGTTATAGTTAAATGTAAATAAAATTAAGTAACAATACACTGAGTTTTCACATACCTTGATCTAGCATTAGCTATATAATTAGCGAAATTATAATTGATATTATTATAATTTTGACAAAATATACTTATTCAATGCAAAGCATCGGGGGATGTTGCTAGTGTTTATTTAATCAGTTAATTATATTTAGTTTTGAAACTTTCTTTTCTATTTGTAATCTACTTTCCACAAATTCCTAGAAAATTCACTATTTCTGTCCATTTTAAAAGAAACTTTAAATCATTGTCAAATCAAACTAAACTACTGCAAAAGTTTTAAAAGAAGTAACAAATTGCCGGTTAATTGGGGCGCCCGATTAAGAATGACTCCAAATGTTAGTGTAAAACAGGTTAACTGCAAATAGAGAAACTGTTTTCACTACATATGTCTATTTTATTTTTAAAAAATACTAATAAAATATATTTATATTTAACAAACTGAAGCGCGCCAAAGGAAGTTATCAATTCGACGGTTCTGTTTTTTTTAATGCATGTTCGTGTAAGATATCTGATCTATTTAAGATATTTTATTCATTTTTCTTTTGTTGTATAAGAGATGTCTTACTTGGTCATCTTTTGTAACCAATATCCGGAAATTAACTATCTGGAAATCTCAATTAACCGGACAGTTATTTTTATTGGTGGATAGGGTTGGATATTCATTGTTAAATCTAACTACAATAAAATTTTTATTTAACCGTCATTTATTGAACCGGATAATCTCCGGAACTACTTGAGTTTTCCTGGTGAATAACAGCATGGAGCGAAGCTTCCGGCTAAATTAAAAACTTAAAAAGAAAATCTTTTTTTAAAAAAAAAGGGAAAACTGACTTTAAGGAGAAAAATGCGCTAAAAAATAATTTTTAATTTTACGAACAAGATGGAAAAATTTAAATATTTAATATTAGTTTTATACTAATTAAAACTTTCTAAAGTTGGTGCCAATTTACAAAAAGCATACCTAAATTTAAACACCGAATTCAAAAAGTTGTAATAGCTATAAAACTAATATTAAATATTTAAAAATTTACAACATGTTCGTAAAATTAAAAATTATGTGTAAACGATTTTTTTCTTCTTAAAATCGGTTTTCCTTTTCTTTTGTAAGGTTATTAAATTTTAATGCTCTTACTTTAAAGATGAAATTGTATTTACTCTAGTCAGAATTAATAGAAGAGCATGTGTGTTATAATATATACTGTATTAAAATTATTTGCTTAGTTTATATTACCATAGTATTAAAGTAAAGTCTATCGCTATCTAAAGAATATGTTATTCATTAGTAGTAATTATTAATTAGACTTGATGATAGAACCTTTTACTTTTTTCCAACGGTGTACCATATTTTAATTTCACTACATATACATACAGTTTGCACAGCCCTTAAGCCGCCCCTGAGGGTACGGGAGTTGGGGGAGGGGAACTAATTTCCCGCCGTTTTCTTCCCCCAAGTTTTTCTTGGGGGGAGCACATCCTGCGCTATAAATCTGAAATGTATCTGACATGCTGCGGGGGAGCTTGCGGCCACTGGTTGTTCTAGGAGCCCCTGACACTTAGAGGTCAAATTCCTTCCTAGGTTACGGAAATCTCGCGTATGCGAGTTTTCGATCTACTCAAGGTTTAGCCAGACATATTTTGTGATCTTAAACTTCTACTGTATACAATAATAATAGAAAAGGCGTAAACTTAAAATTAGTTAAATGAAGTACAGTTTTTATTTAAACAGTGTATTTGCAAAAGTTTTGATAGGGGTACTTTAGCATCATCGTTATACATTTTGGGAGCGAGCTGACTGTGTTTGTACAATCACTGGACACAAAAATTTTAAAATGTATACAGTCTTTGTGCATAGTACTGTAAAATGTGTTGATATGTAAACAAATTCAATATAAAAACTAATTACTTTACATTAGTTTAAGAAAATCTACTTGATTAATTAACACGAAAAACAATAAATAAGAATTCATTTATCAAAATAAAGTTTTAAAATTCAGATTATGCTCTAATCTTTTGGTAAATTTATTATTTTTTAAAAGTCAAGGGTTTGAGTTTATAAATTAAAAAAAAGAAATTTCATTGCTATGTTATTTAACTTTGTATTATTCTATATTAAAAGTAGAAAAAATCAAAATCTAGTTGTAGTGAAAATTTCTACACGTTTGATGTCCTTCGAGGTTTTTTTAAAAATAAAATGTTTGTTTAGTGTTTTTAAGGAAATCGGGTAGACACAGTCCCTACTGAAATGCAAGATTTGGCTCGTGATACTTTGCACACGCGCCTGCTCCTTCTTACGTTTTGGATAAGCTTAAGATCTCTCCGTACTTGTTATAAGTTTATACTTATTGGTATCATTTTGTTCGTTTAGAACTGTTCTTTCAACTTGTTTAATTTTCCTTTCCCGCAGTTGAACTTTAGTGTGATATGTTCGTTTCATAGTAAATGTTTGAGTTCTTCGCCTAATCGCCACTTTCCACTCCGCACATTTTCTACATAACAGGACAATGATTTAAACTGTCAACTAAACTAGTCCAATGGAATCGTAGAATTTATCGTCCTCTTCAATTTAAACACGCACTTATCATAACCCGTCGATGATGATGCTACAGTCCGAACCAGAGCATATTTTAAGGAATTTTAACTGGTGGGGCAAATTGAATTCTGCAGAAAGCTGAATCCCAGAAGTTAATGAAAACTTTGTACTTAAAATAGCAAATTTTAAACTAATTTAATTAATTTAGTTTAAAATTATATGTTCTGTAAAAAGTTAGTTAACAAATTTATTTAAAAGAAATTATCGAATTCAAGAAATTTTCTAACGATGCATAAAAGTATTTTTCATTTGTTTTCATAATGCAAATTTTATTAAAAAAAAATTTAATATATTTTTTTAAAAAATCTAATGTTTTGTATTTTAAAAAATATATTTCCGCCATTTTATTTCACACAAATGTAAAGTTTTAAATCTATAGTATATATACATCTAAATCCGTATACTTAAGTAAATTTTAGACTAGTACCCGAGCATATTACAAACAAAATGGGCATTAATAACATGACATTAATAAGTAGCATTTACTTTATAAGTTGAACAATAATATTCTATTTATTTGTATTCGAAAAATATTTTATTTTATAGCACAAAAATGTAGAAAAATAAGTAGATTTAAATTTTTAAAAAACATAATACTTTCTTAAAACTCGTTATCATTTCTAAATAATGTTTTTATATAATCTCTGCTTTTGTAAATTGCTGCTCCGACAACTTTTGTCGCTGTTCCTTCAGCTGCAGAAATTTTAGCACTGAAGAGCAGTGATTGAAAAATGCTGTTCCTTTTCCATTTAAGACTATAATGAGTCTCTTATTAATTGCTTCGAGGTTATATGACTGCCTATGATCTGCCATCAACATGTTGTAGCAGGAAATTACTCTTTCCACTTGCATGGAATGTGGTGCGACCACGAGTTAAAATTACATGAATGGAACTCCTCTTTCAAACTCAACTTCCCTTAAAGCCCACATTTTTTGAAAATATTAAAAAATTCTTTTTCAAGATTAAGACAAATAAATTATTCTGGTGGGGAAATAGAAGTTTATTGTGAATCCATGCACGCAGGTAAGGGGGTGGTGCAAGGGGTTCAAATCCCTCCTATTGGAAGTCAAGAAAAAAATTCAAAAAATCGAATTACTGTAAAAATTATAAAAATACTTTAAAAAACTAGAAACATTTCAATTTCTAGTATAGTACTCCTTGTTGAGTTGCATGACGGAAAACCTGTTATTTCCCGAGGGTCTTACCCTAGTTTTCAAAAGGCTTCAAAAACTTGTTTAGTAGTGATTTTTATCTCAAACTAAACTAAGTCTAACATGACATCATCGTGTTACATTATCTAGCATTTGAATTTCGGCGACAGAGGAAAAGGTCGTCAGACGGGATCTATATATTATTTTAAACAAGGAACCTTAAAGTTTGTATTTGTTCTCTAAATTTATTTCGTAATTAGTGGCGATATTTACTAATTTTTAAAAATAGTTAATGACTCATATTGGTAACAATTTTATGAAAAATAAATTATAACTGTTGTTGTTTCAATCCTTATATTCCAACATATTTATGTCTACTTGAATAAAAATTAATAAGTTAAAGAAGTGAGGGGGTAGTTTTTTTTTTTTTTTTTTTTTTTTGGGGGGGGGGGGGGGGGAAGGTGCGGGGAATCAAGTTAATCAGTCACTGAACCACCCCCATCAAAAATCTATACCTACGCGCATGTGTGAATCAGTTATTTGAGATTTATAATAGCATTATTAAAAAGAAAAGTATGGGAAGCATTGCCGTTTTCATCGAAGCATGCACATCTAAAATAAAAATCTAAGATAAGTAGTTGAATAAAAAAACTAGTATTAAAGGACATTTACAAGAGTTTTGAGGGTTTTTTTATTTATTTTTTTGCATTGTTTTGAAGTAATTTATTTTTTTAATCATATTTCAGACACTTTTTCATTTCTACCAACCTTTATTAAAGTTACTCATATATTTCATGTAACCTACGCATAATCGTAAGCTTGTATTGGGCCCACGGGCTTCCCCCCCCCCCCCCCCATTTCCTCCGTAAAAAAAAGAAAGAAAAAAATTGAAAACTTCACGCCTCTGAACTTACGAAATAAATATCCAATGAAAGATTTGGTGGCGAGACTAAGACTTACTTCCCAGAATTTGAATGTGTTACCGAATGGCTTTTTATGTAAGATAGTTGGCGATTTTGTTAATAGTTCCATTAATATGGCATATTACATTGTTAAAAAGTAATATATCCATTTTTTAAAACTTTTTGATTAATTTATATTGGTATCAATATATTGAGAATATCTAAAAATAAAACATTTTCATAACAATTTTCATAAAAAATATTTGATCTCTTTTCGATCGTACGTAAGTAACGAAAAAAAAATATATTTTTCAAATAAATTATTTTAACCTTATTATTGCTGTCGTTTCACTCTAGACATTTAGTACAAATAACTTATATATGCTAATTTTGGTTACTTTAGAATTATACATCCATGATATATTTTGTTCATATTAAGATACCAATCAAAATTTAAAAAAAAAAAAAAAACATATTCATAAGCATAATCTTGTATAATCTTTTGAAATACTGGCTATACGTTCATATAATTTATACATTTTATTAAAAATTAGAGCTACCCCTCCCTAATAATTTTTTAAAATTTAGGCCTCTATTTATATGCATTAAAATTTGTAAATAATGATCCCTTCAAAATGTTATTAACATCGGGAAATACATTTTCAGTAAAAGTAAAAATTAGAAATCTCTTAACTATTCAAATAACATTTAGTTAAACTACACACCGTAAAAGAAATCTACATAAAAAATAAATGTAATTTACTTACTTTTTGTAGCTGTTAAATGCAGGTAAAAATATCTTTTAAAATTGAAATGAAAAATCGGCCTAAGGAATGATACTGACACGTCTGGTTTGTGTGACTGGTGGGGCATTTCTACACACTGGTAGGGAAAAATCCCCACCAACTCTATGTTAAAATAGGCCCTGGTCCGAACCATTGCCAATACCATCTAATGCAACGTTATTTCCATCAAACAAATATTCAAATGACCGCGAACCACTGTATAAAATTTTAGACAACGCCCACATTTTAACCCAACTCAGTCCTACCAGAAATTTTTAAGATAGCTCTTTAAGAAAACGGAATTTTTAAAATAATATAACGAACAACAATATTTAGGCCCCGATTGAACATCGAAGTGAGAGTTTGATGGTTGAATTAAAGTCGCAACACAGCTGCACAGTGAGCTATTGGCGACGGTTCGGGTCTATCTCGAAGTAATGACCCAGGAACACTCGATCGTATTTTTAAACCGTATAGTCAGATGATGAGAACAACACCTGAGCTCTGGAAGCAAGACAAGTCAGTCTTCAAACGTGGATCCCATTGTTAACATATGGACTCGGGAATATTAAATCTATTTTTTTTACCTGCACTAAAATATGTACTATTTTTTGTTATTAAAACTAATCAATTTCAAGAAATGTGTTATATAACATATTAAAAGTTTTTTTTCTAATCTCGTATTTATAGAGTTTTTCTTTTCCGTAAACTTGAAACTCAGTCTCTGTAGTAATTCTGTAGCAAACTAATTTTAGAAATATTTTTTTTTTATGGTATATGGGTGATTTAAGAACCTTGAGCTGTAGGGGGAAAAGAAAAGTAAATTTACGAGCTTATTCGACAATCGGGCTCTGACAATATAGTTTAATCAACTAAACAAATTATTGTCTTGATAAAAAATAATATGTGTTTATTTTTTGCTCTTGAATATTTTTTCTGATTTTATAAATTAGAAAAATAAAAAATTATTTTGGAATTTAAATAGTAATTAATACTCTTTTGATAACTTAATGTTTCCCATTCAAACTTCTTACAAATCACACCTTGTCGACGGACATCCGATTCGTGTAAAATTTTGAAATAAAGCAAAGCCATATGCGGCGTGGATGAAGAGACATGGTGTCAGAAGTAATCAGGGTCGCCCATACGGGTGTTCCACAGGTGCATTCTCACATAGCAGAACTTAATATATATTATTTAAATCTTAAAAAATACCGCTTCGTGCGTCAAAACTCAGATTTTAATTTCCAAGTGTCTTGGGCTAGCTCCGAAATAATAATCTTTATGTAATTCAGAGGTGCTCGCGGCAACAGGGACGGATCAATGAATTATTGTAACACAATCGAACACGATTTTGTCGCCCTTATTTATAAATAAATTTTAAGTCAATTTTCCAATTTTGGTAATAATTTTTTTTAATAATTGAATTTTCTGACTGACTTGTAAACCAACTTATATTGGTTTCACTAAGGTGCAAAATTTTGGGGAAATTACTGCACTGTATGGTCAGTTTTCAGATAATAAAATCCAAGCTACATAATCTCTATTAAGTAATACACA
Source organism: Troglohyphantes excavatus (assembly GCA_963932185.1). Taxonomy (NCBI): domain Eukaryota; kingdom Metazoa; phylum Arthropoda; class Arachnida; order Araneae; family Linyphiidae; genus Troglohyphantes; species Troglohyphantes excavatus. Next base: position 40,026,769 of record OZ010673.1, read on the forward strand.
GGCAAAAAAAAATAATAAATGAATCTCAAAGTAATCACTTTAAATGTAATATATAATTTCATTTAAAATATAAACCTAGAAAAATGCCCAATGTTCATAACAAAATTCCAACTCAAATTATTTCCCATGTGTCACTAAAATTTGGCGCCCTTCTTACTCTGGCACGGTCCCGCGTATATATATATATGTTAAGGGCGGCCCTGAACGTAACAACTTGCGAATCTCCCTACTGTTGAGGAGATACATTGGTAACCAATTGATATTTTTATAATCATCTGCTAGTTTCCCCCCAAAAAAACACCTTCTGGTCGTAACACAGCCACAGGTGACTACTTTAAGTATTAAAAAAAATCAGTTGTGGCTGTCTTGGATGACGGCGATTTTTAAAGTAAAATCTTTAATAATGTTTACAAATAAATTTAGAAAATCGTTAGCTTTGTTTTAATAATTATAAAATCGGATGCGGCTGTGTCGGAGAACGGCCAGAAGGGTCTTACCTAAAACATTTAAGCATATTATATAAATAAGAATTGATCACCTACAGAGAGAAGATAAAGAAGCTATTCCGTTTGACTCCTTTGATCCCCATCCATCCTCGTTCGTGCTTTGCTTTATTCCAGAATGTTCACGTATTGGTGCCTCAATTGAAAGAGACCCAATTCATGTCAATCTTGTTATTTTTTTTTTCAACGGGGTTAAGGGTCGGAATAGATCACAATAAAAGTGTTTGGTGTTTTTAGCCTGATATGCCCTCTATAGTGATTTTAAAGAAGTTTCATGCCAAAAAGCAAATTTATCTAGAAACAATGTTTACTTTATCCCATATTAACAAAGGAAATAAAATAAAAATTCTAGACTTCTGGCTCGTTGAAGATGGAAATGAATATCTTTAAAGCTTTTTGAAAGGAGCTAGTATGAATGTCCATTGTTAAACACTCACTCCCTCAGTACAGAATTGGCGACTTTAAAACAGGATATTCCCCTTCTCTGTGAATAGGGGTAAAGACAAGAGAGTCTATGGTAAAGACCAGGTCTGCCAGAATGAAATTTCAAAAAATTGCCAAATCAATTAACGAATGTCGCCAATTTCCGGAAAAAGTAATAACGTATATTTTTAAAAAATATGTAAATTATTTATAAATATATTTAAAAATACTCTTGATATTTTTAAATACTGTTTTAAAAAAATCGCAGATATAAGAGGTTGATAGTTTAAAAATATTGCCAAATTAACAATTCTTTGCCAAAGTTGCCAGCCTTCTCCACATGTGGGGACATTATCTCTCCCTTCTTTTCCTGGAAGCGGATTTCTATGAATGGAAGGAATGTTGCTAGCTGCGACCCTCCGTGGTTGCAACCGGTTACACCCCCCCCCCCCCCCTCAATCACCGCAGAAAGCTGATCACTTTTTGAAACACCCCAGCAACAACAAAAAAAGCACGTACAGAAAGAAGTTTAATACAAATAAGATAAGATTAAAATATTAATTTACAATTATTCACTTTATTCAGTGGATTACAAATTTAAATGACAAGCTTATTTTGTATTTTTTTATCATTTAAATTTTCAAAAATCTATTTCTCAATATGCATTATAATGGTTTTTGTTACTATTTATTCTGTGTTTAGGGAAATGAAGTCAAAATTGTAATAAAGATCAGATAAGATGAGTGAAATAAAAGTTATTGAAATTAAGTTAACATCTTTGTCTGATAATACAGTGAATTTTTTTTTGCAAAATTGCATGTTGTTGCACTCATTTGCAACAAATATCTTCAATTTTATTTAAGTTTGAGATTTTTAAATTGAATTTATTCATTAAATGAATAAACTTTTCCTAAAGTATGCAGTAAAAATGTAATTAGGATTTTTCGTTAAAAATATAATTTTGCTAAATTGAAGTATTCTTGTTACACTTCTTCAATCATTTAAAAAATATTTATTCCAATTTGTTAAAAATTATCTGTAAATAAATCATCTAGTATTTCTTTTGAAACTTGTTCCTTACCTTAAAGAACTTATACTCTTATGGATCATTGTTTAAGCTAGGGTTACTTTTATATAAAATGCTAAAAGAAATTCTATTTGCTATAATAGACCTTCAATTAAATTTAAATAATAAATGGTTAAACACATTGAATTTATGCTAAAATGTTCATGAACAAAATCAAACTTTTATACCTATGAGAAATGAAACAATTACAAATGTATAACGATCTTAAATTTGCTTAGATTGCTGAAGTATTTTTTTGTCCTAAGAGAAACTGTAAGTGCATATTTGCTATTTCTCTTCTTAATTAACTGTTTTTGAAAAAGGCCAGTTCCTCTTTTTTGTGCTACATAGTGTCAAGAATTAAGAAACATAAAACTATTTTTCTTTTAAATTTCTTCACTAGACTATTTTTATTTTTATTTAAAGATACTGTTCATTTTTAGATAAAAAAAATCAAAGTACATCAATTTTAATAATGAAAGAGTGTCCTCATTGATTGAAAATAAATAAAACAAAACTATAAATTTATTTATAATATACAAAGGATATTAAAAATTATGGAATAAGGAATTGTCATTTTGTTTTAGAAGAATATTACATAATAGTCAAAGATATTTTTTTTATGTCTTTTGCATGCAAGTGTTCTTATATGAACTACCATTAAAATCGCATAAAGCCATATTCACAATGCAAAATATTAAACATTTAAATTGTTTAAGAGAGAGGCATTGGAAAGTTCTTTTTTGTAATATATACAAAAATCACAATGAAAGAGAAGAAAAAAAAATGTTTTGGTTGGTTTATTTATAAAAAAATAATTCATAAAAAAATACAATGATTTACAAACAGAAGCAAACATTTCAATACTTTATTGTTTTCTTGTCTCTGTACAATAAAGAAAAAATATTATTAATTAAAAAGTAAAACATAGATAAATTTATTGATGCACCTCCTTATGTAAAGCTTAAAGAAAAAGAACCAATTTCATAAATATAATATTTTAAAAATATTTTTTTGGAGCAAATCACGTGCGGGGCGACGATGGGGGACCGCGGCGTCATACGAAACAGCTTGTTTATCTTCTTTACGTTAGCGACCAATCCTCTTATCAATACAATCAGTTGAAATGAAATCCTTGTTTATACCTGTTCCCCTACGTTTTTTGTTTATGAATAATTTTATTTTTAATTAACACTGCTTCGCTACGGATTTTTAACTAAAAATATTTTAAATAATAATTTTAAAAACAAAAAAGTTACACCATTTAGTGCAAAACTGGTCTAGCTATAAAAAAACACCTTTATATCTGGTTCAAATGATCTAAATAATTATCCCGTAATTAACTAAATTACTTAAAAACATTCTTTAAACAATTAAATTCGTTTTCGACTATAAAAATAAAAGAAATACGGCTTCAAAAATAAATAAAAAAAAACATTCACTTTTATTTTTTAATGCACGGAAAAGCATTCATCCGTTAAGCTATTTCTTCTCGCTGAATGAAAAACGTCGAAGTCCAAGCATAGGATTTATCCATTAAGGCACTAAGATATATGCCATCTCTAGCGCTTGTAAAACGAATCGATCTTTTAACATCAGAATAGGTCGAATCTAGAAAAAGATCGGTCAGACGAAAGAACGAGTCGATCCTTGAGAAGAAACATCGGGGAAACCAGTTTGAGCAGTGAATCGCCATGCACTACTGCTTACTGTGCCAAAGTGTCGCCAAGCGGGCGTAGATACGGAAACCATCCCATTATCGCGCCAAGATGATTTTCCGCACACTGGCGAGCGTACATGGAGATGCTAGTATTTTTATGACTACTATCATTTAGGCAGTCAAATGCAATGAGAGGCCACTCGGATTTTTTGTTAGTTACCCTTTTTGTTTCGGTAAACCTACAGCAGGAAGATGGAGTTCTTTCATTTGCAACAAAACCGTCTTTTATCGCCAAGAATGTGTTAGCATTGCGAATATTGCTTTTTCAAAAAAGTTGTCAAGGGTGATCGTTTTATTTAATGCATTTTAACTGGGGGGATTATGGTTCATGGGGTTGCGCCAAATTCTCCTCGCCAAACGCTCCGCGAAGAACTGGTTTCGTTTCTACCTTCTCCTTTCACCTCAAAGCTGCTCGACTGGTTTTAGCGCTGCCTGATTGGACGAAGCAGAGATTTCATGACCGAAAAGATCGTTTGATGAGTATTGGAATTCCTAGGTTCACCTCCTCTCTGCTTTCGACGGTCGAGTGGCCGGGGGTGAAGCCGATCGGATATGCTTAGCGCTCGGCATAGGGGCTTCGGTACGACCGCAACCCCAGTAACCATAATGCTCGCTTGCTCCCTGCTTTCGACGGTGGGGTGGCCGGGGGTGAAGCCGATCGGATATGCTTACCGATCGGCATAGGGGCTTCGGTACGACCGCAACCCCAGTAACCATAATGCTCGCTTGCTCCCTGCTTTCGACGGTGGGGTGGCCGGGGGTGAAGCCGATCGGATATGCTTACCGATCGGCATAGGGGCTTCGGTACGACCGCAACCCCAGTAACCATAATGCTCGCTTGCTCCCTGCTTTCGACGGTCGGGTGGCCGGGGGTGAAGCCGATCGGATATGCTTAGCGCTCGGCATAGGGGCTTCGGTACGACCGCAACCCCAGTAACCATAATGCTCGCTTGCTCCCTGCTTTCGACGGTCGGGTGGCCGGGCGTGAAGCCGATCGGATATCAATAGCGCTCGGTATGTGAGATTAGGTTCGACCGCAACCCCAGTAACCATAATGCTGGGTCTCCTCCCTGCTTTTGACGCTCGTGTCGGATGGTAAAGCCGTTCGGACAACGATAGCGTTCGGATATGGAGAGCGGATATTTTCATAGAATAATAGACGCACTTATTATTTTAGCAAATGCTCAAAAATTAATCCATCCTTATTCAATATATTAGTTGAATAAGATTAGAATGTTATTTTTTACATTTAATTTCCAAGATGTTTTTTTTATTATACATGGAAAAAGCAATTATTTTTGGTAATTGAATAAAATTAAGAATTTTATACATTAATTTTTTCATCTCTTTTTTTTAATGACAGTTTATAGTAATTAAATAAGATTACAAAATTATTAAATTTTATTTATAATGAGCCTTTTCAGCTTTTTTTATTATTATTATTATTATACATCTAAAAAGTAAACTGTCGCTTAATAAAAACTTGAATAAGTTTAAGAACGATATATTTTTGTATTTAATTTTCCAGACATTATTTATATAATATATCTAAAACGTAATAAATCAGTCAATTGAATAAGATTTTTTTTTTTTAAATTACATTAATTTTTCCAGATTTTTTGTTATACATTTTAAAATTAATCAATATTTCAATTTATAGACATTTAATAAGATAAGAATTTTTTATTAAATTTATTTTTTACATTAATTCATATTTCAGCTTTTTTTTTTTATCATACATCTAAATATTAATCTATGATTCGATTTTTGAAATTTGAAAATATTTAATGAATCCTCTCTTTTTACATTTAATTTATAGCCATTTTTTTTTATTATCCAAAAATTCATTAGTTGATATCAATTTCAGGTTAGTTTATATCAATAGAATAAGATTTAAGAAGTTTATTTTAATTTTCAACTTTTTAAACATTTATACATCTAAGTTTAACATCATACATCTAAAGTTTTATTATAATTAATCAGACTGTTTACTACAAATTTATCGTTCGTAACCCGAAAGCTTAAGTTTAATATTTAAAAAATATTTTTTAGGTTTCTAAACAAAAATTAAAAAATGTAAATATATCCATTTAGAAATAATGTTTATTATTATTACGTTCTAAACAATATCACACAATCACTGCACATATTTATCTAAATTAGTTGTTTTGTTTAGACAATATTTCTATTCCCAAATAGCTTATTTTAAAGAAGAAATTGTATTAAAAAAAGAAGAAAGCTTTGGAAATAAAAAGATTTTTTCAAAATAAAATTATTATTTTATATATATATTTAGTTTATTTTGTGTCACTCTTTTTACATTTAAATGAAATTCCTATCTTCAAAAGGACAAACTATTTATAATTTTTTTGTGTGTCTTTTTAGGCAGTCAATTTTCCTTTTTAAAATAAACATTTCAGAAACATTAGTCAGTATTAAATATTAGTATAATATTATTAAATGATAGTTATATAAAAGCTGTTTTTTTTAAGTAAATTACAAGACAACCATCTCAAAAAAAAAAAATCTAAAATTTTATTCAATCGAGTTTTTAAATATTATTTTTAATTATTTCGATTACATGTATATTTCTTGCAATAAAAAAATCATATTAAATTTTACTGATATCAAGGAAGCTCAATATATCGTATATAAATATGTTCTAATACAACGCCAGCTCGTTATTGATTACTGACTAGAGAAACATATTTCCCTATTTTATTTCCACATTTTCACAGATATACAAAGAAAAAAAATTGCTAGATTTTTTTAAAAACTTTTATGTCTTACTTTTTTTTTAAACTATGTGACATTGCGATTCGCTACAGTAACTAAAAGCGCTTAAATAGCTAAAAAGAAAAAAGTATAACCAGTATTAAAATATGAAAGAAAAGATATTAAGAAGTAAAAACTGTATGTAAACTATTCGCGATATCACATTTTGAAAATGACGTAAAAGTAAAGGGTATAGCAATTTTTTCTTTGTATGTATGTATGTGGAAAGGTAGAAATAATAGTGAAATCTGTCACCAGAGTCAGAAATCGCACTACGTATTCGACATAAGAGTTAGTGCCCCATTCAATACGGCATTCTTATTATGGCATGTAAAAACGTACTTAAATTATACATATTTTTCTTCAAGTTCAGTGACAATGTGAAATTAACTATATTTTAATCCTTTCTTTTAAACTCCCTGCTCTCACCTCGTAAAGCGAGCCGTTTGTTACACAAGTATACGTCAATATAAAATAACGCAATATGGCTATTATTATTTTTTTAAATCTGGAAATACGTTTCCAATTGCCATGACCCGGTTCATAAAATAACGTACTCATAATTGGCGTTTGTGAATTCGAAAATTCTAAATACTCAAACCAAGGTTTCGGTTTTGGTTAATTAACGTCGCACTACAGCTGTACAGTGGGCTATTGGCGACGGTTCCAGACCTATCTCGAAAGAAAGACCTGGACGACATCTCGTATTTTTAAACGACGAGGATAACATCTGAGCTGGCACCCACGCCTTCAATAGGCGTCAGAACTTTGGACCCCGATCTGATTTATCGTGCACCAGTCCCGTATACACGCCGGTATAATTTGTTGGATGTTCTTGACGACTTTCTAGTATTTTTGTAGCGAAGCTGGCAACCCTCCAATCGCAAGATCACTACTTTTTTCTTTGTCAAGTCCATCGCATAGTCTCGAACTAGCAATTCTCTGATTTCCAGATGAGCGCCTTTATCCACTGGGATACCGGGGTCCCTCAAAGAAAGGGATAGTTAAAAAATAAAAGTGTTCTCGGGTCATTTGCTTCCGAATAGTCACCAACTACTGTGATCAGCTCTAGTGCGACGTTAACCAACCAACCGGGTCTTTCCGTCCACATAGACCCCGAACCGTCGCCAATAGTCCAATGTGCAACTCTGGGTTTGGTTTGGTTTGGTTTGGTTAATTAACGTCGCACTAGAGCTGCACAATGGGCTATTGGCGACGGTTCGGGGTCAATCTCGAAGGAAAGACCCGGGAACACATTCACACACACACATTCATACATGCACCTCGTTATTTTAGAACCATGGTCAGATGACGAGGAAACACCTGAACTGGCACCCAACGCCTTCAATAGACGTCGGGACTTTGGACCCCGATCAGATGTATCGTGCACCAGTCCCGTATACACGCCAGTATAATTTGTTGGATATTCTGGACGACTTTCTAGTATTTTTGTAGCGAAGCTGGCAACCCTCCGATCGCAAGATCACTACTTTTTTACTTTTCTATGTCAAGTTCATTTCACGGATTCGAACCACCAATCCTCTGATTAGTAGCTGAACGCCTTACCAACTGAGCAAATGGTGCTCAATGTGCAACTCTAGTGCGACGTTAATTAACTAAACCAATGTAAAAACTCGTAAAAGCTGATTTGGCATAAATGTCCCCACGTTGTAGTTCGGAGAGTGGGGTGCCATATTAGGTAGTTAAGCTCACCTCCTCATAGTTCGAATTATCAGGTGTCATCGCACTGATACTGCTTTGTGGATTTGCAAACCCAGCTTTAGCTGCCCTTGAACATTAGATAAATTCACACAAGGTTTGGTTTGGTTGGTCTTGTTTAATAGATCCCCGATTCGTCGTGTAGCTCTACTGCTACGTTAATTAAAACCAACGAATTGAGTTTTCCAACATTTTGCGTCAGTTGGTAAGTTGAATAAACGTCGCACTGAAACTACACAATGGACTATTGGAGATGGCTTAGCATCTACCTTGAAGGATAGACCCGGGAACACTACCCTAAACCATGGTCATATGACAATGACAACACCTGAACTGGCACCCCACAAACCTGATGGGTTGCCAGATCATTTGCTTGCTTTGGTCATTTTAAACTATGATAAGGAGAGCACAACTACCTAATCTGGCACCCAACCCTACGAACTTGAACTAAACGACAGTTGGACCAAATCATGAGGACATTTGGAACACGTCAGATTTAGCGTACAGCCGCGGAAAAAAAAAACGAACCACCGATGATTACTTCGTTAGTTTTTATAGTAGAGCTAAACTTAATATACCATTTTCTAGGGAATAAAGTCTACTATACATTGATATACAAAAAATTTGCATAGGAGACTATCTTCATACTCGAATCCGCACCAACTTTAAAATATTCAATAGCAACACCTACTTTTGATAGCGCAGAAATGTTCCCCGCCCTCAAAATAATCTAAATATAAATTTTTATTAAGTTCCTACATTTATATGCAGAGATATTAGACGATATGTATCTATCTTATTTGAGGGGCTACTTCCACATTGGACAAAATATTAGTGAGACTTCAAAATGAAGTACGCTGGTAGAAGATGTTTTGGCGTTAGTCGTGGTTCTTCTTTCCCCGTGGTCATTTATACCCCCACTCCTGTATACCCTTCGCCTTTATATAAGGATTTAGAATTTTATGCCAACGCGATCACAGCGCTTTTAATTCTCAAAATTAGTAGATTTCTGTTAAGTTCTGCAGATTTTAAATTTGTGTATGACCCCTTAAATGATCATTTGATGCACTTTATAATATAGCCAACAAAATACAAAGAGCAAAATCATGAAATTTTAGATATGCATATAAAACGTTTTTCTGAATCCATCGCTATCAAAATATAGCATGGTTGCTATTCATAAATTTTATGAATATTAATATCCTAATTTAAATAAAATTAAAAAATATACATATAAGTAATGAAAGTTAGTGTATTTTATTTGGGTTGTTTAGAAGTAACACAGATAAAAATATCAGATTAATATAATTATTATTTCGAAAGATATGATTAAAAGTTTAAGAAATTCATTTATCATTACGAGTTCTAAACTTTCGATATTGATAATTAAAAAACTACTTAACCAAATGACTTGCAAATTGATATTCAACGATAAATTTTGTCGTAGATTCTAATCAAAATTGGGTGTTACTATTGGAAATTTTAAAGTTGGTGCGGATTTTAATATGAAGATAGTCCCCTATGCAAATTTTTTTTGTATATCAATGTGTAGTAGACTTTATTCCCTACAAAATGGTATATTAAGTTTAGTTCTACTATAAAAACTAACGAAATAATCATCGGTGGTTCGTTTTTTTTTTCCGCGGCTGTACATCAGTCTATAGTGCATGGCGAATGTCTGGGCGAACGACGAAGATCAAACTTGCAATCCTCCTCTTTAAAAAAAGGCTTCCGTGGCCGAGTGGATAAAGGCGTCAGCTGGGAATCAGAGGATTCTTGGTTCGATAATGTGCGACGGACTTGACTAAGAAAAGTAAAACAGTAGTGATATTGTGATCAGAGGGTTGCCAGCTTCGTTACAATGTCGAATCTACAATATCTACTAGAAATGTCGTCCAGAACATCCACAAAAATTATCGGCGTGTATACGGGACAGGTGCACGATAAATCTGATTGGGGTCCAAAATCTCGACGTCTATTGAAGGCGTTGGGTGCCAGTTCAGGTGCTTCCTCGTCATCTGACCATGGTTCAAAAATACGAGGCATCGTTCCCGGGTTTTTCCTTCGAGTTAGGCCCCTAACCGTCGTCAATAGCCCACCGTGCAGCTCTAGTGTGAAGTTAATTAACCAAACCTCTTTAAAAAAATGCATTTCATACTAAAAAATTATTAAAAAGTATTGAATTTTCGTATCTTTTGTTGAGATTTTTTTTACAAAAGTCTGTTAAGGCAAGTTTGTTTTATAAAGAAAATTTATTAACAAATTATGTTATATATTATTGAAGCGTGTTAAACATAATTAAATTTTGAATCTAGTGGACATCTCAAAATTTTAAAGTGTAAATCGGGGCCTTATGGGCCAGTTCAGGAATTGGGTCTGGTACCAACTTTTTGGGGGTCCCCCATTTGCCCAGTGGGTAAAGGCGTTCGGCTAGTAATCAGAGGATTGTGAGTTCGAGTCCGACTAATGGACTTGATCGTTGTGATCGTAGGGTTTCCAGCTTCGCTACTAAAATACTAGGAAGTCGCCTAAAAAACATATCCAACAAATTATACTAGCGTATATACGAAACTGTTGTACGATAAACCTGATTGGGGTTAATGTCCTGACGCCTGTTGAGGTTGCATTGGGTACCAGCTCAGGAGCTGTCTTCGTCATCTGACCATGGTTAAAAAATACGAGGCATTGTTCCCGGGTCTTTCCTTCGAGATATAAACCGAATCGTCGCCAAGCCCACTGTGCAACTCTAGTGCAACGTTAATAAACCAAACCAACGTTTTGGGATTCTAAATATAAAAACCGATCACAAATGTGCAATATAAATAATTTTAAGGAAAACACACTTTTGAATTATTATTACGTATATCTTCTGAAATAATCCGGGACACACACCAAAGTGAAATATTAAAACAATGTCGAATATAACAATGCATTTTAACTGTAATTATAGCCAAGTAGTATACAAAACTAATTTGGTACACATAATGCAAAATGTTCATCAGGTACCAAATGGCTGATAGTACAAATCTATGATATAATTTTTAAAAGCTAATCAACACAAAGACATAATTTATAAAAGAATGGGAATGAAATAATTTCACGCACTGTCAAACCACAAATTTGATCTTTAAAGAAAATGCTACAGAATAGTTTAAAAATGACACACTTAAATATTGTTGACTAAAAATAAAAGACGCGAGATGAAGCTGTTACCTACCATGAAGCTGTTTGTTTAAACGACCCAAACTTTTATTTTTAGTCAAATAACAAAAGTTGTCTAGACTTTGAATAATACCGTTTTTTTTTAACTATTTCATATACACGGCTTAACTATATTAATGGTAACATATATTAATGGTAAAAACTACTTTTAAACTTAATATTTAAATATTTACGAATTTTCGTTTAGTGCACATGATTAAACCATACTTGCTAATCCTGCAGGTCCGAATCACTTTTCTTTCCATACTTAATTACAAAATTATAATCATTATAAATTAATGATAAGTAGTAATTACTAATTATTGTGATTAAATATTGTATTGTAACAGGATTACCAAAACATTCCAAGTTTTAAGACGCTATGACTTAAATTACCATCAAAATGAAGAATTTCAATTCATTAAAAAAAATTGACAAATATCCTGACACAAATTGGCAGAATTTTAAAATCGGGTAAGAATTCGATAAATAATAACCTACAATTTTATATTACTTTTCACCAAAATTCATGCATGGGAACAATAATCAAATGTTTTTGTATGCGATATCCCATTCAAAATTAAGCATGTCATTTTTAAAAATTAATTAGGGTTTGTTTTAAGGACGTTTGGGGAAGGTTCGAATAATAGGAAAATAATTTTATAAGGAACCAGGGTCTAAAATCTTGAATATATTTTTTTTTAATAAGTAACGAAAAATTTAATGAAATCATCACTAATATTTATAAAAACTAATAGAACATTTAATCAAAAAGTTGTCGAAGTATTCTGCAATAAAGCGCTTAGATAAATATAATGTTCACTTAAATTTTATTTGAAAGTGTTTATATTCGATTTGTTATTCAGGTAAACCAACCACTTTTAAAACCAGGTATATCAGAACTATAAAGACAATAAATTACACTCAACTGCAACATAGGCCAAATGATCGAGTGATTAAATCATAATGCTACATCGTTTAAATAAAAAAAGTTTTCCAAAAGCGTTTAGCATAAAAAGAAGTTGACTGCAAACTGGATTGTATGAATTATAGTCATACAAATGGACCACGACAGATTTAACATCCGCCAGTTCCCTTTAGACGTTATTGTTCGGTTAAACGATGGTGATTGAACTAGCAATCCTCCGATTACGAGCACGCTGGTTTTTTAACCATGTCACATAAACCCTAACTGTACAACCTCCGTTGGTTTGATCAATGTCGCTCTAAAATTATCAATAAAAATAAAAATTTACACATTCTACTCGATAATAACTTTTAAAAAACACACATTTTCAAAAAAACACATGCTGATTATTTAAGGAACACTTAAATTCACCGAAATTATTAGTATAATCAAAATTGTAAAGTTAGTAACGGAAATTTTTTTTAAAAAAATGATTACTTGATTGAAAATGTGAATGCAATTGCAAATATTATATTCTAAAAATTAAAAAAAAAATTGGCTACATTGTTCAGTTTTAATTTTCAAAGCAATTGGAATAATTTATTTCAGAATCAAAATTTATTGGAAATCTCTGAAAAATTGTTTTAAAAAGCAACTTTATTCGTTTCAAAATCAAATGTGCAACAACAAATCCATGGGGAAAGTTAACCAGACATTTTTCACATCCCCTCTCCGTTCTTGGAAACAAAGAGATGTATGCGACGACATCGGGGCGGGCTGAAGGGTTGCTAGGACAAACCAAAATTATTCAATTTGGCGATATTTAAACTTTTAAATAGTCAAAATCCGGATTTTTTTAAAATTATAAACTGCTTCAAAACTTTCACAATTTTTAAATATTTTGTTACAAATATATATTTATAAAAATGTAAGCGATATTTTACTATTTGTCGGACTATTTTATTTAAAGTTTGGCGAAATGTTTTCCCTAATTTGGCGTTTTCCCGATATTTTAGCTGGCAGTCCTATCTTTTTGTGACCTCCCAAGGCGCAGACCCCACTGGCGGATCCTTATCAGATAAAAACTTGTTCTCGGAAAATCTCCCTCTCTTGTCCCCCCACTCTTTGGTCCCCCCCCCCCCCCAAACACACGGTCAACTGTCCAGTAAAATGTCTTCCCGCCAAACGTCCTCTTTGTCGCCCGCCGTCTACTGACACTAAACAATGAACTAGAAAAACTGCTAGATTTGGCAAAACAATCGCCAAATCTGGCTGTTTCTAATATTTTATAAGATTTCAATGGATAAGTTTGAGAATATAAAATTAATTAATTTTTGCGATTCAAAGTTAATAACTATTTTTTTTTTAAATACGTGTTTAATTAAAAAAAAAATTGAAATATAAGGTATTTTTTGTAAAAAAATTATATATTTTTTCTTTATTTGGCGAAAAAGTTTTTCTAAATTTTCAGCCAAATATTTAGGAAAAGCTGCCAATTTATAACCCATAACATATGCTTTCATTTGAGCGCGCAAAAGAGAGCACAGAGATGCTGCTTTTCTTTTAGCTTCTTTCTAACATTATTGTGTCTTGCTTAAGTATTAATTTGTAGTTTTAACGCTTAAATGTAATTTATTTTATATTTCTTTCATTATTATGGATAAATCCCAATGTATTTTATGAAGTTTATTTATTATTGGTAAGAATTTAAAAGGTATACTTTTTTTGCAGTTCATTAATTAGCGGTCCATAACATTTTAAAACGTAATCTGACCTAATCTTTGAAAAAAATCCATTTCCAATGTGAATTGTTTACATTTTTATATTTAACCGATATTTTTCTTTGATTATTGAATGATATTTCATGAAACTATTTTTAATTAAAAATTTTAAACATGCAAAAAGATAGTTCAAAAATGTTCATGGAGACAAGGATTAATTTGTCCCTTTTCCATATTTAATGTTTGAATTTCAAAATATCAAAATTTACCTCTGTTTCCCCCCCCCCCCCCATTAAAAAAATACTATTTGAAATAACTATTGTTAATTAAGTATAATTAGTTACACTCAAAAAGAATATGCACACTTGTACACTATGGTGTATTTTTTCTTCAGCAAGTTTTTTACTCCCTCCTTGAAAATGTTTTTTAAAGTATTTAACGTTTTAAAAATAATCACTCAATACTTATTTAAAAAAAAAATAGATACTTTTTTAATTTATCAAAAAGATAACTAAATTAAAATAACGGATATCATGAATGCTTTTAATAAATTATACGCCATACAAAAAGTTTTTTTTTTTTATTATTAAAAATTTATTTATGACTAAAATTTTATTTTGTATTTATTAAATTCGGAAAAGATTTTTTTTTTAAACTTAAAAAAACAGTACCATTATACAATTGGTTTATACTATTTGAAATTAGGTAGCAAAATCGTTAAAAACATTTAAAAAATATTCACATTTACTATTTTATATCACAAATTTGTTTTTCATAAGAAATCAATGTTTCATTAAAAATAAAAAGTTTCAGTTTTGGAAAATATTTTTTTTTTTAATTTATCAAAAAGAAAACTAAATTAAAATAACGGATATCATGAATGCTTTTAATAAATTATACGCCATATATAAAGGTTTTTTTTAATATTAAAAATTTATTTGACTCATATTTTATTAAATTCGGAAACAATTTTTTTTTAAACTTAAAAAAACAGTACCATTATACAATTGGTTTATACTTTTTGAAATTAGGTAGCAAAATCGTTGAAAACTTTTTAAAAATATTCACATTTACTATTTTATATCACAAATTTGTTTTTCAAAGAAATCAATATTTCCTTAAAAATATAAAGTTTTGAGTTTTGGAAAATAATTGTTTTTTTAATTTCTCAAAAGAAAAACCAAATTAAAATTATGCATATCATGACTATTTCATCATGCATAATAATTTGTGTGCTATATTAAAAAAAAATATTGTTAAAAACTTTTTTATTTAAAAAATTATATTTTTTTTATTAAAAAAAATTTAAAACACATTTTCGGCATAATTATTAAATTTGCGAAATAATCCTAGTTTTAAAATAGATTTTAAAAAATGCGAGGTAATTATGATTTTGTATTTTCAAAACTGTTGAATTTCAGCCAAGTTATTCGAGGTAAAAATCGTCGACCAGATGTCAAAAGTGGTAAGTTAATTTTTTTTTTCTTCTGTAGTCCACATGCGAGTGTTTTGTTCATGAACGAATACTCTGCTCCGAGTGTTTTTTTCATGAGCGAATGCTTTGCTCCGAGTGTTTTTCGTCAGCCATCTTGGCTAAGACGATTTGTGTACGCCGCCATCTTGGATGGCGAGCGTTTTGTCGCTTGGCGACAAAATCATTTGGCGCAACCCCATGAACCATAGTCGCCCCTTTTAACTCACAATTCGCCTTCCTTTCCATAACTATAAACAACATAGAGTCCCTGCCATGATTGTGCAAAATACAGCATTTAGTAACTTTGCGTAAAATCAGATCACGCTGGCGAAGACAATAATATTTACAGCGGTTATTCGTAATCGGAAATATTTGAATTGATCAGGTACTGAATCCCCCAATCAGAGCAACAATTAATAAGATTTGATATATTTTAAACTTCATGATCAAGCGCCATTGCACCATCAAAACAAACCGCCGGAATCGAGAGTTGAGAAGTATGCTCCTGCTCCCAGTAGAAAGAAACGTTCCTATTGGCTATGTGTTGTGCCATTCTATTTTTATGTTATACAGTGAAACCCCGATTTTACGTCCCCCCATTTTACGTTTTTCCCGTTTTGTACGTTTTTTTCTGTAAGTCGCATGCAATCTCTATATTGATAATGTGTTTTTTCCCCCGGTTATACGTTTTTCATTTATACGATTTCCCGGATCGACCGTTTTTCGTTTTTGACCAAGTATCATTTTTTTTTTCTTTTCGAATGTTCTTTCACTTTCATTTGTAAAACCAACGTCTAGGCATGTTTCCAGACGCAAAGGCACATGAAACTGGTTTTGATCACTGGTTTCCGCATTGCTCAGCTATCACGTGACGACCAGGTGCGGAGCACTACTAAGACAAAACTAGATGCGCGCGCATCTAGTTTAGCCTTGGCGCTACTAACAGCCACTACGAAAGGCGAACGAGCCTCTACACTCTTTCACTGACTCTCAATCATTTCTTTGTGTTCAGATACAGTAAAAATGACATCGAAAAAACGCAAAAGTTTTTCGGTTGCAGAAAAAGCCAACATTATAGAAAAGGCCAACGCATTTCACGGGACAAAGGTGGAAATGGCAAAGTCTCTTGGATTAGCCCCAGATAGCAATTTAAGCTTGTTTCAACATTGTTCTTACCTTGTCAACGACAAGTGTAAAGGCTGTCATAAGACTGCCGGTGACAAGGCTGAAACAAGTGTGTGACAAGGTGCGCTACTTGACAAAAGCAAACAATACGACAAGGGTGTCGTGCAAGCATACGGCAAGGGTTGTCGTGCAAGCATACGATAAGGTTGTCGTGCAAGCATACGATAAGGGTGTCATGCAAGTATACGATAAGGGTGTCGTGCAGGCATACAACAAGGGTTGTCGTGCAAGCATACGATAGGGGTGTTGTGCAAACATACGATAAGGGTTGTCGTGCAAGCATACGACAAGGTTGATAATGAAAATGTATCCTTTTCGTTTATAAGCGTACGAAAAGGTTGACAATGAAAAGGTTATTCGAAGCTTTTTCTTGCAAACATACAGTTAAGTGAATGGCTAACTGCAAAAAGGGAATTTCCAACATTGTATTGTAGATGTCCCCTTTTTTCAGTTAGCTATTTGTACGCTATACTCTCCAAATATTTTTTACATATATCAAATTGACTTCTTTTAAGGTTAGTTGATGTACATGTAAAAATATTCAACATAATATAAAGAATTTTCATAGTATTTATAAAAAAAAAAACATATGCAACAAGGAAAGATATTGCGACATCTAAAGGAAAATCTGAGAATTAAATACATTAACTGCAATCATGCTCATAAAAGCAATAACGTTAAAAAAAAATGTAGCTTTTTACTTTACATTTCAAGCAAAATTAACATATTAATGACCTATTATATTTATAACTTTCCAAGTTTTATTATGTCTGTTCAATAAAGATGATTTATTTTCTCAATAAAAAACCTTAACCTTAGAGGCCGATACAAAACGATTAACATGTTAAAAATTAGAGGCATTTTTTTACATATAATTTGCACATGTATATTTCTTTTTGTACATTAAATACTATACCTAAATGATTCTAACTAAAAATAACACAAACACATGTTACATATTTTTTAATTTAGTTTATTTTTTTTTTATCGGAAAACAAATTTTTTTATTGGATAATAGAATTTTCATCTGACTGGCAAGACACTGCTTTCTCTGCACTAATTTTTTCTCCCTGTAAAAATAAAGGCATAGTTCAAGAAAATATAACCAAATATTTGTTTTAATTATAACAAAAACAAATTCAATAATGGAATCCTTTGGCTGCAGAGGGAGGCAAACCATGGAAAGCATTTTTAATTTCGGACTATTTTAAGACTGAACGGAACATATATCCCATAAGATGACTAATGCCGTTTGAATAAGTGGTAAATGTGTATATTTGATATTGTATTCTAGTCATTACATAGCACATAAAAATATAAGTTTATCAACCCTGTATGTGCCAATATGAGGCACTCCGAAACATAGTGATACGAGTAAAACAATTTCCAAAAATGGGTTTACACATTTAATATTATAGAGGCAGACCATTTCTACTCGAAACAAGTTCAATACAAATAATTACTGAATAATTTTGCTCTTTTTACACTAATTGTTACACTCTGTTACTGTTATTTATGTCAACACAAATTTTGAATTTTATTATCTAAAAATTTCATTCGTGCCACTTATTTCATTACGGCTCGACTGCTTTACATAATTCATTAAAAAAATATTAGAGTAAAAAATTTAATATTACAAATTCAATATCTATTGGTATCTTAGTATATATGCTCATCATCCTAGTCAGTGGCAAATCCACGATTTAGTTTCAGAAGAGGCCCAAGCAATTTTTTTTTAAGAAAAAAAATAAACTTAAATATGTATTTCTAAATATATTATTAACCTGTCTATTTAATATTAATAAATTTAAATCAGTTATAATGAAATACAAATTGATAATGAATTGGGATACTTTAAAGTTACAGCTTTAATATTTACACCTGGAGAATTACCTTAATTAAATAAAAGAGTGCATGAGCACTAAAGTATGTGAACTCAATAATTATTAATTTGAATAGAACGAGATGAGATTACACTTTTCATTGACAATCAAGTGTAAATGAAGTGACAACGTTTTCAACGGTTTTCGTTGACAACCTTTACAATGACAATCAAATGTAAATGAAGTGACAACGTTTTCAACGGTTTTCGTTGACAACCTTTTCAGTGACAATCAAATGTAAATGAAGTGACAACGTTTTCAACGGTTTTCGTTGACAACCTTTTCAGTGACAATCAAATGTAAATGAAGTGACAACGTTTTCGTAAGCAAATGTGCTATCTGGGGCAGCTTCAACACTGCAAACAATTTTGAAGCAGAAAGACGCTATCGAGACCAGCTATGAAAATTTGGGTTGCGGCAATGCTAAGAATAGAAAAACTTTGAAAAGTTCGCCATATGATGAACTTGAAACCATATTAATTAAATGGTTTAAACAAGCTCGCGCTGCTAATGCTCCAATAAATGGCACAATACTGAGGGAAAAAGCTGTAGACATTGCCGCTCGGCTCGAGTTAAACAATTTTAACGCTTCTAACGGCTGGATAGATCGTTTAAAGAAACAACGCTACAATCTCGTGCACCGATCACTTTGTGGGGAATCTGCAAGTGTCGATGTAACAACAATGGACAACTAGAACGGGGCGGAGTTTAGCCTTGTTTGTGGGATTTCGAGCACGTGCAAGTTGCCGATTACTGGTAAACAAACAATAATATCGCTTTTTTATATTCAAATTTTGCATTAATTACGTTTAACTTGCTTTTTAACATCATATTCTAAAAAATAACATCGAGCTTTTCAATATATTAGTAGTTTTGAAGTAAATTCTAACGCTATCCCACAAACAAACTTGCTCTGACGTCAATGTAGGCGTGGTCATTCTACTTGTCCATTGATGATTGGAAAAACAAAACTCTTCCATCTTTAATTGATGGCTGTGAAGAAAAAGACATTTTCAATGCAGATGAAACTGGGCTCTTTTTCAATCTACTGCCAGATAAAACTTTTTCTGTGAAAGGAGAAGCATGTTTTGGTGGGAAAATGTCGAGGATGAGGTTGACTGTTTTGCTGTGCTGTAACTCTGATGCGTGTGAAAAATTAACACCCTTATTTATAGGCAAATCAAAAATCCACGTTGCTTCAAAAACGGGAAAAGTTTTCCTACATGTTATGAAGCCAATAAAAAAGCTTGGATGACCCAAGCTCTTTTCAATGATTTTTTTCGAAAACTCGACAAAAAAATGCGATTGGAAAATAGAAAGATCATTCTCTTTATTGACCAATGTACTGCTCATATGGACTTAAAATTGAAAAATGTGCGGATTGAGTTTTTCCCTCCCAATTGTACAAGTAAGCTGCAACCGTGCGACTTAGGGATTATACGATCTTTTAAAGTTGCTTACCGAAAACAACTGGTGAGGAGAATTCTACCCGAAATTGACAACGGCAACTTAAAAGATGCGTGGAAACAAAAAATAATTCACTTTATTTCTTTATCCTGGAACAGTGTCACAAAAAATTGTGTTTCGCATTCATTGCATTTTGCGGAAAGCGGCTTTCTGAAAAAACTCAAAGGAACAGATATCGATGCAACTGATGGCCGTGATATTCCGATTGATTGCGATGAAGTTCCTGTTGATTGCTTTAATGACCCTGCCATTAATTTTGAAGAATATGTGACATGTGATGAGAAGGTGATGACTTCTGAAATCGATGCTATTCAATCTATAGCTGAAATCATGGAATGTTCATCAGAAGAGGATGACGATACTTGAGACGAAGTCTCGGAACCTATTCCCTCTTTCAATGCCGCAAATAATGGATTAAATTTACTGAGGAACTATTTTCTTGGACACGAGTCGCAAGAAAAACAGTTGCAAACCTTGTCAGCAATCGAAAAGGCCTTATTAGAATTACACACAAAAAATCGAAAGCAATCGGAAATAACTGATTTTTTTGTTAAAAGGTGTGATTGGTAAAAATAAAATGATTGACAAATGTGATAAACAAGTTAAAATGTATAATATTGTCATGTAAATGTGACGAGTAGTATGTATATCTTTATTTTCAACTGGAAGTTTGTTTTTCAGCGCACCTCGTTTTTACGTTTTCCCGCATCGTACGTTTTTTTTTATTGGTCCCCTGAAAAACGTAAAATCGGGGTTTAACTGTAGTAAGATTGTGCAAAATACAGCATTTAGTAACTTTGCGTAAAATCAGATCACGCTGGCGAAGACAATAATATTTACAGCGGTTATTCGTAATCGGAAATATTTGAATTGATCAGGTACTGAATCCCCCAATCAGAGCAACAATTACAATTTATTAGTTTTAAATTACAATTTTTTTATATTTCACACTGTATATTTAAAATAATAATTTTATCCCTTATTTAATTTTAGAGGAGAGCCAGAGCGCTTACTTCAACAAAGACTTTTTTATCTTCCCAGTAATCTGTGGATTTTCTGTACCTTCCTTCATTAAATTGCTAGAACTTGTCATCTTTCTACTTGTGAAAATATTGTATAAATTATTTTTGTAAATTTTGTATTTTAATAAATTTTATATATTTTGAATTTGAAGAAAGTATTTTTATAAAAAATAGAACGGATAATATTTATAAAATGAAAAATAGTTTGATTACATTGAAAATAACCTGTTTTAATTAACCTTTTTTTTTGTTAATTTGCTCTTCCCAGTATAAAGTAATCACATGAACAACTAAACGGTTCCCTTGAGCTTGGAATCACACAAAATATCTTACCTGAAATCTAAAATTTTTCCTGCAACTACCCAAAATGTGAACAATATATGTTGATAATATCTTTAAGAAAATGTCACGAATTTTTCCTTGAATTCTTCAAAATACATAACATTCAACTAGGAAAAACAATGTAACTAAAATTTTAATAAACCTACAACTTAAAAGCATTTCTCCAAAAATATATTATACCCAAACATTGAAGAAGTAATCTTTTATGGATGTTGTATTATCAAATTATTTCCAAATAAGCTTGCGTTTTCCCAGAAGAATATCAATAATCCCGTTTATTATCAAATATTTAAAAATATACTTCAGTAATATTGGGTTTTATATATTTTTAAAAGTAATTTTTGTATAAAAGCATGATTTTAATATGCCTAATAATAAAATTAGATTTAATCAAGTATTATTGTAAGTACATTTCTTATATATAAATTAATAAAATATCGCTAGAAATTCAGCTAAATGAATTTTGTCTTGTATTAAAAATCCCTCTTAAATCCAAATTTCTATTTAAATTATAGAAACCAAAATGGGATAGATTGATCAACTTCAAGAAAATAAAAATATATTTAAATTAATATATTTCATATAATGTGTGTTCTCCTGCTGAAGTTTTCAAATGAAAACGAATTCAACTAGTTTTAAAAACGATCAATCTAAAATTTGTGTTCAAAAAAACATCTATACTTAGTTTCGCTATCCGTTTGTTTATACTTTTATTTCCCGCTTTCGCCGAAGTGGCGAAAAAACTAGCTCTTCTCCATGCTACAATTACAATGCCATTTAAAAAACAAAACAAAAACGGTCAGTCAAAATGTAGAACAGCAATTCTTTCCACAGGGTTGCGAAATACTAAACTTATCAATATCGCCAAAGCTGGAACAATTATCGCGCCAAGATGATTTTCCTCACACAGGCGAGCGTACATGGAGATGCTAGTGTTGTCGGCAGGTTTTGGAAGGAATAGAACAGTCTTATCAGCGTAGCGTCAACACGCACGGATCTAGTTCAGCCTTGTTTCTGCTCATCGAGTTACGGTGGTTCCGTTAGGGCTAGCAGCATTGTTCTTTTCCGATCTTGGGCTTGGGGTAAGTGTAATTAATTAGTTTTTAAGTGATAAATGATTAATTGCGATCGTTTTTGATTTGCTTTTTACGATTTTAATGTGTTTTTGTAGTTTATTTGTCCTTTTTGAATGGTGTTCCATTCCTGGAAAAAATTTTGGCCGTTTTGAAAATTCGTTTTTGTTTGAAAAATTAAACTTTTTTGTGGGCTTTGAAACCACTTTTTTATTAATCAGAATTTGGATTTTAGCACTCGCCTTAATTTTTGCTTCATTTGGAGCTTTTTAAGTGTGCTTTTTTAATGATGTTGTATCACCTCGACGGTTTGTTTACCTTTTGGGTAAGAATTCCGCAAGTGATATTGGTAACTATTTCCTTGGCGACGGAGCGATGCATAGCCAAATAGGGGGTTGCTGAAACTGGTTTTCAGCCCGGAGTTAGGGTTCGGGACACACTGGGAGAAAGATCGAACTTGCAACTCGGGGAAAAATCGATTCGCTATAGTGGATTCTTTTTTGAATTATTGAAGTGAATTTCACCGAGTTGTTTTTCGGACTTGAATTCTACGAACAACGAGAGGGAAAGACGGAGATGGGGACCGACTACAAATTATCGCGTCTTTTAAAGAATGGGATCTTTATTTAAAATAAAACGATCTTTATTTAAAATAAACGAATAAAACTTTATCGTTTATCGGTGTTTTTTGTCTTTGGTGATTTTTTTTATGTTTACTGTGTAACAGTGGCGGATCTAGATTGTTTTTCGATCAATTATTGACAAATATTTTGCTACAATTCGAATGTAAAATACTTGTTGCTCACCTATTAATTTATTCATAATTTAGTCCGATAGTTATGGCGCAAATAATATAAAAATATTGTTTTTTAATTACTCTTGAAAAGTGTTTCATAGGGGATTTTTTTTTTTTAAATAATTAAAGGTGCAGAGGGGACAGGGGCGCATTTAATCTACCGTCATTATTTGAGAATTTGAAATGCAAACTCAATAGACACTCATCAAAGAATTTTTTTTTATTTAATTTTTCGTCTTCTGAACAGTCAAATAAAACTATAGAAAAATAAAGATGAAAATAAGCTTTCTATTGAGTTCGCTTATAGTGCAACAATTTTAAACGCATTTTTCTCGAAACCACTATTTGTTAAATTTATCATTCGTAAACGCAGCGGTTTTAATGTTCAAGTTTTAAAAATAGGATGATATCTAAGTATTGCCCTTATCAGTGGTTGTTGGAAATTTTGAAGCAAAATTTCCGGAATGAAAGTTCGTTATAATGAGGAAGATTGCGTATCGAATTACTATATTTTTTTCTTCAAATTCCTTACAAAGTGCTAATTTTAATAAGTGTAAAAAAGGAAACGCCTTATTACTAAATTTACAAGTCCTGTGAAAAAGAATTTACCTTTACAAATTAAAAATAATTTCATTTCAAATTAAAGTTTTGCAAGCAAAAATTCTGGGTTTCAGCACTTTTAATATTTTTATTTCTAGTGCTCTTTGGAGAAATGCTTGTCTAAAAATTACAAAATTTAAAATAATAGTCAAATAAAATTTAAAAACAATGCAGTTTTTAAGGGCTGACTGAACTGAACTAATTGATACTGCAGGGTATACTGCTCTAGCTATGATGCTTATCCTGTGACAAAAAATCTTTTATCGATTTGTTAATCTGATACACACACAGGCCCGTCGTACTGGGGGGTTGGGGGTTTTTCGCTAACTGTGCAACAGGGCGGATCTAGGATTGTTTTTAGGGGACAATCATTGGTAAATGTTTTGTTAATATTAGAATTTACGATACTATGATCTAATTGTTAAATTTAAAACTAATTAATATTTACTATTAATAATGCGAATCTTTAAATTATTCATAGTTTAGTCTGATAGTTATAGTGCAAATGAAAAAAAAATTTAATCAGTTTTGAACAGTATTTCCTAGAAAATGTTTTTGTTAATTAAGGTGTAGGAGAACGGATCGGGATTTGATCTGTCGTCATTATTTAAGAATTCGAAATGCAAACTCAAAAGACACACTTAAAACATTTTTTTTCTTCAATATTTTTATCTGCTGAAGAATGAAATATAAGGTAGTTTTTTTTCAGTTCAATCTTTCAATTGTGCAACTGATCACAATCAGCACGTCTTTATATAAATACCAGCTTCCCTCCACCTTCCCATCCCGAGGGCCCGGTAGCCCAGGTGTTAAGCTGGTAATCAGAGGTTTGTTAGTTCGAGTCCGTGCGATGGACTTGACAATGAAAAGTAAAAAAGTAGTGATCTTAGGTTGCTAGCTTCGCTACAAAAATACTAGAAAGTCGTCCAGAACAGCCAACAAATTATATCGACGTGTATACGGGACTGGTGCACGATAAATCTGCTCGGGGTCCAAAGTCCCGACGTCTATTGAAGACGTTGGGTGACAGTTAAGGTGTTTCCTCATCATCTGACCATGGTTCAAAAATACGAGGCATCGTTCCCCGGTCTTTCCTTCGAGATAGGCCCCGAACCGTCGCCAACAGCGCACTGTGAAGCTCTAGTGCGACGTTAATTTACCAAACCAAGAGACACTTGAAGCATTTTTTTTGTTAAATTTTTTTTTGTCTGCTAAAAAATTAAATATAAGATGGTAGTTTTTTTTTTAGTTCAACCTTCCAATTGTGCATTGACCTTTATGAACTAATCACAATAAGCACGTCTTTAGATAAATACTAGTTCTCCCCACCATCCCCTCCCGAGGGCCCGGTAGCCCAGGCGTTCAGCTGGTAATCAGAGGATTGTTAGTTCGAGTCCGTGCGATGGACTTGACAATGAAAAGTAAAAAAGTAGTGATCTTAGGTTGATAGTTTCGTTACAAAAATACTAGCAAGTCGTCCTGCTAGTATTTTACTGACGCCTATTGAGGTTCGTCGTGTGCCAGCTCAGGTATTGTAGTCGTCATCTAAGCATGGTTCAAAAATACGATGCATCGTTCCCGGGTCTTTCTTTCGAGATAGGCCCCGAACCGTCACCAATAGCCCACTGTGCAGCTCTAGTGCGCCGTATTTAACTAAACCATCCCCGGAATGTAACGATGCCCGACAAGGAGTAACGAGAAGAAGTCCGCTCGACGAACAACCTTTCA
Organism: Troglohyphantes excavatus; assembly: GCA_963932185.1. NCBI lineage: Eukaryota > Metazoa > Arthropoda > Arachnida > Araneae > Linyphiidae > Troglohyphantes > Troglohyphantes excavatus. Next base: position 40,052,374 of record OZ010673.1, read on the forward strand.
TAAAACTATTTATAGTTATTAAAAATTAAAGATAAGAATTTTGTTAACTTAATGCTAATTAGGTAATTATTCACATTGAACTAAATAATTAATGTCCTGCATTTGCAACAGGATTTATATGAATTACGGATAACGATAATGTGGGCTGCTTTTACATTAAGTTGGTTTGGTTGGTTTTGTTAATAAACGTCGCACTAGAGCTGCACAGTGGGCTATTGGCGACGGTTCGGAGTCAATCTCGAAGGAAAGACCCGGGAACACATTCACACACACATTCATACATGCACCTCGTTATTTTAGAACCATGGTCAGATGACGGCTTTTACATTAAGACAAATTTGTCTATTTTTTTTTTTTTTAATATTGGAGATGTATCGCATGGTTGATTTCTTTGCAATAGGGGTTGTATATATTTTAGTTTAGTACAAATGAGTCCATTTTAAGGACCCAAATATGGCAAACCAATTTATAAAGATCTATAATCAACTTTTGTTGGTTTTTGGATCGTCAGTAGGTTAGTAGTGCGGCATTTACCTAGGACTATTTTTTTCTTGATGAAACCCCGGGACGAACTAATTTTAATTAAATAATTACATAATTTATTTTATAAAGTTAACTTTCACTGTTGTTTTATCCTTGAATGCTTAAAAATTGTTAGATTTTTTTGTAAATCAAAGTTAATTCTGTACATAGTTCCAAAACTCAAAATCTAAGAACAATTGATGGGTTTTCTTTTGTTTGTTTTTAATTCCTTTAAAAAAAATATTCCTTTCCAGATAAAATCACAACAAAGTTTTTGTATTACCATTATTGGAATTTTCAATGTCTAGGATTCAGAAAGGTTACACCTGCGCTTTGATCGAGTTACCTTAAAGCCGATTTTCATCGTAGAAATTTTATTTTAGAAAACTTAAAATGTATATTTTTTAATTATATGTTATTTTAGGTATTAAATAATAATCATCATCTAAGCATAGTTGATGATTAATTAACAAAAATCGACATTTTATCACTATAACTCTTTTTTTAAAAAAAAATTCTGAATATTTAAAGCTTTTTTTTTTTTTTTTACTTTGAAAGGCTTTTTTTCGATATTAATTTAGATCTAATGTTATTTGACCATTTACAGCTAATCAGTTTTGCCAAATTTAGGCAATTTTTTTTTCAAATTAATAAATTAAAACATTTTAATATTCTGGAGAACTTTGCTTGAAGTATTTTTGTAGCATATTATTTTTTATGCTTAATAGATCTATTATAATGGATTTAACATTAAGAAGATCTAATTCTTAAGAAGATCTAATTCTAAATTCTTATACTGAAAAATATTTTATGTTTTATTTCTTGAATTAACTTTTTATTTAAAATGACAATTGTTTATATTCTATTGCATGTCACTGACTTCACTGTTTTCATTTTAGATAATAATAAGAAAAACAAAGAATCTTATTACCCATCTAAAGGTTGTCCCCCACTTATAATACGATTGTCTGAAATGCAATAATAAAGAATGCTTTTTACATTAAAAAAATTGTACCTACTATGTCTTTAAAACCGTTCAGAAAATAGTGCATGGTTAATCAATTTGCAGTTTTGGTTGTAAGTATTTTAGTTTACTACACATGAGTATGCCTTAAGGATCTAAATGTAAACAAAGCAAATTCATTTCCCAATATCTATGGGCACCTTTTATTGTCTTAAAGTCACTCCACCTGCATGCCATTAAAGTAAAAACACATTGTTAATGAGTGTCTGTCTAATCATCTCTCTTACGATGCTTATTCTGTAACAACAAAACATTTTAACCATTTGTTAATCTAATATGAATAAAAGGAGTTTCAGGCATACTTGTTATCAATACCACAATCTTAACATTTTGTAATAAATAGTTGTTTATCCTTAACTATTTTTATATGCAGTCTATTAAATTAATCATATTTTAATCTTAATATGGTCAATTTAAGAAAATATTTTTTGAATTCGATACTTTAATAGAATTTCATTCTGTTTTGCGAAGAAAATAACAATGTAGGAATATATTCAGAAGAACAACATACAGGACAGAGAAATAAAAAGTGTTTTACTGATTAGGTTTTACGGTATAATTGATGGTTTATTGCACGTTTAATCTATCATTGTTATAATCATCGTCAGGTTTGTTTTGATTACAAATAAGCAAAACAAGGGACAGTGTCACGGTTTGTCATTTTTACCCAGTTGTCATATAAGTACGAATGGTATAAAAAGCGCTACTCAAATTTCTCATATTCTCTTTGAACTAAAAATCAAATTTATATAATTCTATTATATTTTATCAATTAATGCCGGTTTAACTTTTTAATGAGCATAAATTGTTTTCTCGTAATCACGATGAACATTTTATTAAATAACTTCAAGCAATGCACTATTCGATTTTAAATAGAGTGTGTAAAGCGGAGGGTCAGGGTGCGATTATATGTAATAAGTAAGTGATGAAATGCCACATTTTTTATACACATGTTTAATCTTTTGAAGTGGGGTGATGGTTGGGGGGGAGGGGGGGGGGATTTTGCTTTTCGCTTGCCACCCTCCTTTCACGCACGAGGACGCCGGAAGTTGACAGCCCGCCAGCTTAAACAGCATTCCATTCCTGGGTAGCAAACCAGGAAAACCAGATTCTTATCTTTTGGATGGACGTAAATGAGAGTGGTGAGAGGGGCTAAATAGATGCCTCTTCCTTTTCAAGGGAAGTGAACAATGGCGTTCGTTTGGGGTGTCTTGTTAGGTTGCTTAACTCGAAATTTAAAGCTTTGGTACCAAAATAATCACAAATAACGCATACATTTTACACATTTAATTTGATTTGAAAAGTATCAATAAGCATTAGCTTCTTACATTAGTAATAAGGATTTTTTAACGTCTTTTATGGCATAACAGACGTACAATAACTTTAAAACAAATACTTTTTTTTTGTTCCATATAAAGAAAATCACTGCAAAAATACAAAATTAGCATAAAAAAGTGAACATTCATTAAACAAAATAATTTATTTCACTTTAAAACAGACTTTTTAAAAGCTTTATTAAGATTTGTATAGTATTTGTTTTAGTTTAAACAATATGGCCTTTCGGGATCTACTCCGAAGGAAAGGCACGGGAACAGTGCCTCGTAATTTTGAAAGTCAGGTGATGATGAGATCATCTAGGCTGGTACCCCCAAGCAACTGTGTGTTAGGGAATGAAGACGTTTTGACTACGACAGATTTAACGTTCACGAGTCCCTCTACACGGCTGATGTTTTTTGTGGACGAGAAATGAAACTGGCAACCCTCTGATCACGAGCTACAATCAAAAATTCAAACCAACAACTAATAAAACTCGGACTAATAAATTCTTTAATTCCTATGTAAAATGAAAACAGCACAATTGGTTAATGCTTAAAAATACCCCGTTTAAAGAGTTAATGCAATAACTAAATGAAAAAAGCTATAAATTTAACAGATGATAATAAATCTCTAACCACGGGGATTCTGTGTCTATAATTATTTTTTATATTGTTTACTGACGATAAAAAACAAATGTATAGATCAGTGGTGGGAAGAGTACCGTGCTCATAATCGGAAGGTTATGGTTTGGTTTGCTTAATTAACGTCGCACTAGAGCTGCACAGTGGGCTATTGGCGACGGTTCGGGGTCTCGAAGGAAAGACCCGGGAACTCATTAACATTCACACACACATTCATACATGCACCTCGTTATTTTAGAACCATGGTCAGATGACGAGAAAACACCTGAACTGGCACCCAACGCCTTCAATAGACGTCGAGACTTTGGACCCCGATCAGATTTATCGTGCACCAGTCCCGCATACACGCCGTTAATTTTTGCGGATGTTCTGGACGACTTTTCCAGTATTTTATAGCGAAGCTGGCAACCCTCCGATCACAAGATCCCTACTTTTTACTTTTCTTTGTCAAGTCCATCGCCTAGGAATCTTCGGATTCCCAGCTGACGCCTTTAACCGCTCGGCCACGGAGGCCTTTAAAAATCTTAGCATAAAAATTTAATACGTAGTGAAAACTGATTATGTTTATTTAAATAAATAATATACATGAACAAAAACTAAGTTTAATGGTTTAGTTAAAATAACGTCGCACTAGAGCTGCACAGTGTGCTATTGGCGGCGGTTATCGAAGGAAGGGAACATTGTCACGTATTTTTAAACCATGGTCAGATGACGAACAACACCTGAGCCAAACTTATACATCTCAAAAACACTTATAATGAAATTAGTATATCAGTTAATATATACATTAAAAAAATAAGTTAAAAAACTATTTAAGGACAGGCGATTTTTAAGCAATTTATCAGGATTTAATTCAAAGTTTGAAGAAAACCGGGAGACTATCAAAAGAAACCAAGAGACCATCAACGGTAAACAATTCAATCCATAATCGATGGGTTGTGAGTTCGAATATCTACTTTCTATTTAGACTTCACGATCGGAAGGTTGTCAGTTTCGTTCCTCGTCATCCGCAAAAACAACCGCCTTGTATAAGGAGCTCGTGCACGTTAAATATGTCACGGTCCAACCCAAACGTCTTCACGCTTATGTAAATTGCGTCATCAGGTGTTTCCCTCATCATCTGACTCTAGGTTAAAATTACAAGGCAGTGTTACCGGGTCTTTTTTTTAAAAATTATTTTAAATAGATCCCGAACTATCGCTAACAGCTCCTTGTGTAGTCAAAGCATAACAAGACAAGTAGATAAGATATCTGTAATGGTCTTAATTTAAAAATATTTGCGAATTTCTAAAATGAATTTTTTCAGAAAAATTTATAGTATCTCTAATCTTCGGATTTTTTTTTTCTACTTCTTAATTTTCGGTCCAAACTAGGCTTATCTTATTGAAAATTAATGTATTTCCTATCCCGAATTTGAATATTAAAAACATTTTTGTCAGAATACAGATTTTCCTGTCATGATACACTGGTGATTACAAGAATGATACCACGTTCATTGGTCTACAATTTTCCTGCAATGCCTCCCACTTTTTAAATTTATAAAATACTCCCTGGTTAAACTGATTTTCATGTAATTTGCCTAAAGATATTTTAAAAAATATGAATATAATTATGAAAAATACTAACCCAAATACATTGAAAAGTGCACTCTAAACAACTTGCCTTTGATTATAGTACCGGCTGACCTGCCAGCAGGAAGAAAAACCTTATAGAAAACCGAAGAAAAAACGTAAAGATGCTTTCTACTGGCAGTACCTGCCAATTGCAGTACGACGTGTGCATAACTCGCTGCTACCCAATTTCATCAATAATATATAATATCAAAAAGTTTAATTTCAATATAAAAGTCATGTATCGCAATAAAAAAAAAGAACCAATGAATTTTAACAACTATAATTATTTTATTTTTAGATAATATTTAAGCCGAAAATCAAATAGTAAGAAAAATATATATGGAAGTAAAAGCACAGTTAAAAGTTTTCGATTTTCATTATCTCAAAAAGTTAGCTATGTACTACTCGCTATTTTTTTTTTCGACCCTTGATCGAACGCTTTAGTTACGTGTTCAATATTAACATATAATAAAATCTTATGTTTCGATTATATATGTATAATTTATAATGGACGATATCTATTGCTTAACATCAATTAGTTTTAGAAATTGAGGAAATAATGATTTAAAAAACTTTTAATTCGTATAGTAGTAATGTTCCGGTTGGTGAAACAAAGCCTTCATAATTAAAATTTTTAAAAAAATTCAATTGGGTCAAAAAAAAAATTTGAATTGAAAGTTGTGTCCAAAGCCACCTTCCTTTAGCATACGGGTCCCCGGTGCGAATCAATTCGCCGGGCCCCGTTTAATCCTCCATACAAGTTTATGAATAAGTTTTAATGGAAATTATGATATATCGAACTTATTATAAGTTCTTCAGATTTTTGAAAGCAAAAAGTGTTTCAGATGTTTTTTTTAACAGCAACAAATGTAGTTGACAGTAAACTACAAATGTTTGATACGGCTACATTTCATTTGCGTAGAATGTTTATTATATAACTCAGCGGTTCCCAATTAGCATTAGCCACGGACTCATATCTTAAATTAAAATAGGGATCGCGGACACCTTTTATTTTTATATATGGTCATGAAATTCCTCCGTTTTCTGAGCATGTATACGTTTCCAATTTTGTTTGAACATGAAAATGATGGAAAGAAAAAAATCAGAAATTAATTTTATAATTTCGTTTAATTTTACACAGCTTTTACTAAGAATATAGGTTCAAATTTACCCAACAATTACATAAAAAAGATAACGCTACAATATCAGGAGTTTAATTATTGTTAGTCCCTTGTACATTTAACACTCATTTAAACTTATGAAAACATTGTAATAACTTAAGTAACTATAATCATTGAAGGTAGTTACTGAACCGATTTCCAAACTGTATAGGCGAGGAACATCTTTCTTTTTAGTTCATAATCTCGTCCAAGTTTGGGTGCAAAATTTATATGTTCACTCTTAAATTAACTTCGACTGTTTAGTGTGTTACGATATTTGTTTTTCATGTAACAGTAGTAGGTGAAAGAGGCTTGTCAAAAAGGGATCAAATACCTAAAAGCTTTCTCTGCGAGTTGCTTTTAATCATTTTTCATTGTGACCCCGCGGACCCCTGGGGGTCCGCAGATTAGCAGACCACCTTTTGGGAACCACTGATATAACTTATTTACGTAAATGGTCTACATTATATGTTCTTTATATAAAAGTAAAATTAAACTTGGTTTCCTTTTGAACTAGACCAAATGCATATTAATTAAACTATTTGGCACGGAGTTATAATGCTATCAGGAGTTATCGGAGTTATAATGATATAGGATCACTCTAAAAATTTAACATAGTGTTTCTATACTAATATCTCGTGAAGTTGATTTAAAAAAAAAAATCATAAAAAAAAATTCAATTTATCTGTAACATTATCATTTTGCGCTGAAAACGTAATATTTCGGCTTACAATTTGTTAAAATTCTTATTAAACAAATTCCGCAATGGCAAGTACAAGCAAACATTTTAAATCCACACTGTAAAAAAAGTTTGGATAGGTGTTAGTGGCGACTTGTTTTCGCAAAATGCCTAATCACTCAACCAAAACGCCCCTCCCCAATGTTATTTCCTGATGGGTTGGGGATGTCACAAAAGAGCTGAAGTACGTCTTTAAGTAATTTACCCAAGGGCAAGGGGTGTGTTGAACACCTGGTATGCTAAGGAGAGTATTGGTTTTTTGAAAAAGGGGGGGGGGGGATTGTGAGTGGGAGCGGGGTTTCGAGACTAAGGCTTGACCGGTAGCTAGTATTAAAAACAAATCATATTACCTAATCAACCCTAAATTTAGGTAATTTGCAAATTATTTGGAAGAGATTTATTTTTAATGTCAAAAGAACATTTAAAATAATTTTGCGAATTTTTAATTTTCAAGTATGTAATTTCTATTTAAAAATCTGGCAACATGAGAGAATAATAACATTGATCATATTGGCGCGCAAAAGAGCTACGGAGGAATAGCGCGCCCTACTTTTACTAATTAGCCGCGTTCCGCATCTTAATAATTTGCATTTAATTTTTTTTCGTTTGAGGATTTAATATTTTATATTACAGAAGTAAATAGACGTTTTTAAGTCTGGTAAGAATTTTCAATTTCTAATTGCACGTCAACAAATGATCTACAAAGAAAGCTACTTTAGAAAGGTAATTTTTAATCTTGTCATCTTTACGAAAAATAAATTTAAACTTTTATTATTTCGACTATGTTTTTCATTTTACAACCATTTTAATGATATGGTAATATTTTTGTTAAAATATTTCTTAAAAAATTTATTTAAAAAAAAAATTAATAATTTAATTATATATATTTTCGGTACATACTTTAAAAGTAAATTTTATTTAATCTCTTTATATAAATCCCCTTTAAAAACATTTCACATTTGTAATTATAATCTGATTTAATCCTTTTACTAAATCAATTTGAAAACGAAAAAAAAAAAAAATCAATTCACCAAAAGATTCCGTAATCCACCAATTCATTTTTCTTAAAATATGTGTATTTTTAATTTGGAAATGCATTAATTTTTTTTTTTAATTCTTGTAAAAATCATGTAAATTTATATTTTTCTGTATTAATTCTTTATTATTTCATGCAATATTTAAGTTTATGTTAAGTGTTTTAATTTTTCTTAGTATTATTAAATATGTCAATCAAATTTAGATTTAAAATATGGTAAAACTAATTACTATTTCCTAAAACTTTTAATTACCATGTGTTTAGCATAATTTGAAATAAATTAAACAAATATATTTAAGGTAAAAAGCGTCTTATATAGCTTTTTTATGCACGTAAAAAATCTTGTGAAACTTATTTTAACTAAATACGTACTATAGGATTTAAAAGTGCTAATAATTCATTCATTTGTAATTTATTTTTGGATTATCAACGAAATTACGTTTCGTTACAAATTATAAAAGTAGATGTCGCTACGAACACGCAAGTCGATCTTTTAAAAGTTTTCAGCTAAGTCAAGAATCGACTGGAAGCAAGACATCCTAAAGTATCGGGTACGTGAATCGATCTTTTTGTGTTTACGAGTAAGTCCATTAGCGGAGTACGCACTCTGGCAACCACCCAACCCTCCCGGTAAGAGCGCGCCAACGTGGCGAGCGAGATTAGCAGACCAATATCGGATACGGAATTAATGCCACATTTTGAGTAGCGTTTTTCGCTACCTGTAAATCTCTGTTTCTGCGGGTTTTCTATATTTAAATGTAATAATTTTTACTTCTAACAATGTTTTGCACCATTCTTTATTAATTTTTAGTGCTTTTAGCACCTTTAAAGAGCTTTTTCCGCAAAAGTTTCTTTCGGTTTAATTAACATGGGAAACGCTCCCATAGGATTATCATTGTAATTTTTGGAATGTGACTTTATTTTAAATTTTAACTCACGGGGTTTAAACCTGATTTTTATTGTTTAATAACATGTTTGTAGTCACATCCTAAATTTTTGCTTCATTTGAAGCTTTTTTGAGAGTTTTAGCAATTTTTTGTCCGTTTGTTTTCATTTTGCGGAACTCTTGTAACTGTCAGTTAACTACTTTAAATGGGTTTTTATTACTAAATTTTGTTTTATAGGAACATGCTTCATTGTTCTCTATATTTTTGAGTGCTTTCAGCACCTTTTTAGCGATTTTATTTTTCAAATTTGCTTTGGAATTTTAACATTAGACTATGACGTCACACGCGTTTGTGGTTTCGACAATTTGGTAGGCACCATAATGTTCTTTTTAACTGGGGATTAATGTGCTGTTGGCCTTGGCTTCAAGATGTCGTTTTTATACTCAGATAATACTTTTATAGTGTTTAAATATATGATTAATTTTTAAATTTAAATTCTTTTAATGATTTTTTAAATAATTTTCACTTTTTTGAATTGCGCTTTGGCAATTTCTTAATTTTTAGATCTGCTTTTGTTGTTTAATTTGATGATTAAATCTATTCTTAATTACACTTCGATATATTTGTTTAATCCTTTTGTTTTATATTATTATATTCACCGTATTAAATTTTAAATTCACAGTTAACATACAATTTTTGTTTTTTAAATTTAATTTACAGGTTTTTTCCTGTTACTTTCTCTTTTTACGCTGCGACTTTTGAATACTTTTTTCTTCATATTTTTGAATGCGCTTCTTCTGCAACTCAATTTAGTTTTTGCTGCTCTGTTTGAGTTTTGCACTTTTAAAATTTATGTTTTACGTTTCGGCTTGCAATCGGAGATCGTTGAACCTTTTCATAGGATGAATGACCCGATTGCACGTATGTTGATCAGGTCATAGTTTGCGCTTCATAATTCGTTTTTGCTTTAGCTTTATAGTTTTTACTATTTTTTGTTTTACGTTTCGGCTTGCAATCGGAGATCGTTGAACCTTCACATAGGATGAATGACTCGTTTGCACATTAGTTAATCAGGTCCGTGTATGACGTGATCCGTGTTTTCCGACATTGTCCCTATTTCGACATGGACCCACCGCTGGGAAAATTGAGTTTACTGAGGTATTACCCCATTAGCATTTGATGCACCCTTAGGAAGAATGTCTAATGGCGCGAGTGTTATTTTAGTACCTTTAAAAAACTTTTTGGTTAATCTGCCTTATATGGTCGCCCTTGGCGACTTTTTCAAAAAGTCGCCAAGTCGAAATGACAACAAACCCTGGGGTTTCCAAAGTGGATCGCCCATTGAAAATTAAGTGAAAAGAAGGATTTCAAAATGGAAAATTACATAAAAATCGATGCTTGCAAAATTCAATAACGAAATTTTAAAGGTTAAAGATAACGCACGTGCGTAAAACGAAAAGTCGCATGTTTTTTTTAAATCATGGATTTTTCAAAAATTATTTTAAATAGTTCATATATATATTAAAATAGTAAAAGTATTTTGCACTCATATTTTGAACATTTATACGATTTTTAGAGAATTTTTAAAGATTGAAATAAAAAAAAACGTGTTAAGTTGAACGCTCTTTTAAATCACGTGAATATTAAGAAATAGCATAAAACGCTCCATTAAATATTTAAAAACATGTGAATTTTACAAGAATTATTGGTTAATTCTTGAAATATTTAACAAACATTTCAGAAAAATTAATACGATTTTCGGAGAATTTTTAACCGTGCGAATTTTACAAAAAATATTGGTTAATTATTTTTAAATATTTAACGATATGAATTTTACAAAAATCATTGGATAATTATTTAAATAATATTTCAAACATTTTTATATGATTGTCAGAGAATTTTTAACGATCAAAGAAAAAAAAACGTGATACGTTGAACACTGTTATAAATCGTTTGTATGTATGTTAAGAATTAGCATAAAATATTCAATTACAATTATATTAAAAGCTAACAATTTTTAAAAAAATTTACACAATTTTAAATGAACGAAACACATGGTTTTTGTCATACCCCAGAACTACACAATGGGCTATACGCAATGCACATAAATTTTTTCTCAAATTAATAAAAATCATCCAAATAACAGAATTGGAAGCGCTTTTAATATAATTAATAAAACATTTTAACATACCTTCAGACGTCGGAAAGAAATAAAATCCAAACACGATCAAATAAAAATAAAAAAAGCGTGTTCTCTTAATTTATGGTAACCATAAGTCGAGATCGAAAAAATCGCCAAATTCAGGGAGACCGTCTAAAAAACTCTGTGCATGGCCACCGTATTTGGCGAAAAGCGCCAAAAAAACTGATTTGGCGAGTAAAAACTAGTTTGGCGAGAAATCTCGGAAATTCTAACCCATAGGGTTGCCAAACCAGCCCACCGGCGCCGGGTTCCCAGATTTGGCGAAAAATCAGGGCGACCAGGTAAAGCAGTTTAACCCATTTCCGTTGCCTTTTATAAATATAAATGTTTTATCATTGTTTTAAATTAAAAAAAACCACTTAATTAAATGACAGTGCGGTATGATTCGTAATTTTTTTTTTTACTTATCTTTACCCCACTATACTTCAGGTTTGCGAAAACTGTAAACGGGTTAAATAGTAATTATTCCAACATAAAAATGATACTTGTTGATTGCAGTCCAGAATATTTGAAACTCTGCAATTTTTTAGTAATAACCCATTAAATATTACAAGCATTTAGTTATAATCCTTTAGTTAAGCAATATTTATCCTCGACATGTTATTTATGAAAATTTTATACGTGCATTTTACGTCGGGGATATTAGCCCCCCTGTCGGGGAAGACTAGCCCCCCCCGTTGGGCAATTCCTAGCCCCCACTACTGCTATTGTATTATTTTAAGTACATGAATAGCATCCACTATTTATTCCTTATAAGGCAGCATAATGTGCGATAAATACATACATTACTAAAAAAAAATAAAGTAACATTTTAAATAATGGAAAAAAAATTATTCTCCAATTTTATCTATAATTTTGATAGACAGTGATCCAGGGTTAAGAAGAAAAGTATGTGACATTCAAGTATAGGGCAAAATCACATCAAAGTAAACTTTTTCTCAAAATTTCAAAATCACAGTAGATACATAAATGATACCTCATTTTAAAGGTGACAGTTTGCAGATTTTAAATATGTGTGCCATGCTTATATAATATAAGTAGTTTTTGGTTCACAAGTTCATGTTTAGACTCGTCTTACTCACTTAGAAGCATGCAGTGCATATCTGATACCGATTGGACTATAAAAGTGAAAGGGATAATATCAAACAATATTCTTCTTTTAGCATGTTTTGTTTACATAATAGTTAGGGGTTCTAACTTTGATATTAAGATTTTTTGTAACTTGTTTGGTATGGTTAAAAATGCTAGTGATTTTTTTTTCTAGCTCTTATTGGTACGTCCGTTACTATTTTTGGCTTATATTGATGCTGCAACTTTATTTTTGAACTGAAAAACTTGAAACTTTAGGTTTACTTTTTATTTGACTTCAGTAACAGTATACTTAAAAAGAAATTTTATATAAAAAAAAAAATTGGGTAAATCCTGGTAACGGACGTACCAGTACGTCCGTTACCAAAAACCATGCATTTTCATAAAGTCAATTTTTTCTCGATAAAACCAATTTAAAAGTGTTTATATTATTTTCTGATTGAAATAAACTTATATTTTTAGAAGTTCATCATATATTCTATTACAAAATTTAAAACTATTTATTTTTAAAGATAGAGCAAAATCAAAATAACGGACATACTTTTTACAAGAATAACAAAAATGTTTAAATTGTTTTACTCCTCATTTATTCATTGTAGGCAAACATTTTGGTATGTTTAAAAAGAGCACAAAATTGTCTGTCACAGTAACAAAAATTTCCATTCTCATGGAAAACTGACTTGAGAAATATACATTTTTGAGTATGGTAACGGACGTTCTAATTTTGGACATGAGGTACACAAGCATGCTAATTGAGGCTCAATTACTCTGAATTGATAAATTTCTTTGACAAATATATAATTTTTTCAATGATTTGAATGTACTAAGTTAGAAAAACAATCACAACATTTCAAGAAAAAGAATATTATGATGATAAAAATGACGTCCGTTACCAAAAACCATGCATTTTAACAGTCCATTTTTTCTCGATAAAACCAATAAACTTATACATTTTATCAGTTCATTAAATATTCTATTACAAAATTTAAAACTACTAATTATTTTTTAAAATATTTTTTAAAAATCTTATCATAAATAATATGCAGAACTGTGTGTAACAATTCTACTAAAAAAACTATATGTGACAATTTTATGATATCTGTTTAATAACAACATGGGAAAGAGTATAATTTTAGTTGAATAGTTTATCTTTAAAAAACACATTATTGCTTATTAATGCAGTTTTCAGAAAATGAATTTTTTCATTTACTTCAATCAATCGACTAGTGTCACCTTATAAAGCACAGTGTTCACTCTAGGCGTTTTTTGAAGGGCGGTCCGCCCTGCCCGCCCTTTTTTCATCTAGATAGCGCCCTCGTGCCCCTTTTTTCCAAAATGCCGCCCTCTTTAGAATAAATTTCGCCCTTCTTGCCCTTTTCAGTCAAGCAGAATCATCATTGCATCCCTAGTTGTCTTTAAAAAAGGCATCGATAAAAAACGATTTGTGTGTAAATTGGAATTTAGTGAATTATGACAGTAGAAAAACAAACTCCTTTATAACTACGTGTGTTGTGAAATCGCGGTAATTTCGAGCACGGGGCATTCTACAAATCCTATTGGTTGCCTGTGCCTGCTTATGAAATTCTAAGTTTTTTCTGTGTTTTTTTTTAAAAGAGAAGTTGGTTTGGGACTAGGTTGGGATTGGTTTGCAAGACTAAGCATCTTATTACCAAATTTTGGAGTTAAGTAGCCTTTTTATCAGTTTTGCAAGGGGTCTGATTCCTACTTAGAAATTTGGTTATTAGGGAAAACAATTTTAGAATGTCAAATTTTAAATAATATTTTTATAAAGCGACACCAATTTTGTACGGGTCTTTCCTTCGAGATAGGCCAAGAACCGTTAACAATTGCCCAATATTTAGCTCTAGCGCAATGTCAACAAACAAATCGGAACTTTTTTTTTGTTTGGTCACGGGTCCGATGTGTCAATGTGTGGCCACGCCCACACCACATTTTTTTTTAAAGTGCCCTTTTAAAAACAAGACGTGCCTTTTCAAAAATGGGGTGCCCTTTTACTGCCAACAGCGCCCTGCCCCTTTTTATTCCTAGAGTGAACACTGTAAAGCATGCTAGATGTTGAAAATACCAAAATGTTTTTAATCATATTTGAGTATTATATACTTCTTAGTCTCTGAATATTATGAATATCTTGCATATACTTGAATTACAGAACACCAGAATATAACTTTTTGGGCTCTTTACAAGTTTTTTAATGATCGTGGGTGTGGATGGGTTAATTAATTATGGTTTGAATTACTTTAAAAAATATCAAGATGATTTGTATGCAAGTGTATACAAATACTGCCAACGAAGTACAGACTATCACATCGGAACAATTTCCCAATGTCTATCTGGTTGTCTTTTAAAACCAGCTACTCCTGACAAATTAACCACCTTCAGGCAAACTATTCAATTTATGTTATTGTAAGAATAATGCTTTCTACTTTCTTGATTTTGTGTAACTTGAAAACATGACCTCTAGTCCCATTAGATGTTTTAAATATTATGTCCTCAACATCACCTGATTTAATAAATTTAAATAGTTGAATAAGGTCTTCTCCAGTCCTCTGATTGAGTGTATACATGTTTAAAGATCAAGTTGGCCTATATTTTTAATTCCTGAAGTACCCTAAACCAATTTCGTAGCCCTATGTTGAACAAATCAATATATTTTATCGCTAGCATTAATTTCAGGATCTCGTAGACACTAAGCAGCATTTGAGTTTTTTAAAAATTAACCTCCTTTACCCCCCTCCCTAAATATGGTAAATCAACCTTATTATTTGGGGTCATTGAATCTTCATTTCTAGTGCCTTAACAAGGTTATTCCCAAATTTTTGTGTATGCACACCATTTGTCAATGAAAAACCTATTTTACCTGTACTAATGTTATTATTATGCCATTAATGTAATTATCTTGTTAAATTAATTCTTCTAATATGTAAAATAATCTTGCCTATAATTAACTTTTGTGTATTATTGATATTCTTTACAAAATTATGAAAATAACATGAATTTTCAATAAAAATTTGGAAAAGGTACGTCCGTTACCATGGCTGGTACGTCCGTTACCGACACAAAACAATTTTTTTTACCATCATAAAATAATTTTTTTCGAAATGTTGTGATTGTTTTTCTAACTTAGTACATTCAAATCATCGAAAAAAATATATACATGTCAAAGAGATTTATCAATTCAGAGGAAATGAGCCTCAATTATGCTTGTGAAACTCGTGTCCAAAATTAGTACGTCCGTTACCATGCTCAAAAATGTATATTTCTCAAATTAATTTTCATATGAGAATGAAAATTTTTATCACTATGAAAGGCGATTTTGTGCTCTTTTTAAACATACCAAAATGTTTACCTACAGTTAATAACTGAGGAGTAAAATAATTTTAACATTTTTATTATTCTTGCAAAAGGTACGTCCGTTACTTTGATTTTGTACTATAACGTTTTAAGACTACATAAAAATGATATTACAAGATTTACTATAAAGTGGTAACTATATATATATATTTATAATTTTTATTGTTAATTTGTTATGAATAATTAACTGTATTTAGTCATTTTTTCGGGTGAATACAAGCTTTGCTGCTATTTACCTAATGTTTATTTTAAAGGGCTAAAAATTGTAAACATGTAAAACAAATACCTTCTTGCTTGTTTCAAACAATATATTTTATCCTTACCTGATGCAATTCTTAAATAAATTTTTATGCAAAAATATTAAACAGAGATTGAGGAATCGATTAAAAAATTATATACCACATTAGTATAGTAGTATACAGAAGAGAACGATTTACCACATAGTAATGCTTTAATTGTTTGGCTCATATTACACTGTTAAAAATTATTATAACCTTGCACCAAAATTTGGTACCCCTTTAGCTGCAACCAACATTTTGTGCTTACTTTTACATTTTACGGTGTTAGCTATACCATTTACTGGTGAAACGTTGCACCAAAACTCAAAGTTGCATAAAACTCAAGTTTTTTTTTAAGTAGTAGTATTTTTGTAGTGAAGCTGGCAAATCTTCAAGCGCAAGATCACAAATTTTTTAAAAATTTTGTCGCGATCGAAATAGGAATCCTCTGATTCATAGCTGAACGCCTTTAACCACTAGGCCACGGAGGCTCTTGTTCGTCATTGTCTTTCTTGCAAGGGATTCTGTGGTTGGTTGATGTATCGAGAGCGAAAATTTCGGTTGCAGTTAAAGAGGTTGAACCAATTATTGGTGAAACCTCTGAATTTTTTTCCGCTAAAGGATTTTTGGTTCAACCCAGATTCCACCATAATATGGTGGAATTTGCTGCAGACCTCTGTTTTGTAAAGGTGAAAATTCACAGTCGTCACTGATTGGCTATTGCATACGGCGCCAATGTACTGCTATTTGGCGATTCTAAAAGACAAACAGTCGATGAATCAACACCATTAAACGCTGCAGGATGTGTTTAATACTTGTCAAGCATGTTTATCACCAATAGACATTGCTTTCTGTACCTTTTAGAGAGCAATTTGCGTTTAGGTTGCGTGTGTTACTTCTAGAATTCACTGCGCGAAGAAAAGAACATTTAGATACACCTCGGGAATGAAAATCTTCCGAGGTTCCGCCGTTTTCCTTTTTTTTTATAACTATCAATTTAATAAATGTATCAGTTTTTTTTTAATTTTCTAAAAAATTACAAAATATACTCGCGTATATTCCGAAAATTTTTTGTTAAAATTTTCAGTTAAATGTGTAGCCTATATGCATGTTAGTTAAAATAATTGCATAAAATAGCTGGGGAGGAGTGGATTTTCGAGCTGTATCGCAGCGATTACGTTTCCCGGTGCCGGTGTATCGCAATTTTAAATAAAAATATCGTTATTAGCATCTTTCACGTCTAGAAATATTTGCGATCTTCGTTAAACGGGAAAGATATCTCTCGAAGTTGAGATGATTATAATTATAATTTCGGCGCATGTATCGAATGCAACTTTCAATTAACGCTCTTTTGATATGTTTTTTTAAAGCATGGAAACCTTGAAATTGCTAAACGCGATCTGCTGAGATCTCCGTTTCAAGACTTTCAATCCTTTTGCATCAGATATATTAATTCATATATTTCATTACTTCCTGTTTTATCATGATTTGTTTTACACTACTTAACAAAATTGCATTATATTTTTCGAAATTATAGTTTAGTTCACGAATTTGAAATTTAGGACTTGTTATTTTCAGTAATAAAAATTGATTTTTTTTTATAAAGTAACTCGTTTTTTTTCCGTTTGGTTGGTATTCAAATTCCAATTGAATTATATTTTATTTAAACGTTTATATATTTTTTTTATTTGAAATTTTGCTTTCTCACAACCATTCCACTTAAAAAAACATGGCTTTTATTTACCTTTTTGGAAATTTTCAAATTTCTTATTAAACTAACTTTTTAGTGTGTAATTTTTAATGATTTATATTAACATGCTTAAAATAACTAGCAAGGTTAGGACAGTGTTTTGAAAAAAGCTTTTTTTTTGTGACTTGCAATTTGTTTTAACATTAAATTTTGGTTTTTTAATGTTTATATATTTATACATTATTTTTCTTTTGTTTGAATGCAACATGCTTAAAATAAGTAGTAGAGTTGGTTTTCCATTAAATTATCATTCTGCAATAAATGTAAAGTTTGTGTGAAAAAAATTAAGTAATATCATTTCCCGTAGACAGTAGCATCCTTCTTAATTGATTTCATGCACAACATATGCAAAATTGCAACACTGATTTGGTTAGTGTACAAACCACATTTCACTGGAAAAAAATCCACATATTTTTGTTAAGTATATATTGAAAAAATATATATATATAAATTCAATAATTAAGAACTCATTTTCGTTAAATATTTTCAACTGCCTTTAAATAGTCTCATTTAAAGCATATGCCTTTTAAGTTTATTTAGTCAGCTAATAACCTTATTCACAGCAAATCAATTCTTAATTAGGTCGAAAATCAAATTTTTTTTTTTTTTTCCCTTTTCAAAATTTTTGAAAATTGTCTTTATTTTCCGTATTTTATTAAACTATTGTTTGGTTTAGGAAGCTATTTGTTATAAACTGATATTTATTAATAACAAGCTCAGCAAAAAAAAATCTGGCAATATGCTGACAATTTTTGTGAATGCGGTATTTTTATAACCATTGCCTTCAGTCATATTCTATTATGTTTCTTTAAAAGTTGGCATATGTATTTTTATATACGTTAATTTTTTTAAAAAGCAAATATTGGTGCAAAAATGCACTTTTACAGAGCAGTACTATTGTTGTACGCTTTAAAAATGGAATTTGTTCATATCTAGTGAATATATACATTTTTAATTTATGGAGTCTATTTAAGAAAATGAGTATAAAGTACATATTTAGAATTGTTTAAAAACAGTTATAATAATAAAACATAATATCAATTTGTAATATTACTTGCATTTAATAAAATGCCTTTGTCGCAATTTGTTTAACGTTTGTCGCAATTTACTGCTTTTAGTCATCTTTGCTTAATATAGGAGACTATTTAGGCTACTATTTTTTATCTCTGAGGAGACTATTTAGGCTACTATTTTTGATGTCTGAGGATACTAAAGCTACTATTTTCAAAGGTACAACTCAGTGGCAGCCCTGCGATAGTAACATTACTTTAGCAAAATTTTGGATGGAAGACTTGAGACTTTTTTACAAACATCATAGGTAGCGAACGACGCAACATTTTGAAGTCAAAATTTTTCTAACTTATTTGAAATAAGTAATAATTTTTTTTTCTTCAATGAAGGCTTTATTTTTTGATAATATTATGGAAAGATATAGTCTTTTTTTATAGTCTTGTTAGAAATTTTGGATATAATCAATTTGATATCAATAAATCGGAACATCGCTACTCCGCGATTTCAAGAGGCGTTTCAAAATTCTCAACTTAGAAATTATCCTAAGTTGAACTAAACATTTCAAAATGAAATGTATTCATTCAAAATATTACCGTAAAATGGGGCAACTTTGTGCCACTTTTTGAGGTTTTTTCAGAATATATCTATCATTTATGCACCAATTGCTCTGAAATTTTTACACAACATACCTACACACAGGGTTCCCACGCACCGGGAAAACCGGGAATTGTCAGGGAAAATGAAAAGAGGTTGAAAAAACCGGGAAAAGTCAGGGAAAATCGCAGAATTTGAACAATTTCTGGAAAAGTCAGGGAATTTCTTTTCAGTTGGCTAATTCTCAATTTGTCACCGAAACCGTTCACAGTCGTTCAATATGTTCCGTAGTGATGATGTCATACTTAACTCTTCCATCATTTTTAATGACAGGAAAAATGTGCGCATGCAAACGTCTAGCTTAGCTGTGCGCTTTCTATAATGATTGTCACAATCTCCATTACGTTAGCTAACGCCGTACCCGTACGTTTTTTTCTCTCGTTTCTAGACGATCCTGTAGCAGATTTTTATTTTCTTTACACTCTTTTGTCTTAAACTCCATAATGTTAAAAAAAATTATGCTCGTATTGCCGAATTTTGTGATGTATTATTTTGGAAGCGATGTAGATATAAATATTCTTTTTCTGCGCATACTCTTTGGTGACGTGTTTCTTTACTCCGTGGTGACGTGCGCACCGTGATTGTTTCTGCGAGGGATCACTTTCTTGTTGCCGAATTTTTTAATGAATCTTTTTAGGGGTCATGTCTTCCAAACATTAGTTTTCTGCAAACGTTTTTGGTTTCTAATACCATGCAACAAGAATATTTCAGCTGCCTTTATTGCCAAATTTCCGAATGCAATCCTTTTCAGACGATCCTTTGCAGATTTTTATTTCCTACCATAAACAGGGTGGTAACATAACCGGGAAATCAGGGAATTGTCATGGAAATTTTTTATTCTGGAAATATCAGGGAAAAGTCAGGGAAATTTTCAAAATTTCACAAAAAATCAGGGAAATTTTCAAATTTGGATCATTAAAACGGCAATTATCCTCCATTATGCACTCTATTCTGGGTAATTTAGTTGTCAATATTTCCTTTTAGTTCTGAAAAAGATTTTATTTTTAAAGTATGGTTATGCACATTTTCATATTTTCAGTTTTATTTTTGTAAAAAGCAAAGTGCATTGAACCTTGAAATTGTGAGCAACATGTGAGGGGCTAATGAATGTGATTTATTGAAGATTGGAATAGGAAATAATAAAACATTTAAATTTATCTCCAAAGGAAATAGTTGGACAAATTTGCATTTTCTGCTTACAGAAAACATGATTAATTACTATTATGCCTGCCATAATTGTATAATTTGTGTACCATAAATAATTATTTTAACTGACAATAAAGATTGCTTATAAATTTGTATTTATAATGCAGTAAATTTATTGTATTGTAGCGTGGATACTTTGTTTTTATACAAAGCATATATTTCAATGTTTCTTAATGTAATTTTAAAGTCAGGGAAATTTTGTGATACCATCATGGAAGTCAGGGAAATATCAGGGAACTTTTTTTCCAGAATTTTGTTGCCACCCTGATAAAGGTTTTCTTTAATTTTTAATTCCATATACTGCGAAATGGATAATTTTTTTATTGCAGAATTTTATGATGCATTATTTGCGTGGGCATATCATGTAAATAAATTTCTTTACATCCACCCGTTTCCTTGAATGGATCGTTCCCCTATTGAATAATTTTGTGGGTGAATTTTTTTTGTGGCAAACTCTTCAGAGGTCCTACTTTTCGTAGTCTAACCCGGAATTCCGTTTTTTTTTTTTTTTTTTTAATTTGGAGACTTTATTTTAAAGTTGTTATACCTAAAGAGATTGTTATACCTCTAAGGCTATGCTAAATTTAGTTGTGTCTGGCAAATGCGCGACCTCAGTAAAGGTCGTTTTTTTTAAGAATTTTTTTCCATTAATGAAAAGCATCAATTTATAGAAATTCACGAAATGCGATTTGCTGCGAGGTCCGTTGAAATGCTTTCAATCCTTTTGCATCTCATAAATAAATGCTTATTTTTCAGTACTTCTTAGTTATTAGGATTTGCATTCCACTGGTTAACGAAATTGCTTAAAATTTTTAAATTTTTCCACAAATGAAATTTATTTTACTAAGTTGAAGTTTGGGACTTGTCTTTTTATGTTAAAACGTTGACTTTTGAAAGTAGCTTGTCTGTTTACGTTTGGATAAAAATTATTTTAGGCATTAATATTGGGTTGAAACTTTTATGTGTTTAATTTATTTTAATAATAAAAATTTAATTTTATTTAACTTTTTGTAGTTTTTTTTATACAACTATATATTTAAAGGGATTGAAAAGCGAACCTTGCACCTTAATTCAAATTGATTGATAGACGAGCAAATGCATTTTGCGTATTTTCGTGTGTGCTTTTTGAAATTATTTTTTTTAGCAGTAGCTAATTTGACATAACTTGGGTATTTGCTTGCAGTGTAAGCTAACTGATGTTCACGCATGTGCTTAAGAAATTTTGTTGATGGGTTAAAAAGTGCTTAATACAGAAATTTAACTCTGCACACACTGTTGCATAAGACAGTATTTGGTTTTTCATGCATAACAATGATGTCGGTCGTATACTGGAATTTTTTTTAATCTACTGGAAAACAGGGAAAAGTCAGGGAATTTTGTTTTAGGCTATCCAATCTCGGCTATCCAATGATGGGTGGAAAAAAAATGTTTTCTTTATAGAAAGGGAGGGGGATTTTTTTTCGTGTGGCACAAAGTTGTACCCGGTTGGGTACAACTTTGTGCCACTCTTTTCTGCCTCTAAAACACATTAAAACTTAATGTGGCACAATCTTGACCATACTTTTTTTCATACTCAGCTCATCTACTATGCTATGAGCAGGGAAATAAAATTTGTTCTTATCATTTTACTGTTTTTTTTTCCGCATTTTTATCAATTTGGAAGTGTGCGAAATGGAAGAAGACGAGTTTTTTTAAAACTTTTAATGATAAACTGTTTCATAATATTACATTACAAAAAATAATTTTAAATTACATTAGTGGAGTGTAAAGGCAGCGCTATGAACTTAACATCATTTTCCTGACACAAACGCCGGACACGAGTACTAAGATGTGAACTGAGATTGTCTCCTATAAGTACCACTTTGTTTCCTGCGGACTAGTAACATGGTATATTCAAACCAATCTTCCTGATTTCTTCAGACCTTCAGATGGGGATGATTCAGCATCCTTTCTCTTCTTCAGCATAAATGCAAGTGAATTTCGATGAATTCCATACCTGTCTTGGGCCTTACCAGGGTGGTAACATAACCGGGAAGTCAGGGAATTGTCATGGAATTTTTTTATTCTGGAAAAGTCAGGGAAATGTCAGGGAAAATTACAAAAAATCAGGGAAATTTTCAAATTTGGTTAATTAAAACAGCAATTATTATTGTCTATTCTAATTTGTTTAGTCGTCAATATTTCCTTTTAGTTCCGATTAAAAAAAAAATCATGGTCGAGCGCATGCGCAGTTTTGTTGTTGATAGATACGTGAACCGCTGCTGGAGGGAGAAACGAAATCAAAGTTAGACTTTGAACTGCAAAAAACATGTGGGCTGCTAATGAATCTGCTGAATCAACAATTTGTTGAAAATTGTATTAGAAATATTTTTAGTATGGATTGAACTCTTATGGCAAGATAAAAGATTGGATTTAAAGACAGGTCGTAAGGATTTTGAACTTTATTTTAATATAAATAAATTATACCTTTTCTACTGCACCCTCTTCATATGCAAATAAGTTTTAAAGACTTTGAGTTTTTTTTCTGGCTATTTTATGGAAGCTTTTCAGATTTTATAATAGATTAAATATAAATTTCATATTATTATTTTTCAAAATAATTCTTCAATATCTTAGGAATTTAACAATTTTAAGAATTCCTCCAGTGTATCACATTTTGAATTATTCTTCGTTTTTGCTTAAAAATAGTAAAGTTTTGTTATTTTCTGTGCTTTTTTTTATTTAAAATTAATGATTAGATACCGTATATACTCGCGTATAAGCCGACCCCCTAAATTCAGGACCATTTTTGTGCAAAATTGAAAATTCGCGTATAAGCTGAGTTGTATTTTCGTACATGAAAAAATTCCGATTAAAATCGGCACATCATCGAGAAAACAATGATATTTTAATTCTTAAAATAAATATTTAAGCCGAGAAATCGAAAATTAAAAAATAAAAGGGGCTACAGAAACGACCTTTCTCGAAGTTCGCAGCTATTCGTCGAGCAAAAAAATATATACCATTCGTGATGTTCTTGTGTCTTTCAAACCGCCATCGGACTTCTTAAATTAAATCTCGCTTATTATCATAACAAGATATTTTAAACCACATACTTAAATACCAAAATATGCAATTTCTAATTATTAACATCGTTTTTTAAAGAATTAAAAACTTAGAAAACTTCAACTGTTTTCTATTACGTTGATTACTGTCACTATTAAATACAGATGAGCATTTTTTTTATTCATCTCGGAAGGAAATACTAGTATATTGTGGATCAACGCATACTTATTAAAATATTTAGTTTTTAATTGCGAAATAATTGACTTGAGAGTAGAGCTTGAATTCACCATATTTAGCAACGTTCCGATTTTACCGCTTTAAAGTCAATTCCATCCAAAATTCTAATAAGACAACTATTAATATCTTTACATAATATTATCAAGGAATAAAATCTATAATTGGGAAATAAATTGTGTTTAATTATTTCAATCGAGTAAGAAAGACATTGAATTTAAAGTGGTGTCATTCGCTACGCACGATGTCAACTTCTTAATCTTCCATCCAAAATTTTATTAAAATACGTATACAGCTTCATAAATTCTACAAACCAATTAAATATTTATTAAAATATATACTTTTTATTTAGTTAAACTGATGATTTATCCGAGTAGTGCAATTTTGCGTTACGATGCGCAGAACGGTCTTCAGTCAGCACATGTGACGCCCATTCTCGATCTCGGATCGGGAAAATGTGTCGGCGCGTTTTATAAGAATCCGCTTAATTTAAACTTCTCTCCATTTCCAATTTTAGGCAAATTACATTATAAATTTTACTGACCCGCGTATAAGCCGACTCCCCTACTTTTTGATGAAAATTTTGACTGAAATTTCTCGGCTTATACTCGAGTATATACGGTAGATGAAATTTAAGTATAGGATTGGGACATAAAGAAAATTTTGTTTTTGTTTATTTTGTATTTGAAATTTAACTAAATTTTTTAAACTAATATATTAACATATTAATATATAAACAATATATTTATTGTAGCAAAGATACTTTGTTTGTTTTCATACAAAGTATGTATTATAACATTTATTTAACCCAATTGCAAAGTCAGGGAAATTTTTTGAAACCATCAGGGAAGTCAGGGAAATGTCAGGGAACTTTTTTTCCAGGATTTTGTTGCCACCCTGCTTACGGATGGAAATCCTCTTCTCAGTAATTTCCCCTAACGCCTTTTCAAGGTATTCATTAGTGTAAGCCCGATAAGGGCGACCTCCGACCTTCTTTCTGTCACCACGGACCATTATCTGCAAAAAAGTATTGAATAAAAAGCGGATTAAAGTTCAAAAAATAAGAAATTGAGTGGCACAAAGTTGTACCCCAAAGTTGTCATTTTTGATAACATGTGAGCTTATGGCGAAACTAACAAACATTTTGAATTGCTTAATACAGCAAATTGTAGATAATAATATAGTGATTAATGTATAAACTTACCAAATCTCCAGGGGAACAACTAATAAGAGGTCCAGATGAGACTCTCCTGGTATCTTAAAAACCTTCAAACACTGTGATCACAAACAATATTTTCTTGAAACCACAACTGATAACTGACCAGATTATTACATGCGTGTTTAGATTCAACATTATCATAGCTAACTACAGGATTTTTTCCAAACCTCTAGTTGCATTTATACTTCCGCTAGAACGCATTGAAGTCTGGAAATCGTCTGTGGCACAATGTTGCAACCTGTGGCACAAAGTTGCCCCATTTTACGGTATTTTAAATAAAAGGTTACTTTTATTTACGATTTATTTCAAAATAAATCGTCATTTGCGGTAATTAACAAGTGCGCGCAAAAATATTTGTTGGGACATTTGGTTATAACCCTAAAACGTTTTAATTAAATACTATTATAGAAAATAAATTGAACACTATGGTTTATATTTATAATTGAAATATACAATTTTATTGTAAGATAATATTAGAGACTCTAAAGGTCCGATAGTAGTTAGAGACATTAACATAGGCATCTGTATATAGTTTTAGGCATGATGAATAGTTGCCAATTTAGAACCTAGAGCATTTTTCTTTATATCTCTTATCATTATTTAATTTTTAGTCTAAATATTAATTTTAAAATAAAAGATTTAAACTTTTTTTTAAAGTTTATACTCTGATTTTAATTAAAGTTTTCCAAGTTTGAAAACTTTCCAATTTCAATTTTGAACAACAATAAAATGCTTCTAAACTAAGGATAAGAGCTTTTTGGGGGATTGGCTAATATATAAGTAATATCGGGCATTTGCAAAATAATAACGATTTGAAATTGTTTATATAGAAATTCCGAGATAGCGGTGGTCTCGATAATATATGAATAAATGTACAATATTTGTTGATTTTTTTCCTTCTAATTTATTTTTGGGGGGCACATTTGTTGAATTTGGTGCTAGCTTGATTAATCATGAATTAGTGCTTACAAGTTGACTTTTGAAAAAAAAAAAAAGAGAAAAATCCTCAATGCAACTATGTATCTTTTCTTTTTAGTCTGAATTTTATATACATTTTTAAATGTCATTAAAGAGATGTATTTTTTTAAAAATTAGATAATATTTAAATTAAAAAAAAAATTATATTTAATTATTTTTTAATACTATTTTTTTTGGTACAGCATGAACTTGGTAATGTCGCCATTTAACGTAAAGTGGCCACTGCATTTTTCAAGTCTAGTGGCCACTGTCAAATTTTCTTAATTTTCGCCTTTACTGTTTTGCACCAAGATATGCCATATCTGATATGGTATATTCGTGAACTGAAATTTTTAACAGTGGCTATGTTATATTCATTCGAGTATATATATATACAGTCAAACCCCGATATAACGAACCCTCAACGGACTGATTCAGAAGTTCGATATAGCCAAGGGTTTCGCTATATCCGATTTTTCAAAAATTGGCAATATCAAACTTCCTAAAGTCTTTGAGCATGTTTCTTTACTAAACAAATTAATTATACTGAATTACAATTGGTAATGGGCAATAATAAAGTAAAATAAATATTTGTTCTTAAAAAACAATGACATTACCTGTACAACTTACATTTATTTATCTGAAGAATGAAATAAGTTGTGATTTTCTGTTGAATGGCGAAAACAGTTTTTAATGGTGGATTCGGTGACCAGCCTCCAAAACTTCTCCAACAAAATCACTGTATCCAGAAGAGATATGTCGCAATCCGTGCTTTTTTTTAGCACTCCAAAATACGCAATATCAATTGCTTCCTGTAGTGACATTTTAGGCTACGCATTACACCTTGATCCATAGGTTGAAGCACTGATGTTGCATTGGGAGTAGGCAGTGGCGTAGCCAGCATTGGGTTACCTTGGGTTAAAACCCCCACCCCATAGCCAGATTAAAATCAAAATTATTTTTTTGAAAAATAACAAGTGCAAAAAAAAACGAAGCTTTTTTTTTCTCCGATTTCTATAGAGAAAACACACGTCGAATTTCCTGGTCTAACCCACATGTATGTCCTGCTCCCTTCCCTTCTGTCTCCTGAAAGGATGATTTTAAGGAGAACAGTGGTCAACAACCTTGAAGACGGAAAATTCGAATTTCTGTAGGTGGACGGGACAACGGGGTAGTATGTCTGTATGATTGTCTTAGGTGTCTATGTTGTACCTCAACCTACGTGACATTTGCTTAACACGGAGTTAAGAGGTATATCCCTTTCAATTTTATAATCTAATCGGTATCAGATATGCACTGCATGTTTCTAAGTGAGTGACATGAGTCTAAACATTAACCTGTGAACCAAAAACTACTTATATTATATAAGCATTGCACACATATTTAAAATCTACAAACTGTCACCTTTAAAATGAGCCATCATTTATGTATCAACTGTGATTTTGAAAAAAAAGTTTACTTTGATGTGTACTGATGACTTTTTTTCCAGAATTTTGTTGCCACCCTGTCAAGGTAAATATTAAAATTACCTAACTATTAGTGGTACTTCTCTTCTAAGCGGCCTCGAACAGTCGCCAAGCAAAAGTTTGCGCCGTATTGGTTATTTACAATTTTAATGTTGCCACTCACAAAATAAAATGTTAAAAACAGTCGTAAATATGATTTACGATTAGATGACGTCAAAAAGTACATTCTAAAATATAAAGACAATAAGTCGCACTTCACCTGTGCAATGGGCTATTAGTTACGTTTCGAGGTAAAGACTTTCGCTCGTCAGCGGATCTGGCTGTGTTTTCAAGTGGACACCAAACGACCCGATGCGTTGCCCATGCGTCTTTTTTTTCTGATCTTTATGGTTACTTAAGGAGAAATGCACAATTACGGTTAATTACTCAAACGCTGTGTCTTATTTTCGAACCACGGTGGATAACGTCCACTGCGTAATGTGCTAGCGGTGACGGTTCAAAATTATTTCCGAAGGATTTCTTTAAGGTCTGCACGATTGAATAAAATAATGTCGCACTTAAGCTCCACAATGGGCTAATGTCAACGGTTTAGAATTGATCTTGAAGCTTTGCTTTGGTTAATTAACATCGCACTAGAGCTTCACATTGGACTGTTGGTGACAGTTCGGCGCCTATCTTGAAGGGAACAATGTCTCGTATTTTTGAACCACAGTCAGATGGCGAGAACATCACCTGAGCTGGCAATCGTTTGGGGCATTTCGACACCACTCTTAAGCGCACGCACGAAACGCGCGCTAAAGTCACAGGCTCCTGACGTCGATTTATGGTCCCGGGCAGTTGTGGTCTCCGGCCTTCGGCCTCCGACTACTCAGGATTACATCCATGACCCCCTCCGGGCAGTCGATCATGGTGCTTACAGGCAATCCTTCGGGCAGTCGTTTGGGGCATTATGACAACACTCTTAAGCGCATTCTAAACAAATTTATTTTAATAGCTATCCTAACAATCAAACGTGTTTCCAAAATTATAAAAAATATTCACCAACCCCAATTTAAAATCGTTTGAACAAAACCCATAATTTACAAATATCCGAATTTAAATATTTGTAACTATTGAATAGTTCGCATAGTCGTGCAACCAATCAGAGTTCGTTAAACACTTATATATTCTAACCAATCAACAATCGTAAGGCAATAGACGTCTACTGTCAGATCGCAGAGGAAAATGCGCACGCATCCAATGCACGTAATCCAAACAAACTTGTCGCAGGAAGAAAGTAAATATATAATACGAGGCATCGTTCCTGTGTCTTCCCTTCGATATAGGCCCCGAACCGTGGCCAATAGCCCACTGTGTAGCTCTAGTGAGACGCCAATTACCCATACCAAAATCACCTCCAAAGAAACTGTGTTTTAACTATTTTGAGCAGACACTAAAAAAGGCATGTTCACTTTACTCTCCCGTTTTTATTTAGCTCAGTGCACTCAATCAACTGAAACGCGATCTTTTGTGTATGGGAATCCCTAAGGTAAACAACTTTGGCGCATTTTCGCTCGTTGGCATATGAGGCCGTATAAACGAAAAGAACCCTATTAGTTTTATCAGTGTTCACTCTAGAAATGAAAAGGGGCAGGGCACTGTTAGCAGAAAAAGGGCACCCGGTTTTTGGAAAGCCACTTCTTGTTTTTAAAAGGGCACTTTAAAAAAAAAATTGGGGTTAGGGTGGCCACCCGTAAAATCTTTTTTTTTAAAACCAACTTAAAGAAAAAAGACTAAAAGTTTTTTAAAAATATGAACAAGTTGAATCGAATATATGTAAATACTTAATATTAACCCATTAACGCCGGTTGGTACGAAAACTTGCCATTCAACATTTTTTTTTTCTTTGCCAATAGCTGGTGGGAATGGTTCCACTTAGTGTTTGTTTTCTTTCTAAGAATCAACCAATCAAAATGCGGCACTGTTTGTGTATTTCCCAAATAGCTTTATTGGCGAGTGGTTCAAAGTTAGAATTTCTAGCCCAGTCAATAAAGACCCTAAAATATCAAACTTCGGAAAAAATTAGGGTAAAGCTGATTTTTACCCCATTGATAGACCACTACTAGAGGAGCATTTTGACAAAAATCCCCCTGGAGCTTTCCCCCCCCCAGCCCCCCTCAAAGGTTCAACATGCCAATATTCACGGAACTGTCATTATCTCTGTTCAACTTTTTTTGTTTTATTTGTTATTAAATGGGCTACAATATTGGTAATCTGTATATTTCCAATAAACCTAATAGTTTTTTATAAATTAAGAAAAATGTGTAAAAAGTAGGTTTTTTATTTTGAAATTTTTGTTTTTGGCGTTATATATTCTTTATATGTCAAATTATGTAAAAACTCTTGATATAAAATTTATAACCTATATATTTTTAAATCAACTGATATACAGTTTTATTTATTTATGTGCGTATTTACGCAGGGGAAAGCAAAAATGTTCAACGCG
Source organism: Troglohyphantes excavatus (assembly GCA_963932185.1). Lineage (NCBI taxonomy): Eukaryota > Metazoa > Arthropoda > Arachnida > Araneae > Linyphiidae > Troglohyphantes > Troglohyphantes excavatus. The sequence continues at coordinate 40,082,282 of OZ010673.1, forward strand.
CAACGCGGCATAACCCGATAAAGTTGGCAACGTCGCCCCGTCAATAAAGGACTTGAATCGGAAAAAATTAGAGTAAAGCTGATTTTTACCCCAATGATAGACCACTATTAGAGGAGCATTTTGACAAAAGTCCTCTAAAATCCCCCTGGAGCTTTCCCCCCCCCACTTTTTTTTGTTTTGTTTGTTATTAAATGGGCTATAATATCGGTTATCTATATATTTGCCTTAAACCTAATAGTTTTTTCATAAATTAAGAAAAATGTGAGAAAAGTCGTTTTTTTATTTTGAAATTTTTTATATTTTGTATTTTTTTTATATGTCAGATTATGTAAAATCTCTTGTTATAAAATTTATAACCTATGGGTCTTTCCATATCAAATCAACGGAAAAAAAAGGATTTTGACACCCACCCCCTCCGATTTTTTTAAAATTTGGTGAAAACGCTTTCCTTGTGGGTCAAAGTAAATATCCGAATTTTTTTTGCTGTATCTCAAATAGTTTTTATTTTACAGCCATTCGAAATTTCAGAATTTCAGCTCATCTTGCACGTTTGAGATTTTTAAAATCAGTCGCATATATCTAGATATAAAATTATTTCTCCAGAACTATTCATTGGATCTCTATGAATTTTTTTTAGCAAATCAATAAAAGCCTATTGATGTTATAAAAAAATACTTCATTCCTCAAAATCAATAAAAAAATCCAGGAAAAAATTTGAAAGAGGCAAGTATTTGATTTTTTTTGTAGAAAAACTTACTTTATAAAATCGAAATTATCTAAAAGAGGGTCCTCCACAATTTTAATTTTTTATATATGAAAATAATTGTAAGAACATGTTTTATCATAATAAAGAATAAAATTGATGGCTATTTTTCTCTTTTTAGTAAAAATTTTCACTTTTGTCGGCCATCTTGAAAATTCACATATCTTGAAATTTTTTTTAAACAAACACATTTTTATTTAGCAATATAATTATAATACTGAAATTTTTATATAGTCATTTGTTATTCTGAAAACATTCATAAAATATTTTAATTAAATAATTTTTAAATAACAATTTTAAAGTCCCTTTAATTAAAACTTAATTTCAAGAAATTTGTTTTTTAGTCTATAGGTCAGTTCAACGAGACCATGGCACTTACCACCTCCGTTTTTTTATAAAAATTAGTGTAAACTCTTTCTTTGTAGATAAAACTATATATACAAAATTATTTTGCTGTATCTCAAATAGTTTTCGTATTACAGCCATTCAAAATCTCAGCTCATCTTACACATTTAAGATTTTCAAAATGAGGCGCATATATCTTGATATAAAATTCTTTCTCCAAAACTATTCATTGTATCTCTATGAAATTTTTTTTGAAAATCAATAAAAGCATATTGATGTTATAAAAAAATATTTCATTCCCCAAAATCAATATAAAATTTCAGGAAAAAATTTGAAAGAGCAAGAATTTGATCTTTTTTTGTAGAAAACTTACTTTATTAAATTTAAATTATTGAAAACAGTGTCCTTCAAAATTTAATTTTTTTATACATAAAACTCATTGTAAGAACATGTTTTATCATAATAAAGAATAAAATAGATGGCTTTTTTACTCTTTATAGTAAAAGTTTGCACTTTTGTTGGCCATCTAAAAACTCGCACTTGTTGAAATTAAAAAAAAAAAGTAAAATTTTTATTTATCAATAAAATTATAATGCTTAAACTTTTGCATGAATATTTGTTATTTTGATACCATTTACTTAATTAAAATATCTAGATAGATTAAATATTAAAAAAAACTTTAAATAAAATTAATAGTATAACATTCAAAGTATTCATAAAATCAATAGTTCTCTGTCAACTCAAACTATCAATTTCTTTAGTTCCTTTATTGACACTAAAAGATAACTTAAATGGCATTCACTTGATGTTATCTTTCCCACACTACATTTTGAAGGTTCCACTTTTCAGTTTTAAACTTAACTAAAATTTGAAAAACATTTAACTAACCAAAATTAAAATTATCCTTTCGAGGTATTCTTTATAAAAGTGTGACCAATAAGTTCATTCCCAACTTCTTTTCTGTCCATCTCTTTCAACCATCTCCATGTGAACATTCCATAACTAAAGTGGCTTCAAGTGTTTACATTAAGTCCCAATCAAATGTCTACAACACACGGAGGCCCTTGTAGGGAGGCAAATACATTTATGAGAATTTTCCTTTTTTCACCAAAAACTGGGATCACCAAAAAAAAAAGAAAGTTGCAAAATTGAGTATGGCTATTGTTGGGTCTTGTAACGAAAATGTGCTACCAGCACTTTATCAGACTAGTATTGTTCTTAGTGAAAAGATTATAAACAGAATATAGACCAGTATTTATGAAAAAACCAGAAAAAACAATTTATTCTTCCTAAGAATCTCTCTTACAACTTTTGTCAAACTTAATTCTTAACAATTCTTTTTTATTCACTGTTGCCACTCACTCATTCAAAACTATACACAAACAATCACAAGGGCATTGTAGATAGCATAGTCCTCACAACACTTAACATACTCCCACCTTAAGTTGTCAGACGACAACTTAACACACAGTTCATATTCAAATTATTGCGTTCACCGACGGTGAGTTGTCAGGAATGTCAAGGTACTTCGCCGAAACCTCCAATGGATAAAGTCGCTGAATAGGTCTGACTACCTCTCCACCCGACGTTTTTAGACGTACTACTCTTGTAACTTCATCCTTCCCTGGTAAAATCTCGGTAACAAGTCCCATTGGCCAGTCATTACATTTAATATTATCACTTCCAATCAGCACTATGTCACCTCGTTGAATTTTTCTACTATGTTTCTTATTATCAGTCCTTTGAATCAAAAGTCCTAAATACTCAGATCGGAACCTCTTTCTGATATCTGTTATTAGTTTCTGCCGATATATCAACCTTTTATTTAGATGCTTTTCATCAATCTGATCTAAATCTGGAACACCAGGTTGCCTGAAATCTTGTAAAAAGGAGTTTGGCGACAATGCAATGAGCTCACAGTCACTTTCAGCGACGTTAGTAAGGGGTCTTGAATTAATTAAGAATTCGGTATCGCACAAGACGGTAGTCATTTCTTCATATGAAAGAAAGGCGTTTCCCAAAACTCTCTTTAAAATTTGTTTCATCACGCCAACCAATCTCTCCCAGAATCCTCCATACCACGCTGCTGTTGGCGGGTTAAATATCCATTGGATTTTCTTAGTTGTACTGTATTTAGCAATTTTATCCCAATCCACAAGCTTCAATTGGTTGGAAGCTCCAACGAAGTTGGTTCCATTGTCACAATAGACAATAGAAGGTCGTCCCCTTCTTGCAATGAAACGACGAAAACTTTGCAGAAATGCTTCGGTGCTTAGAGATGAAACAAGTTCCAAGTGAACTGCTCGGTAAACTGCGCAAGTGTAAATACAAATCCAAGCTTTAGTTCCATCTTTTAAATGGAGGGGTCCAGCCATGTCAAAACCAATTATTTGGAAAATAGCTGCGTCCTTTATTCTGTTTTCAGGGAGAGGAGATATTGGCGCCGTCAAGTTTTGTTTAGCATGTCTTAAACAAACGATACATTTCGATATTACTGATCTGACAGTTTTTCTTGCATTTAATATCCAGTAATGTTCTCGTAATATATTTGTCAACATCTGTGACTTCGCATGAGAATTTTTTAAGTGCTCAGTCATAATCAGTCTTTTAGTCACTTGATGATCAGAAGGCAAAATCATAGGACTACGAAAATCAGCAGAATCTTTCCTATAGGTTAACTTAGTTTTCAGTCTAAGGATTCCATCTTCATCTGTATATGTAGAAAGATTCTTAAGTTTGTTCCTATTATCATCTACAAAATACTCCTCTTGAATAAGTTTGACTATCTGCTTTTCTGCTGCTTCTACTTCTTGATATGATAACTCTTCAGTCAATCGTAAAGATACCTTTTGTCGACAGTTATATATAAATCTCTGTATCCAAGCTACCATTCGCACAATTTTATCGTAATTCGAAAAATAGTAATACCACTGGGATCCAACGTGTCGACATTCACTAATTTTCTTTGTGCTGGTTGTTGCATCAGTTGATGGATTTAAGGCACAAATAACTGCTTTTGTTGCAAGTCCGACCTCCATTTTCTTTCTCTCTTGTGAGATAGCAACGTCATCAGTGACTTGCTCAGTCGCTGGCCAGTTTTCTTCTATTTCTTTGAGCCATTGTGGTCCCTCCCACCATTTATTGTTCAATAACTGACGTGCAGTGCAGCCTCTCGAAGGTAAATCTGCTGGATTGTGACTTCCAGGAACATGCTTCCACGTGGCTGGATCAGTTAACTTCTTAATTTCTTGAACACGGTTATTTACGAATACTTTCCAAGAGTCATTTTGCCGTATCCACGTGAGTACTGTAGTTGAATCAGTCCAGAAATGCGTCTCAATCTTCTCCCATTGGAGACCTTCTAGCACTGATGTGCATAGCCTAGCTCCCACCGTTGCCGCAAGTAACTCCAATCGTGGAATAGAAATGGGTTTTACAGGTGCAACTCTTGACTTAGCAGCTAACAAATGAACTGTGACCCCTTCCTGGTGTTGAACTCTAACAAACACAGCCGCTGCATAAGCAAGAGCACTGGCATCACAAAATGTGTGTACACTAATACCATCAGTACAGTTGGTATCTTCAGCAAACCAACGTTTGATAGCCACTTGTTGTAAAAAGTGAAGTTCTCCAAACCAATCCGAAAACTCCTTTCTAATATCGGCCTTTACTTCACCGTCCCATGAAGTGCCATCTTTCCACATTTTTTGGAGCAACAATTTTGGTCTTAAAAGCACAGGACACAAGACGCCGACAGGATCAAAAACTTTATGTGTGATAGAAAGGATAAGTCTCTTGGAAACGTTTTCAACTTTGTAATTTTCCAGCCAATCTAAATTTAGACTCAGCATATCAGCTTCACGATTCCACTTCAATCCTAACACTAAAGTAAACTTCTCCGGATCATCATCTCCTGAAAATTGCCATCCTCTTAAATTGAACTTCCCTTCCGACATAATATGACGAGCTGCTTCAATGAATGGTGAAATCTCACATTTGAAATCCAGGCTGGTCACGAGATTGTCCACATAGAAGCTTTGAAGGAGCCTACTCACAATGCTCTCATCAAATTTGGAGCTTCTTATATATTTCTGCAAATGATGTTCTAGCACCGCTGCTAGCAGAAATGGACTACTTTTTACTCCAAAGACCACTCTAGCGTGGCGCATAATTTTCAACTCTTCATTTTTCTCTCCAGTCCACCAAAGGAATAGAAGGAAATTTCGTTCTTCAGGTCTAACACTTATTTGAAGAAATGCTTTCTCTATATCGGAAACAATTCCATATTTCCGTTCCCTAAATCTCAACAAAAGGCTAGGAATTAATTCCAGTAAATTCGGGCCAGATTCCAAACACTGATTCAAGGAAGGCGAACCAATTTTCTTAGCTGAAGCGTCAAACACCGGCCGCACCTTCGTAGTACCTTGTTCTTTCACAACAGGCCTATGTGGCAAGTAATGCTCATGATGAGAAACTTCTTGTGGGATTTCCTCGATAATTCCTAATGATTCCCATTCCTTGAAAACCTGGTCATATTTTTCAAACAAGTCCCCTGAATTTAGTAACTTTTTAGTTGCAATATCCAGTCTTTTCAGGGCAAGATCCTTGTTGCTTGGTAGAGGTAAATGATCTTCTTTCCACGGCAAAGCTATTTCATAACGTCCTTCTTCATTTAGTTGGACCGTATCTTTAAAGTATTTCTGTGTCAGATAATCCCTCTCCTTTCGTGATTTTGTCTCAGTGGGATCAGTAATACCAAGGACATCCAAGCTAAACAAATCCGATATCTTTGCCTCCTTTACAAACATCGAAATAACTGTCATCGCAGTATCTTCTTTTTCAGCAGGCAATGCTGTTTTTCCCATTAGTGTCCATCCTAAATATGTTTCAGTAGCGACCAGGCCTCCACTTAAAACTTTCCTATTTCCCGTAAAAAGTCTACCTGAAACATCGGCGCCAATCAAAATATCAATGGGGCTATTCTTTTCTGCACAATCATTGAGGAAAATATTCATAGTTTTTAATTCTTTTGTCCAAGGACCCTTTGTCACTGAAGGCACTTCAGCACAGATATTTTCTTGATCTAAGACGTCAAAATTGCAAAGAAACTTACCGTCCAAAGATCCGAGTTGAATTTTATAAATATTGTGCACTTTCTCGCCAAGTTTCGTTCCTCCGAAAACTGAATGTGAAACTCTTTGTTGTCGTACGGGTAAAATACCTAGTTCCTTAGCTATTTCCTTTTTTACGTATGACTTTTGGGATCCTGAATCGAACAATGCTCTAACATACATAGAAGAGGTTTTCCCAATTACCTTGACTTTCAAAGTTTGTAACAGAACTTTTGGGTTTTCACTAAAACTCGCCAAATTGATCGAATTCTGATCTCCGTTATCTTTCTTTTCTACGGTAATCGGAGCAGCTCTGTCCACAGTTCTTTCTTCCCTTGCTTTATTTTGATCTATTTCTGGACACATTATTACGCTGTGAGCTTTGGAACAAACGGGACATTTTATAAAACATTTGCATTTGTCAGCTCGGTGATTGGCTTTAAAGCATTTGAAGCAACGACCCTTCTCTTTCAATATGTTTCGCTTATCAGAAACTGACATTTTTTGTGCCTTGAAGCAATTGAAACTGTCATGATTTTTGTTGCAAAAAATGCATAATTTTTCTTCTGGCCTACTTGTACTCACTAAGCTAGCCGCAGACGATGGTCTGTATTGACCATTATTTGGCGCTCTTTTCCTTGAGAAAGCGTCCTCTCTTAATCCAAATCCAGTCATCGCCAAAACGATCCTTTCTTCAGACTCAACTTCGTTTTTGAGGAATTTCAATAAGCTCTCCAGTCTATCTTTTGGATCTCCGCCATGGTCGACATTGGGACTTCTCTGCCAAGCTCTCAAAAAATCTTCCGGCATACATGACTCAACCAACGGATGAAGTAAAGCCGCACTTTTATCTTTTGTAACTCCAAGTGTTTCGAGGGCACGGATTTGAGTCTCTAAGTTATCGTAAAGCACACTCAAATTAGTTGGCGCAGTTTGAGTAGCATTCTTCAACACTAGTTTCAAAAGTTCACGAACGTAGACTTCGATGAGCAAATCTTTCCTGCCAAAACGGGCTTGTAAGCAATCTATTGCCTTGGGATAATTTTCGGAAGTTGGCGGAAAACTTTCAATGGCTTCTCTTGCTCGCGAGCCTTCAACGGTTGCTTGCAGCAAATACTGAAATTTATCAGAATCGTCAATCGTGGTATCCTTGTCTATTTTTTCAAATTGGCTCCAAAAAGGTAGCCACTCTTTAATATCACCATTGAATTTTCTTAATTCTAATTTTGGCAAAGTAAATTTTCTTCTTGCTTCTATATTATCAGGAACAAGATGAGAATCCAACTGACTTTGTTCTTGAACACGAATTCTCGCCAACGCCAATTCATTTTCCATTTTGGCTAATTCAAATTTGTATTTTCTTTCTTGTTCTTGCTCATATCGTTCTGCTTCTTTTTCTTCTTGGATTCTTTGTTCTTCCTTTTCTATTCTTTTTTCTTCTTTCTCTTCTTGTATTCTTTGTTCTTCCTTTTCTATTCTTTTTTCCTCTTTTTCTTTCCTTTCGGAAATGACATTGTGAAGAAGAACTTTAACAAATTCAGGATCTTTATTATATTCGTCACTCTTTAGAATGATATCTTTTAAATCAGTTACCTTGGCATCAGTTGGCACATTCTCTCCAATTTCTTCCGCCACACACTTTAAGTCTTCCTTCTTAAAACCTTTTACTTCTTTAAACATCTTTGAAATCTGGAGTCTTCTTGTTATCAAAGAATCTTTACCACTATTCTTAACCCTAATACTGTCTGTCCCGCCGAGGGTACCATAAAATGTTGGGTCTTGTAACGAAAATGTGCTACCAGCACTTTATCAGACTAGTATTGTTCTTAGTGAAAAGATTATAAACAGAATATAGACCAGTATTTATGAAAAAACCAGAAAAAACAATTTATTCTTCCTAAGAATCTCTCTTACAACTTTTGTCAAACTTAATTCTTAACAATTCTTTTTTATTCACTGTTGCCACTCACTCATTCAAAACTATACACAAACAATCACAAGGGCATTGTAGATAGCATAGTCCTCACAACACTTAACAGCTATAGACTAGAAAAAAATTTCTTGTAATTAAGTTTTAATTAAATTAACTTCAAAATGTTTATATAAAAATTATTTAATTCAAATGTTTTATGAATGCTATCAGAATAACAAATAATTATATAAAAGTTCCAGAATGACAAAAGGGCAAATTTTTACTATAAAGAGTAAAATAGCCATCAATTTTATTCTTTATTATGATAAACCATGTTCCTACAATTATTTTCATATATAAAAAAGTAAAATTGTGGAAGACCCTCTTTTTGATAATTTATATTTAGTAAGTTTTTCTACAAAAAAATCAAATACTTGCCTCTTTCAAATTATTTCCTGAAATTTTATATTGATTTTGGTGAGTGAATTTTTTTTTGTAACATCAGTATGCTCTTATTGATATTCCAAAAAAATTTCATAGTAATACAATGAATAGTTCCAGAGAAAGAATTTTATATCTAGATATATGCGCCTCATTTTGAAAATCTTAAATGTGTAAGATGAGCTGAGATTTTGAATGGCTGTAATACGAAAACTATTTGAGATACAGCAAAATAATTTTGTATATATAGTTTTATCTACAAAGAAAGAGTTTACACTAATTTTTATAAAAAACGGAGGTGGTAAGTGCCATGGTCTCGTTGAACTGACGTATAGACTAGAAAACAAATTTCTTGAAATTAAGTTTTAATTAAAGGGACTTTAAAATTGTTATTTCAAAATTATTTAATTAAAATATTTTATGAATGTTATCAGAATAACAAATGATTATATAAAAATTTCAGTATTATAATTATATTGCTAAATAAAAATGTGTTTGTTTTTAAAAAAATTTCAAGATATGTGATTTTTCAAGATGGCCGACAAAAGTGAAAATTTTTACTATAAAGAGAAAAATAGCCATCAATATTATTCTTTATTATGATAAAACATGTTCTTACAATTATTTTCATATATAAAAAATTAAAATTGTAGAGGACCCTCTTTTTGATAATTTCGATTTAAGGGAGACCCGAGCCCCAAATCCTAATTTGTTTATTAATGAATTCAGAAATACCAATTTTTTTATATTATTAGAACATCTTTTTCTGAACAATAATCAAAAACAAAAATATGTTTAAAAAAATTATTTTTGATATTTTTGGAATTTTTTAAGCTTAAAAAGACGTTTTTTAAAAACACTACTCCTTTTTCAATTTTTAATGTTTTTAAATTTTTTTAATTGATTAAATAACATCAAAGTACACACTACAATCGTATGTATAGACTTTTGCAGATTTGTGTTTTAATTGTTTTTAAAAACTTATTTTAAGTTCAAAACCCAAAATATATTCAAACTTTAAAGTTTAATAATTTGTAAAAAAATAATTTATAACTTAATTTAAAAAAGCTATACATACGTTTATAAAACAAATATTAGAGCTTCAAAAACTATTAACAGTTTAGTTTTAAGTTAATTATTTACAAAGCCTTAGCATTTTAAACGTGACCAGAATTAAAAAAAAATATTTTGAGTAAATGACGATTCTTGCAGACGAACAGTATGTAGAAAGATTATAAATGGCATATAAACATCTAAAAAAACATATGTTCTGTTTCTTTTACTGTTTTGAAATTTTGTATACACCTTCTCAAGTTTGTTTAGCATCGTTTTATGAAGAAAAAAAATTTTTGCAATTTTTCCGGATTTTGGGGCTCGGGTCCCCCTTAATAAAGTAAGTTTTTCTACAAAAAAAATCAAATACTTGCCTCTTTCAAATTTTTTCCTGAAAATTGTTATTGATTTTGGGGAATTAAATATTTTTTTATAACATCAATATGCTTTTATTGATTTCCCAAAAAAATTTCTTAGAGATCCAGTGAATAGTTCTGGAGAAAGAATTTTATCTCTAGATATATGCGACTGATTTTAAAAATCTCAAACGTGCAAGATGAGCTGAATTTCTGAAATTTCGAATGGCTGTAAAATAAAAACTATTTGAGATACAGCAAAAAAAATTCGGATATTTACTTTGACCCACAAGGAAAGCGTTTTCACCAAATTTAAAAAAAATCGGAGGGGGGTGGGTGTCATGGTCCCGTTGAATTGACATGGAAGGACCCCTATATGTGTTTTATAAATTTATGTGCGATATTAACGCAGGGGAAAGCAAAAATAATGTCCGGCGTGCAACGCGACATAACATGATAAAGTTTTCAAAGTCGTTTTTATCACCATAAGTCCTGTTTTCCTGACTCGTCTCTACTCAATCCTTCTCTTTTCTGCACCCACAGAATAACTGACACATCCTCTTTTGCAAGCACAAGATAGTTGATATAACAGATCATATGGAGAAAATGGTTTGAATGTTGTAATTGGTTTCAGTGTTCTTTTGAAAATTCCATTGTATTTAAAGTTTTAATTTTCCGTCCCCACTTTGTAGTGGGGAGTTTGTTTCTTAAATCATCCTTGAATTTGTAAAAAAAAAACCTCTAAGTAAGCGTTGTTTTCACCCTTTGAGGTCGGTGGTAGTTTTGCCAGGTCAAAGTTAGATCTTAGCGTACTTTTCTTTGTCAAAGCCTCTAATTTGAAATATCGAGCTTCGTTAAATGTAGAATATTTTTTTAATACATACAAGTACAGCACAAATTTATCTCAGCCAACAATTCTTCTTTCTATGTGAAAGCATCTAGAAAGATATTAGCCCAACTGCGAGTCTCAGGCAACTTTGCTTTTATTTTTCCTATACCACAAAAACAAGAAGTGGTATCACAGCAAGTCATGGGTAAATAAAAGTTGTCGGGAACTCTTGTACTTTCAATTAATGTTCCTATCTTATATGTGACTGTTGAAGAAATAGCACCACCTTTCTCTTTACGAAAAAAAAATTTCCTGTTCAGGAGATAGCGTAATTAACAAAACATTTAAATCTGCATCGGAACCCACAACTACAACGTTAGAGCTAGTATTAATTTTGGTTTATGGCAGTCCTTTCAATTTGCGGCCCATGACAGCCTTTTGTCTGGGCGATAAACAAATGTTTTCTTCTTTGAAAAAAAGGTAAACCCTTCGGCCGCAATTTGGCTATTGCTGACTTTAAAGTTCTAATCCCTAAAGGTGAAAATTAAAAAAAAATTATGGTGGCCAGTGGCCACTAGACTTGAAAAATGCAGTGGCCACTTTACATTATGTAGCGACATTACCAAGTTCATGCAGTAATAAAAAAATTAACCTTAAAATGTATTAATTCACATTATGTTAAGAAGCTGATGATTGTGTGAATAAAGTTATTATTCAAAATAACTAAATTGCATAGAAAATAATTAAATATTTAAAAAAAAATCCGGAAAATTATTCTAAAAAATATACAAATTTGCATTTTAAGAGTAATATGACATCTTTGATGAAAATGATAACCAAATTTAAAATTCATACTATTAAAAGAAACTTCAGTTGCATTGAGTTTTTTTTTAGGGGGGGGGGGGGGGATTTTCTCAAAGTAATCTTCATAGCAGTAATTAATGACTAATCAAAATAACACCAAATAACAAAATAATTATTTCACAACAGTTCTAATTTATCCTTTACAAATTGATGGTAATTCAAATTAATTTGTTAGGGTTCTTCAAATTTACAGAGGAATTCATGCTGAGTGTTTCTACAAACAATTTCAAATCGTTATTATTTCGCAAAGGTCCCAATATTTCTCGTAATTAGCCAATCCACAAAAAAGCTCTTACCTTTATTTTAGAAGCATTTTAATGTTGTCCAAAATTTAAAATTTTTCAAACTCGAAAAACTTCAATTAAAATCAGTGAATGGACTTTAAAAAAAGTTTACATATTTTATTTAAAAATTAATATTTAGACTCAAAATTAAATAATAATAAAAAATATAGAAGAAACAGAAGGCTCTAAATTGGCAACGATCATCATGCCTAAAACTATACACCGCTACTTATATTCATGTCTCTTTCCAACCTTCAATCGAACCTTTTAAGTCCCCAATATTATCCTACAATAACATTTTATATTTCAATTATAATTATAAACCATAAAGTTCAATTTATTTTTCCTAATATAATTTAATTAAAAAGATTTAGGGACATAACCAAAGGTCATTTGAAATATATTCCCGCGAAACTTAATTGCCGCCGATGACAATTTATTTTGAAAATAAATAAAAGTAACCTTTTATTTAAAATATTTTGAATGAAGACATTTTATTTTGAAATGTTTAGCTCAACTTAGGAATTAGTATTAAGAATTTTAAAACACTTGAAATCGCGGAGTAGCGATGTTCCGATTTTATTGATCAAATTGGTTGCATCCAAAATTCTAAGGCTAGCATTAATATCTTTACATATCATTATCACCAAATAAAGTCTTCATTGCAGCGGGTGAAAATATGATTGTTTATTTCAAATAAGTTAGAAAAAATTTGGACTTAAAAATGCTGGGGCGTTTACTATGTTTATTAAAAATTTCAAGTCTTTCATCCAAAATTTTTTTTAAGTAATGTGTACTATCTTCATAGAACCTAAAAACCAATTAATTATTTATTAAAAAACTTAAATTTTTTTTAGTTATTTTTATATGTTTGGGAAATAACGTCAATTTTGGTTGCGTTGCTACGCGATGCGTAAGCAAGCTTTGCGGCGACTTCGGATTCGAAACATCGGCGATCGGCGCGATTTAGTTGCTCGAATCCGACCTACACTACCCTACTTTTTATTTTCGACAATTTTATAGTCTCTTTATATTTTAGACAAGTTTATCGTCTAAAGTAGTAAGGAGGCATAAAGAGCTAATTTCATGCCATCGATTTCCGAAATTGGTAAATTTCTGATTAAAAAGAAGTCGAAATCTACGGTGGCGACTAGATAAAAAAATTTCGATCGCCACTTTTAAAAAGTTAGTCGCCACGTGGCGAGTGGCGACTGTGAATTTTCACCTTTACTAATCCCAGAGTTAGTGACTATTTCTTTTTATTGGTTTCGTTTTCCAAGTCCTCTCTTGCTGTAAGACAAACGGTGTTTTTCTCAAAACGATCTCACAGGATGAATGTCTTGCAGCCCTCCTGTTTTGCTCTTCATTCTTGGTAGTAGGCTCTTCGGGATATCCGTCAAAAACAACAATCGCATTTTCACCATACATATTGTGAATATCCACAGTAGTTTTCTAGGACATCACTGTATGTACAATACAAAAACGTAAGCAGCATATTGTTCATACCAGCCACTTGTCGACAACACCTTCAAACATTTTCATCACAGAAGATTTTGTACCCTTTCGAAGAGATACACAATCAAATACGGATGTTGGGCGTGCTGACAATTAATATTCCAGATACAATTTTAATTTTCTGGGGCTATAGCAGACACATAATATACGGTTGAAGATGAAGAGCTGTTGGGAATAACAATAACTTGTTTTGATTTGATCTAACTTTAACTGATTTTTTCTGTGCTTGAGTTTTTACTATGTCTTCTATAAAGTTCAAGTTCTTCAAAAAAATTCTCTATTATTTTGTCAATAGTTTTAAGCCCAATCTCATAAGCTTGGCCCCAATTTACAGAATTATGAAATACAAATTCCACGGACACTAGTTCTCACGAAATTTTATCGAACGGATTGTGTTGTTGTAGTCACGTGGAAAATTTTAGTAAGTCCAGAGTTTTCCAGAATTTGTGTTCTTGACTCTCGTAGTTCAACATGTTGTTCATTTTATTGTATTGATGTTCCAAAAACTCCAACTTCTTTCTACAAAAAATACACACCATATTTGAATTGTTTATTCCGATTTCGATTTAACGAACTGAACTATTAAAAAATAAGATTATTGAGAAATAATATAATTACTTTTTCCAGATATCTATGACCAACAATAAAGAATAACTTTTAGAAAAATAATGTTTATGAATTAAAAATACTCATTAAATCCCTAAACACACAGAAATTGAAAAAAAAGGACGCGCATGTTAAATACATTGTAAAATTCATGAACACAAATAGTTCAAATTGAATGGTAGTTTTGATATGAAGCACAGATCACATAACTTTTTTTTAAAGCGAAACTTAAACTGTTCTTTTACAGTGAATACATACACCAAAGGTACCTTACTGACAAGGTCAATGTAGGGTGTGGGAGGATGGAGTAGAAATGAGTCAGGGAAACAGGACTTATGGTAATAAAAACGACGTTGCCAACTTTATCAGGTTATGCCGCGTTGCGCGCCGAACATTTTTGCTTTCCCCCGCGTTAATATCGCACATAAATAAATAAAAACTGTATATCAGTTGATTTAAAAATATATAGGTTATAAATTTTATATCAAAAGTTTTTACATAATTTGACATATAAAGAATATATAACGCCTAACACAAAAATGTCAAAATAAAAAAACTACTTTTCTTACATTTTTCTTAATTTATAAAAAACTATTAGGTTTAACGCAAATATACAGATTACCAATATTGCAGCCCATTTAATAACAAACAAAACAAAAAAAAAGTTGAACTTGACTCGATCATTAGTAACAGAGCCACGTCTTCGCTCCTAAAAAATTCCCTCCGTTATTATTTATTTCCGTTATTATTTATTCAAATGTAACAGGAACATTTAGCAACTACGGTAATCTCCTTCAACAAAAGCATATACTCTACAAAGACTGTGTTTCATATAATTTTAAAGGTCACTTAAAGAGCTTTAAAACGATACCAACCTTCTTCCTCCCCAGGTACAGCTTCCGGCCCCTCTAAACAAAGTATAAATTTTGTAAACAATCTTTAACATTAATTAAAGTACTTTAATTACATTTTGCATTCAATGTTCTTGTAAACATTTAAAGTGATCGACAAAATAAAACCGCGGACTATTTTGAAATGGAGCTCTCACTTTAGGAGAAATTTGAATAATATTTTTTTGTCTATATTTCGGTTAAAACTTGTTTTATAGCTGCAATGATGAAGGAAGGGAGAAAAAATTCGCGGCTAGCCATTTGAAATTTTTTTTCCCCTCATATGAGGGGTCGCTCATATATTGCAGAATGCGCATTAATGATACCAATCTTCTTCCTCTCCAGGGACAACAGGTGTAGCCAAGGTCAAGAGGGGAAGACCTCCTTCCCCGAGGCCAGCAGCAGATCTTGCTGCTACGTCTTCTTCCTCTCCAAAGACAACAGGTACCAAGGTCAATGCATCAGAGAAAAAGAAGAGGGGAAGACCTCCTTCCCCGAAGCCAGCAGCAAATATTGCGGCCACGTCAAACTTAGCCACGAGCGGTACGTCTTTGATTTATACTTGAATTAACACTAGAACGACGGCAGTTTCGGTATACCTAGAATGACGGGATGGGTCAATATCATTGACAGTAATATTAAGAGTACAAAATAGAATATATTTAATTTATAAACCTTAAAAATAAACAAAAAATTATGTTTAAAAACTGTTTACACTATATTCAATTTGAACTTTTTTGAGGCATTTTGTCATTGATGTGTAATTTTTTTATTCATTATTTAAAAGTTATTATCAGGAAAGTGTTCGTACATATACTACACAAAGTTGCGACAACATTCTTTTACGTAATTTGTGCACTTGTTACACATCGGAACAAATATCAACTGTTTTGTTTACACACTTAGAAACTTGATTTCGAACTCTTTTGCGTGCTACTGATGGTACTCACTTGCTTCTGTAAATCGGAATTATTCTTTTTAAGGGAGAAAAAATTCGCAGCTATCAATTTGAAATTTCTTTTCCCCTCATATGAGGGGTCGCTCATATATTGCAGAATGCGCATTAATGATACCAATCTTCTTCCTCTCCAGGGACAACAGGTGTAGCCAAGGTCAAGAGGGGAAGACCTCCCTCCCCGAGGCCAGCAGCAGATCTTGATGCTACGTCTTCTTCCTCTCCAAAGACAACAGGTGCCAAGGTCAATGCATCAGAGAAAAAGAAGAGAGGAAGACCTCCTTCCCCGAAGCCAGCAGCAAATATTGCTGCCACGTCAAACTTAGCCACGAGCGGTACGTCTTTGATTTATACTTGAATTAACACTAGAACGACGGCAGTTTCGGTATACCTAGAATGAGGGGATGGGTCATGTGCACTTGTTACACATCGGAACAAATATCAACTGTTTTGTTTACACACTTAGAAACTTGATTTCGAACTCTTTTGCGTGCTACTGATGGTACTCACTTGCTTCTGTAAATCGGAATTATTCTTTTTAAGGGAGAAAAAATTCGCAGCTATCAATTTGAAATTTCTTTTCCCCTCATATGAGGGGTCGCTCATATATTGCAGAATGCGCATTAATGATACCAATCTTCTTCCTCTCCAGGGACAACAGGTGTAGCCAAGGTCAAGAGGGGAAGACCTCCTTCCCCGAGGCCAGCAGCAGATCTTGATGCTACGTCTTCTTCCTCTCCAAAGACAACAGGTGCCAAGGTCAATGCATCAGAGAAAAAGAAGAGAGGAAGACCTCCTTCCCCGAAGCCAGCAGCAAATATTGCTGCCACGTCAAACTTAGCCACGAGCGGTACGTCTTTGATTTATACTTGAATTAACACTAGAACGACGGCAGTTTCGGTATACCTAGAATGACGGGATGGGTCAATATCATTGACAGTAATATTAAGAGTACAAAATAGAATATATTTAATTTATAAACCTTAAAAATAAACAAAAAATTATGTTTAAAAACTGTTTACACTATATTCAATTTGAACTTTTTTGAGGCATTTTGTCATTGATGTGTAATTTTTTTATTCATTATTTAAAAGTTATTATCAGGAAAGTGTTCGTACATATACTACACAAAGTTGCGACAACATTCTTTTACGTAATTTGTGCACTTGTTACACATCGGAACAAATATCAACTGTTTTGTTTACACACTTAGAAACTTGATTTCGAACTCTTTTGCGTGCTACTGATGGTACTCACTTGCTTCTGTAAATCGGAATTCTTTTTAAGGGAGAAAAAATTCGAAGCTAGCAATTTGAAATTTCTTTTCCCCTCATATGAGGGGTCACTCATATATTGCAGAATGCGCATTAATGATACCAATCTTCTTCCTCTCCAGGGACAACAGGTGTAGCCAAGGTCAAGAGGGGAAGACCTCCTTTCCCCGAGGCCAGCAGCAGATCTTGATGCTACGTCTTCTTCCTCTCCAAAGACAACAGGTGCCAAGGTCAATGCATCAGAGAAAAAGAAGAGAGGAAGACCTCCTTCCCCGAAGCCAGCAGCAAATATTGCTGCCACGTCAAACTTAGCCACGAGCGGTACGTCTTTGATTTATACTTGAATTAACACTAGAACGACGGCAGTTTCGGTATACCTAGAATGACGGGATGGGTCAATATCATTGACAGTAATATTAAGAGTACAAAATAGAATATATTTAATTTATAAACCTTAAAAATAAACAAAAAAAATTATGTTTAAAAACTGTTTACGCTATATTCAATTTGAACTTTTTTGAGGCATTTTGTCATTGATGTGTAATTTTTTTATTCATTATTTAAATGTTATTATCAGGAAAGTGTTCGTACATATACTACACAAAGTTGCAACAACATTCTTTTACGTAATTTGTGCACTTGTTACACATCGGAACAAATATCAACTGTTTTGTTTACACACTTAGAAACTTGATTTCGAACTCTTTTGCGTGCTACTGATGGTACTCACTTGCTTCTGTAAATCGGAATTATTCTTTTTAAGGGAGAAAAAATTCGAAAATTTGAAATTTCTTTTCCCCTCATATGAGGGGTCGCTCATATATTGCAGAATGCGCATTAATGATACCAATCTTCTTCCTCTCCAGGGACAACAGGTGTAGCCAAGGTCAAGAGGGGAAGACCTCTTTCCCCGAGGCCAGGAGCAGATCTTGCTGCTACGTCTTCTTCCTCTCCAAAGACAACAGGTGCCAAGGTCAATGCATCAGAGAAAAAGAAGAGAGGAAGACCTCCTTCCCCGAAGCCAGCAGCAAATATTGCTGCCACGTCAAACTTAGCCACGAGCGGTACGTCTTTGATTTATACTTGAATTAACACTAGAACGACGGCAGTTTCGGTATACCTAGAATGACGGGATGGGTCAATATCATTGACAGTAATATTAAGAGTACAAAATAGAATATATTTAATTTATAAACCTTAAAAATAAACAAAAAATTATGTTTAAAAACTGTTTACACTATATTCAATTTGAACTTTTTTGAGGCATTTTGTCATTGATGTGTAATTTTTTTATTCATTATTTAAAAGTTATTATCAGGAAAGTGTTCGTACATATACTACACAAAGTTGCGACAACATTCTTTTACGTAATTTGTGCACTTGTTACACATCGGAACAAATATCAACTGTTTTGTTTACACACTTAGAAACTTGATTTCGAACTCTTTTGCGTGCTACTGATGGTACTCACTTGCTTCTGTAAATCGGAATTATTCTTTTTAAGGGAGAAAAAATTCGCAGCTAGCAATTTGAAATTTCTTTTCCCCTCATATGAGGGGTCGCTCATATATTGCAGAATGCGCATTAATGATACCAATCTTCTTCCTCTCCAGGGACAACAGGTGTAGCCAAGGTCAAGAGGGGAAGACCTCCTTCCCCGAGGCCAGGAGCAGATCTTGCTGCTACGTCTTCTTCCTCTCCAAAGACAACAGGTGCCAAGGTCAATGCATCAGAGAAAAAGAAGAGAGGAAGACCTCCTTCCCCGAAGCCAGCAGCAAATATTGCTGCCACGTCAAACTTAGCCACGAGCGGTACGTCTTTGATATATACTTGAATTAACACTAGAACGACGGCAGTTTCGGTATACCTAGAATGACGGGATGGGTCAATATCATTGACAGTAATATTAAGAGTACAAAATAGAATATATTTAATTTATAAACCTTAAAAATAAACAAAAAAAATTATGTTTAAAAACTGTTTACGCTATATTCAATTTGAACTTTTTTGAGGCATTTTGTCATTGATGTGTAATTTTTTTATTCATTATTTAAATGTTATTATCAGGAAAGTGTTCGTACATATACTACACAAAGTTGCAACAACATTCTTTTACGTAATTTGTGCACTTGTTACACATCGGAACAAATATCAACTGTTTTGTTTACACACTTAGAAACTTGATTTCGAACTCTTTTGCGTGCTACTGATGGTACTCACTTGCTTCTGTAAATCGGAATTATTCTTTTTAAGGGAGAAAAAATTCGCAGCTAGCAATTTGAAATTTCTTTTCCCCTCATATGAGGGGTCGCTCATATATTGCAGAATGCGCATTAATGATACCAATCTTCTTCCTCTCCAGGGACAACAGGTGTAGCCAAGGTCAAGAGGGGAAGACCTCCTTCCCCGAGGCCAGGAGCAGATCTTGCTGCTACGTCTTCTTCCTCTCCAAAGACAACAGGTGCCAAGGTCAATGCATCAGAGAAAAAGAAGAGAGGAAGACCTCCTTCCCCGAAGCCAGCAGCAAATATTGCTGCCACGTCAAACTTAGCCACGAGCGGTACGTCTTTGATTTATACTTGAATTAACACTAGAACGACGGCAGTTTCGGTATACCTAGAATGACGGGATGGGTCAATATCATTGACAGTAATATTAAGAGTACAAAATAGAATATATTTAATTTATAAACCTTAAAAATAAACAAAAAATTATGTTTAAAAACTGTTTACACTATATTCAATTTGAACTTTTTTGAGGCATTTTGTCATTGATGTGTAATTTTTTTATTCATTATTTAAAAGTTATTATCAGGAAAGTGTTCGTACATATACTACACAAAGTTGCGACAACATTCTTTTACGTAATTTGTGCACTTGTTACACATCGGAACAAATATCAACTGTTTTGTTTACACACTTAGAAACTTGATTTCGAACTCTTTTGCGTGCTACTGATGGTACTCACTTGCTTCTGTAAATCGGAATTATTCTTTTTAAGGGAGAAAAAATTCGCAGCTATCAATTTGAAATTTCTTTTCCCCTCATATGAGGGGTCGCTCATATATTGCAGAATGCGCATTAATGATACCAATCTTCTTCCTCTCCAGGGACAACAGGTGTAGCCAAGGTCAAGAGGGGAAGACCTCCTTCCCCGAGGCCAGCAGCAGATCTTGATGCTACGTCTTCTTCCTCTCCAAAGACAACAGGTGCCAAGGTCAATGCATCAGAGAAAAAGAAGAGAGGAAGACCTCCTTCCCCGAAGCCAGCAGCAAATATTGCTGCCACGTCAAACTTAGCCACGAGCGGTACGTCTTTGATTTATACTTGAATTAACACTAGAACGACGGCAGTTTCGGTATACCTAGAATGAGGGGATGGGTCATGTGCACTTGTTACACATCGGAACAAATATCAACTGTTTTGTTTACACACTTAGAAACTTGATTTCGAACTCTTTTGCGTGCTACTGATGGTACTCACTTGCTTCTGTAAATCGGAATTATTCTTTTTAAGGGAGAAAAAATTCGCAGCTATCAATTTGAAATTTCTTTTCCCCTCATATGAGGGGTCGCTCATATATTGCAGAATGCGCATTAATGATACCAATCTTCTTCCTCTCCAGGGACAACAGGTGTAGCCAAGGTCAAGAGGGGAAGACCTCCTTCCCCGAGGCCAGCAGCAGATCTTGATGCTACGTCTTCTTCCTCTCCAAAGACAACAGGTGCCAAGGTCAATGCATCAGAGAAAAAGAAGAGAGGAAGACCTCCTTCCCCGAAGCCAGCAGCAAATATTGCTGCCACGTCAAACTTAGCCACGAGCGGTACGTCTTTGATTTATACTTGAATTAACACTAGAACGACGGCAGTTTCGGTATACCTAGAATGACGGGATGGGTCAATATCATTGACAGTAATATTAAGAGTACAAAATAGAATATATTTAATTTATAAACCTTAAAAATAAACAAAAAATTATGTTTAAAAACTGTTTACACTATATTCAATTTGAACTTTTTTGAGGCATTTTGTCATTGATGTGTAATTTTTTTATTCATTATTTAAAAGTTATTATCAGGAAAGTGTTCGTACATATACTACACAAAGTTGCGACAACATTCTTTTACGTAATTTGTGCACTTGTTACACATCGGAACAAATATCAACTGTTTTGTTTACACACTTAGAAACTTGATTTCGAACTCTTTTGCGTGCTACTGATGGTACTCACTTGCTTCTGTAAATCGGAATTATTCTTTTTAAGGGAGAAAAAATTCGCAGCTATCAATTTGAAATTTCTTTTCCCCTCATATGAGGGGTCGCTCATATATTGCAGAATGCGCATTAATGATACCAATCTTCTTCCTCTCCAGGGACAACAGGTGTAGCCAAGGTCAAGAGGGGAAGACCTCCTTCCCCGAGGCCAGCAGCAGATCTTGATGCTACGTCTTCTTCCTCTCCAAAGACAACAGGTGCCAAGGTCAATGCATCAGAGAAAAAGAAGAGAGGAAGACCTCCTTCCCCGAAGCCAGCAGCAAATATTGCTGCCACGTCAAACTTAGCCACGAGCGGTACGTCTTTGATTTATACTTGAATTAACACTAGAACGACGGCAGTTTCGGTATACCTAGAATGAGGGGATGGGTCATGTGCACTTGTTACACATCGGAACAAATATCAACTGTTTTGTTTACACACTTAGAAACTTGATTTCGAACTCTTTTGCGTGCTACTGATGGTACTCACTTGCTTCTGTAAATCGGAATTATTCTTTTTACGAGTAGGCTCAATATAAGGATGGCGAAGCTCATCAATAAGTTGTTGGATAAACAACCAATACTCTAATCTATCAATTATGAAGACATATTGACATATACTTTTATGGGTAAGTTGTACTTGAAAACTCGAAGGGTGAATGATAGTTTTGAGGGTACTTTTCTTAGTTAAAATCTCATATATTTTGGAGTACACTTAGATTTAGTTTCTAGAATACTTGGGAATATATATCTTGGGAATATATTTAAGTTAAAGAAATCGGGGCACATTAACATTAGTTTTGCTTTTATATGGATACATTGTTCTATTTTATTAAAGTGGGTTGGGGTGTGCATTTTTTTTATACTTTTGGACTTTAACTTTTAGGGGCAGATTGGGCTTTTACTTGTAGAGGGTACATTAGGAATGGGGGGGGGGGATTCTCTTGTGAGTGTATTTCTAATTAAATGCATATATGTAATTTAATATATTTTAATTTTCTGGTTTGAGAAGGAATAACCCCATTCAATGCATGATATGCATGAAAAAAAAAACGTTGTAATATTGTGCACTATATTGGGTGTGGGCACGTTATGTGCGACAAGTGCTTGTGTGATATAAGAATCACACCAGGAGTACATAAATGTTCGTTTTGCCAGAAGAAAATTAATAGAAAGTCAATAAATTAGCAATTTCTTTAGTCACAGCGTGCCCACACCCTACTTTGTTATCTTACATATCTAAGGGCTCTTTTGATACATTTTAGTCAATTTATATGCACGTTATTTAATGTAATATTGTGCATTTTGTATCTTAAACATTGTTATTTTATGAAAATGATGTCATAAAAACTTTATGTCCATTCAAAGGATGGACTTCCTTTTCAGGGTGGTCACAAATTGTTAGACGTAGGTCAGTGTTTTTCGGCATCACATTCGGCTGAATTGTCATAATAAAACATTATGTTTATCAACTTATATTTTAAATATTCGCTTATATTTTAAATATGTCACTTAAATTTAGTAGCAACACACAAACTAGTTAAAGCATAGCAAAAACAATAGTTTATTCTGTGTAATTATACAGCCACACAATGACCATCGCCCAACCATTTGTGACCACCCTGTATATGGGAACATACCGATTTTGTCCGAAGTAGATTTCGAGATGTCATATTCTCGAAGAATAACTATACAAATCTATAACGATATATTCAAAAAGTTGTTAAACATTGTGCAAGCCTACAGTGTCCTCAAAACTTAACTCAGAAATTGTTATATCATAGCATTTTGCAAGCATGACTTTATATTTGTATACAATAGTATCATAATTTGAAGAGTCTCAAAGATTTCCAAACCTTTCAAAGGATGACATCTTAAAATATTTTGTGAAATTCTACTCTAGGACAAAAAAATATAAGTCAATCATCACCTGTAATATATTTTCTTTTAAGCTGTCACTGTGCACAAAGTAATACATTCAATTAAAAATGTTTTTATTGACTATGTGACTGCTTATTAATACACTTTAGAATATAGTATTTTAAAAATATTGCTAATTTTGGTATAAAAACTTCACTATTCAAGGGCTCCAGTGACACACAAAGACAATCTTCACGATACCTAAATTCACAAATGAAAACAAACTCATTCTTCCCCTCAATTCCTTCCCCAGACAACGATATCTGCTTCGAGATCTCACGCTCGGTGTCCAAAAACCCGTGTCATCCACGTTACCCTTCATAAACTCAAAACTGCTTCGACCTGTCCACGTGTCAGACGTGACGCATTGAAAACGCGAAACTAAAGTCCCGATATCTTCTTCGTGACATTTCAGATATTTCGATTCGTCCATCTTCCATTGCAATGTAGCGTTCGCTGGACTGCATCGAAAATCCAAACAGTGGTTGAATATCTCGTAAATTGTTTGTGACATCGCTTGGCTGTCCTCGAACGATGCAAGAGGTAGGTCGATTCTCAAGTTTTTTGTGTTCAAGAAGGCCTTGTTGGAAGACAGGCTGTCTATGGTCGAGGAAGAGGAAGGAGTCCATCTTTCCTGGTGCACTTCGCAGGCAGACAGCAGTTCCTTCGCAAAGTTCCTGCAGTACTTCCAGTTCACTCTGCTTGTGACATTCCAGTCCGGGTTCAGGGGATCCTGAACGGAGATGGAGTTGAGCTGAAATAAAACTTTACTTAGTTTTATTTCAGCTCAATTTGAGGCGACTATTTTTTAATCTTTATGCCTTAATGGGTTTATGTCACTTCCCCAGTAACCCCAGGTTAAATTAAATACACATTCATGCCGCAATAATGACATAACAAAGAATAGAACTAAACTTGCCATTAATTAACAATTACCGTAATACACGTAATTAAGTACCATTCAAAACCAATAAAACAAGTTAAGTTGGGTGGTAAAAAGGGAGGAAGTCTTACCCATGTTCGTAAATTCCAAACTAACTTCCGTCATTCTCTCACGGGCCTGGCGTTCTCACAATCTAATCTGCATTCCATCTCCTTGCATCCGTTCACTATCTCTCTCAGGTCTTCTCTAAAAACCCCCTCTCAAAGCCCCCAGTCAACAACTTCATAAATACACCCCCTAGATCGCTATACGCTAGAGAGGTCCGAATGCTTTAGTGGGCACTCCGTCCTCCGATTTGTTCAACCCGAAGTCATTCAATTCATTGGTCAAAAGTCCCTCCTCGAGAATAGCCCCGCCTAAGAGTATGCAAATTTCTGCACGTTGCTTCTCCGATCTGGGGGACGTCTCCAAGTTTACCAGAGACAGGGTACCTCTCCTCATTGCACTGGGGAAAAGCATAGGTCACGAATGTGACGGTTCACAGCAATGCAGGCACCATACAGCTGGTTTATTAATATAACACCTGCTTATTAGATGTGTAACGAAATACAAAACCTATTCCGTTATATCCGTGGCATTTTCCACAGAAAGCAATATTACAGAAAATGAAAGCAAAAATTTTATAATTGCATCCAACAAGATTTTTCTCAAATTTAGAGATTAGTAGTATAAAATAATTCTTAAATAATGCATTAAACTTTATATAAACAATATAAAGTTTAGTGCATCTTAATTATTCACTTTCTAATATTTAATACAGCAAACTATTTGATTTTTTTAACATTGAACTTAAAATTCATTTTATAGCTTACTTTACACAATGTTTTTTTAACAGATTAATTTTACCTAAAAGAAATAAAGGGAACTAAGTAAATGGCTCCAAAAATCGGGTGGCCATAGAAAATATATACACCATTCAATGGAGATCTGCAGATTCTGAGGCAAAAAAGCTGTTCAATTTGTTAATGCATTAATATTCAAAATTATTTTAGGTACATTTTTTTTAGCTTTCTATTAAATATGTAAAATTCCTTAATCACCATAGCATTCGTCTTTGAAAAGTACAAAAGTACCAGATAATTTTTCTTTCATTTTTTTTTGTCCAATAATCTGCTGTTTATGCAGATTATATTCCACAGAGTGTTAATTGCATATCAAAGATCTATGCAAAAGAACTTACTTCAAATTTAGCATTTCTTGATTCATTCACAAAATCCCTGCCTTTCACCAATTCACATGTCGTAGTGAAAATAACGTAAGAGAAATCGAAATTTGCGTAAAAAAAGAAAAATTCTTGCAATAATTCCTCTGCAAAAAAAAAAGTAAAAAATAGCTTTATAAATTTTCATTGTGCAACATATTAATCTTTTAATGTTAGTTAACTACAGATAACATACACTTTGATAGTATATTAACATAATATTTTTACTAAATTATAAATTCTGTAAAGTATTTTTATTTTAATGATGCAAGCAATTATCATCATAAAAAAAAACCGGACAAGATTAAAATAAAAAAACAACCTACAAGAAATGTGTATATACAGAATTTTCCAAAAAATTAGCTTATTATGCATTAAGAAACAATTTTATATAACAAATATATATATATATAACAACGATTTATATATAATACTCTTATATAACAAAAACATTCATTATAAATCAAGGTAATTACACCATACATACCTATACTTTGGCTATTTTCTGTTTTTTCAATTTGATGAATGAATTGGCATGCATCATATGACCAGTTTTCCAGATTCTTCTGAAACTCTACAAGAAAAAATCAAACAAGAACAATCGAATCAGAAAGTTCATCTCAACTCTACATTTTTCTGCATTTTTATAAAAATATCTATTCAGCAGTCATTTTACAATTTAGCCCATTTGCAAATCGACACGGATCTAAGAAACCCTATTTAGTTTTTGATTGGAATGTTATTAACTGAAACGTCTTACAACATTACTTTTTTTTTTATGACTGACTACATTTACCACTTCTTAACGATATTACAAGTACTGAATTGAAAAGTTAAAATAAATTATAAAATTATCCCAGAAATGTTAATAAAAAAAATACAGTTTCATTAAGAAATCAACAAAAAACATATTTCAAACTTTTATATATTTAAATAGCTGTAGCATAAAGATATTTATATTAATTGGGATTGTCATAATATAACAGTATTTGTACAAAGTGGAAACAACTCTTTGACACACCTTTTATTTAATGTGGTTGGATACCATACTTATACTTAAATGAATTTACCTTATCTATAAGATATATCCTTATTTTAACAGCTTAGATTGTAAAAGTGACAACAGCCCAACTTATATTTATGTTTTCAGTTTACAGGGTGTTAATTTTTTCGTATTGTTCACATTTATTTCACAATAAAATATATATGATTTACCATCTGATTCTGACTTCATCCCAAACATTGACTTAACAGGTTGACCGTAACGGTATATTGGGAACACCATGCTAATATTACGAGATAGCAGTAACATGTTAATATTTTTAAATACTGGGGAATTCTTTGATATGATGTTCAACATTGTTATTATTCATATATCAAAATAATTATATTCAACATCGAATTAAACAAAAAATAAAGTTATACCTGCAATGATAAGTTCTAATCATTGTTCATTGCCAACAAATTCTATTTTGCTGATTTTTTTAATTATAGGGATATTTCAAGGTATTTGTCCCCTCTGCAACTATTTGTTATTTTATTTTATGTTAATTTACACGAAATAAAACTAATTAAAAAAAAACTTATTTTAGTTAGTTAACCCACTAAAAAAATTTGGGTTATTTTACATTAATTAACATATTATAAAATATTAATAACAAAAAGCTGCAGAGGGGACAAATCACAGACAAATACTGTGGACCTAAAGGGATATTATAAAGTTACCTGTTTTTTCCAGCATTAATTCTATAGTAGGCAGGATACCCTTTGTTTTCAGAAAGAACACAAGGAGAAGGAACACACCATAGCTCTTAAACTTCATGGGTCCACCACACAGTCTGTAGTGCTTGGCCCAATAGGTTATGCAGCGAAACAAAGGTGCGACTCGATTGTCCAGTTTTTCACACAACCTCATTAAGTTTGTCCCTTGTAGACCCAAACTTTGCAAAAGCAATAAAGAAAAGTACATTATTATCTCCAATAACTCTTTAATTTATAAATGATAAATAATCGTTTTCAAGGACAAAATTATGATTGTATCTCTTCGCTGACAATACAACTT